>JAVIAB010000124.1:107063853-107543853 GCA_032433765.1 Megaustenia siamemsis
TCCGATGTCTAGCCATTTCTGGGTAGTGAGATCCGATGTCTAGCCATCTCTGGGTAGTGAGATCCGATGTTCTAGCCATCTCTGGGTAGTGAGATCCGATGTCTAGCCATCTCTGGGTAGTGAGATCCGATGTCTAGCCATCTCTGGGTAGTGAGATCCGATGTCTAGCCATCTGGATAGTGAGATCCGATCGTCTAGCCATCTCTGGGTAGTAAGATCCGATGTCTAGTCATCTGTGGGTGGTGAGATCCGATGTCTAGCCATCTCTGGGTAGTGAGATCCGATGTCTAGTCATCTCTGGGTAGTGAGATCCGATGTCTAGCCATTTCTGGGTAGTGAGATCCGATGTCTAGCCATCTCTGGGTAGTGAGATCCGATGTCTAGCCATCTCTGGGTAGTGAGATCCGATGTCTAGCCATCTCTGGGTAGTGAGATCCGATGTCTAGCCATCTCTGGGTAGTGAGATCCGATGTCTAGCCATCTCTGGGTAGTGAGATCCGATGTCTAGCCATCTCTGGGTAGTGAGATCCGATGTCTAGCCATCTCTGGGTAGTGAGATCCGATGTCTAGCCATCTCTGGGTAGTGAGATCCGATGTCTAGCCATCTCTGAGTAGTGAGATCCGATGTCTAGTCATCTCTTGGTAGTGAGATCCGATGTCTAGCCATCTCTGAGTAGTGAGATCCGATGTCTAGCCATCTCTGAGTAGTGAGATCCGATGTCTAGTCATCTCTTGGTAGTGAGATCCGATGTCTAGCCATCTCTGAGTAGTGAGATCCGATGTCTAGCCATCTTGAGTAGTGAGATCCGATGTCTAGCCATCTCTGAGTAGTGAGATCCGATGTCTAGCCATCTCTGAGTAGTGAGATCCGATGTCTAGCCATCTCTGAGTAGTGAGATCCGATGTCTAGCCATCTCGGAAAATCGGAGAAGAACAGGAGGTCCAGTGTGCACTCGCGCACGTTAAAAGAACCCTTGTCAGTTTTGAAGTCGAAAAGAGCATGCGAAAAATGACTGCTGTCCTGGCAACAATTGTTAAGCAAATCTACTCATCATGGCCGAAGACGGATGTGTCGCGCCGAAAGATTCAGCTATTGCGGTTATGCCGTAAGCTAGCGACACAAGTCATCCAGGCCCACTTCACGTTGAATGCTAAGAAAAAAAGAGCTCCTATTTCTTTAAGCGAGCAGTGTTGCACTTTATTTAGCAGCTTCTGGTTGAGAGAACTGCTTTCCTCATTTATTTTCTGGTCTGTCTCCACAGCTTTATTTTTTTTTCATTTCTTTTAAGACAGCGCTTGCTTGTGGCTAAGTTAACTCTCCTGGAATACGACCTTATCACGTTTAAACGAGTTTCTCACTACCTGGTTTCTATTGTGTCCTCGGAGACCGCTGTAGGGCTGAGGATAATGTGCTCAAGTGAACAAGAACTATCGTTGAGGTGAATTGTCTGTTTGGACGATCAAACTAGACCCTCAAGTGAACAAGAACCATCGTTGAGGTGAATTGTCTGTTTGGACGATCAAACTAGACCCTCAAGTGAACGAGACCATCGTTGAGGTGAATTGTCTGTTGGACGATCAAACTAGACCCTCAAGTGAACAAGAACCATCGTTGAGGTGAATTGTCTGTTTGGACGATCAAACCAGACACTCAAGAGAACAAGACCATCGTTGAGGTGAATTGTCTGTTTGGACGATCAAACTAGACCCTCAAGTGAACAAGAACCATCGTTGAGGTGAATTGTCTGTTTGGACGATCAAACTAGACCCTCAAGTGAACAAGAACCATCGTTGAGGTGAATTGTCTGTTTGGACGATTAAACTAGACCCTCAAGAGAACAAGAACCATCGTTGAGGTGAATTGTCTGTTTGGACGATCAAACTAGACCCTCAAGTGAACAAGAACCATCGTTGAGGTGAATTGTCTGTTTGGACGATTAAACTAGACCCTCAAGTGAACAAGAACCATCGTTGAGTTGAATTGACTGTTTGGACGATCAAACTAGACCCTCAAGTGAACAAGACCATCGTTGAGGTGAATTGTCTGTTTGGACGATCAAACTAGACCCTCGAGTGAACAAAAACCATCGTTGAGGTGAATTGTCTGTTTGGACGATCAAACTAGACCCTCAAGAGAACAAGAACCAAGCTGATTGCTTGCGCCATGATCATATACAAGATCCAGCTCCACCTCAAAGTGGAAGCAAACTAATCGGTCTGGCCTAGCGGGTAGGGATCGAAAAGGGAAGTCAAACCTGCAAGTGGAAGCAAACCTAACAAGAATATGGTGCTACAGTGGGATGGTTTTATCGAAGGTTGCCAAATATCGCACTTTGCTGTAAATAAACACATATAACGCAGCTACGCTCGTTTAACGTTGCTTTAAAGGGCGGACGATGAAGGTCAGTAGTCGTAGAAAAGAAACGCAGCAGCAGTAGCAGAAGAAGACACTGGTTCTCAGCATTTGTTTGTAAGGCCATACCACCTATAATATTCCCGCTCAGGGGAATCACCCAAACCATGTGACGTTTTCAGCATCGTGAGCAGGGGCGGTGTGGGGTAAAATGACGTCAGCCACCTATCGCTCGCACAGCTCAACACGTCAAAATCACTGGGTGTGGTTCGGGAAAACCCCGTCAGTACTTCGGCCTCAGAGATGAGACAGACTTGCGATGTGGCGCTCTAGAAAAGAGGAGATGAAGTATAGGATCAACATCTGTGCGGTTGATATGGGAGGTGATGGTGAGACAGACTTGCGGTGTGGCGCTCTAGAATAGAGGAGACGAAGTATAGGATCAACATCTGTGCGGTTGATATGGGAGGTGATGGTGAGACAGACTTGCAGTGTGGCGCTCTAGAATAGAGGAGACGAAGTATAGGATCAACATCTGTGAGGTTGATATGGAGGTGATGGTGAGACAGACTTGCGGTGTGACGCTCTAGAATAGAGGAGATGAGGTATAGGATCAACATCTGTGAGGTTGATATGGGAGGTGACGCTCTAGAAATAGAGAGATGAAGTATAGGATCAACATCTGTGAGGTTGATATGGGAGGTGATGGTGAGACAGACTTGCAGTGTGGCGTTCTATAACAGGGGAGACAGATCATGGACCGGCGAAATATAGGGTCAACATCTGTGAGGTTACAGTGTCCCAACATCCAGTCACAAGATGATGGTGTCGACGAGCGGCCAGTGAAGTCTCATGTAGATTCACGTACACCACCGCCTGTTGGCAAGTGTGGGCCAGATGGAGAATGTTTACTGCCACTCGGGAAAACATCAACATTTCTTTTCAGAGATTACTTAGCCGCCCCCCCCCCCCAAAAAAAAAAAAAGCACACATGAGGTCACAGCTCGGCGTTTGCTTTAACGTGGGTTCTTTACTCACGAAATGGCGATGCTAGAATATATTCATCATTATCATGTGCCATGCCGGTTGACGTAGGCGATCATGTACTTCCGTAATTCCCTATCCATAGTGCATCGTGTCAATTCTGTTGTTGAGTGCTGTCCATGCCATAACACCAAGCTATTCAGTATATTCTCTCTTTGTCGTCCGCGATCTCTCTTTCCTTCTATTTTGCCAGTTGTAACCAAGTATTCCAACTTTCTTCTTCTCATGATGTGACTGAAAGATGTTGATTGTTTCTTTCTGATGTTTCTTATGAGCTCCCTTTTTGTGTTGGCCTCTTTGAGAACTTCCTCTTTTGTCTTTTTAGCTGTCCTGGAAACTCTCAACATTCTTCTGAAAAATCACATCAATATGGTCTCCAATTATCTTTTCATTTGTTTGTCTACTGTCCATGATTCACTTCCACGGGTCAGAATTGGCTCTATATAGCACCGTTGAACTCTCTCCCTCTCCCTTTCTCACTTCTATTGACACAGACTTGTTGCATAAGAAATTTTCATTTTCTGAAAAAAAAATTCTGGCCCGTGCTATTCTAATTGTTATTTATGTGGTGCATCTTCCGTCTGATGTTATTAATGTGTCCAAGTATTTTACGATCTGCACTTGATCACCCTAACTCATGACAACTCTGTCTGTTGACCACTGTAACTCAAGACAATTGCTGTGACCACCAGAACTCAGGACAACTCTTGTCTAATATCCACCCTAACTCATGACAACTCTGTCTGTTGACCACCAGAACTCAGGACAACTCGTGTCTAATATCCACCCTAACTCATGACAACTCTGTCTGTTGACCACCAGAACTCAGGACAACTCTTGTCTAATATACACCCAAACTCAGGACAACTCTTGTCTAATATACACCCAAACTCAGGACAACTCTTGTCTAATGTCCACCGTAACTCAGGATTGCATTGTCTAATCAAACTCAAACACAGATTTATCTGTATAATGCCCACTCTCACATTCAATAAATGTGATCATAGAAGCTCTAACAAGGAAGTCACAATGTGCCTAAAGGAAAATGCCCTGTCTCACCCCAATACAAAGAATCACTTTCCGACTCATGTTACATCCATGAATACTGTTACTCGGCTCATGTTACATCCGTGAATACTGTTTACTCGACTCATGTTACATCCATGAATACTGTTACTCGACTCATGTTACATCCATGAATACTGTTACTCGACTCATGTTACATCCATGAATACTGTTACTCGGCTCATGTTACGTCTAAATATGTCGCTGGCTCTCGTTCCACTTAAAAGATGTCGATGACTCATATTCCAGAAAAATGATGTCACTGTCTCATGATCCGTCTCTGGGATGATGTCAGCGACTCATGTCCCACCCAAATAATGATGTAACTGCCTCATCGCATTTCCTGATCTAACATTTTAATTCGAGACTTGAGGTATTATCGCTGCCCTTGTCAGCCCTTCACAGCAGTCATTTGATGCAGCACGTAAAAAATGTAATAAAGTCGGAAGGAAGCGCAGAAAACGCGCTTCAATATTGCCAACATCATGGCTTTAACACACACAAATGGTCTAAGCGTGTGTTGTAGCCAGATAAAGTCTTATTAACATTTTTCTATAATCAACAATCGACATCTTTTCGATAAATGAGAAGAGGAAAGTAGGAATACCTGGCTAAAACGGACAAAATTCAACAGGGAAAGAGAGATCATGGACGACAAAGAAAGAAAATACTTGATAGCTGGGTACATGGCACAGAAAAACAGTCAACAACAGAACTGGTGCGATGCAGTTTGATCAGAAGACCAAGGGTTCATCCCAAGAAATGGCGGATTTTGTCGGTCCGAAATTCAACCAGCCTCTAAAAATTGGTACCAGAGATTTCTCTGGGAAGTAAAGGCAGCTTCGCTTGAAACCGACCACATCAGCCAAAAATGAGCTGTGGTCATTGACAAATCTGGTCGCTAACACCATATTTCCCATACGCCTAACAAGGCGGAGAAGGGAACCTTCACTTTACTTACTGTGGATAGAAGATTGCGGATGGACATGATCGCCTACGCCAACCGGAATGGCACACGATGAATGATGATGATAACCACAAAGAATAACTTGTGTTATTTGTTTAATCAGACCTCAAATATCCCGACACCCCTCTCTCCAACACATTAAATACCCCACTCAGCTCCCACTTACCGTCTCTTGTTCCAAAGCAAATATGTAGGGTGAAAAAAACGGTGCAGTTTCTCGTTGGTGAAGTTGATGCACAGCTGTTCAAAGCTGTTTGTCTGCGGAGAGAAACATCAACAAGAATCAGCCATGCTCAACAACTAATCAACAAAATAAACAACAGTTAAGGCAACAATGATATAGGTAGCACTGTTAATGTGGATATGAATGCAGCTGTACTGGCTAATGTGCTCACGATGATGAGGCCGTGGTTGCTGCTGGTCAATAACATCAGTAACAAAGACATACCCGGGGCTGCGTTCAGCCATCACCCGAGGCTAAGTCAAGCAACAACATGTTGTTGGTTCTGTCCTCTACACCGTTTTGTTATTCAGACCACGCGCCATATCTATTGTGATTATTGTAGAAATTGTAAGTTCATTTTTCTTAAAAAGCGTCCGCACAGCGACGTACAGCCCACATACCGATCGCCCTTTCCTTCCCCAAGTTTTGTAACTTGCTGAATCTACCATTCTTTCTTGTTGCGAATCTACCATTCTTTCTTGTTGCTGAATCTACCATTCTTTCTTGTCCGTGTTCGACAGAACTCGCAGATTATGTCACTGCATAACGTAACCACTCCAGACAATATGTCCCTGAGATCAGTGAGGAAAAACTCAATAACTCCAAACAATATGTCCCTGAGATCAGTGAGGAAAAACTCAATAACTCCAAACAATATGTCCCTGAGATCAGTGAGGAAAAACTCAATAACTCCAAACAATATGTCCCTGAGATCAGTGGGGGAAAAACTCAATAACTCCAAACAATATGTCCCTGAGATCAGTGGGGAAAAACTCAATAACTCCAAACAATATGTCCCTGAGATGAATGGGGAAAAAACTCAATAACTCCAAACAATATGTCCCTGAGATCAATGGGGAAAAACTCAATAACTCCAAACAATATGTCCCTGAGATCAATGGGGAAAAAATCAATAACTCCAAACAATATGTCCCTGAGATCAGTGGGGAAAAACTCTACAATATGTCCCTGAGATCAGTGGGGAAAAACTCTACAATATGTCCCTGAGATCAACGGGGAAAACTCAATAACTCCAAACAATATGTCCCTGAGATCAGTGGGGAAAAAACTCTACAATATGTCCCTGAGATCAACGGGGAAAAACTCAATAACTCCAGACAATATGTCCCTGAGATCAGTGGGGAAAAACTCTACAATATGTCCCTGAGATCAACCGGGAAAAACTCAATAACTCCAAACAATATGTCCTGAGATCAACGGGGAAAAACTCAATAAGTCCAAACAATATGTCCCTGAGATGAATGGGGAAAAACTCAATAACTCCAAACAATATGTCCCTGAGATCAATGGGGAAAAACTCAATAACTCCAAACAATATGTCCCTGAGATCAATGGGGAAAAACTCAATAACTCCAAACATATGTCCCTGAGATGAATGGGGAAAAACTCAATAACTCCAAACAATATGTCCCTGAGATCAATGGGGAAAAAATCAATAACTCCAAACAATATGCCCCTGAGATCAAGATCGTTGTCACACAGCAACCCCAACCAACAATGTTTCCCTGTTAATGACCTCGAACAACAGTCAGTACTTTCTCTATCTCTATCCGACTTTCTCATTGACAAGTCCGTTATTGAAAGAATCAAGTAAAGAGAGAATGTCTCTATCTCTATCCGACTTTCTCATTGACAAGTCCGTTATTGAAAGAATCAAGTACAGAGAGAATGTCTCTATCTCTATCCGACTTTCTCATTGACAAGTCCGTTATTGAAAGAATCAAGTACAGAGAGAATGTCTCTATCTCTATCCGACTTTCTCATTGACAAGTCCGTTATTGAAAGAATCAAGTACAGAGAGAATGTCTCTATCTCTATCCAACTTTCTCATTGACAAGTCCGTTATTGAAAGAATCAAGTGCAGAGAGAATGTCTCTATCTCTATCCAACTTTCTCATTGACAAGTCCGTTATTGAAAGAATCAAGTACAGAGAGAATGTCTCTATCTCTATCCAACTTTCTCATTGCCAAGTCCGTTATTGAAAGAATCAAGGCAGAGAGAATGTCTCTATCTACAACTATTCAAACTACAACAAAGTGTGACCACACAGTAGTTTATTGCTGTTTGTCTTGTCCCTCTAACAATTTAGCTGCTAGATACAGTTGCATTTTTGACTAGAAGAATCCAGCTCGGGTTATCTGTCCACGTCAGTCATCACCTAGATCCAAAGATGGCGACATCATTCTTCTCCACATGTTTACATAGATCTGAAACAATCACTAACTGATATACAAGCTGGGAACACTTTTCTTGTTCAGCGTTCATTTATATGGGCGTGGATGCGTCGTGTTTACGGCAAGTCGCGATACTTGCGACTTTTGACAAGACATATCTTATCTTCAGAATGGGTAGATGTTGTTTGTCTAACAATTCTACCCTGGCAGACATTGTTTTGGCCTACTCTTTGGGTTTTTAACTGAAAATATTTTTAACGTGGGCAGAGTCCATACGAAACACCTGTTTTTCTCCCCTATCCAAAGTCCCCCAATCCTGAGAGAGAGAGAGAGAGAGAGAGAGAGAGAGAGAGAGAGAGAGTGAAGCCACGAATGTGTTCACAAAGAAAGACCTCGACCGCCTGTGACGTAATTCGAACCAGGAACCTTTCTGTCTGAAGGACGACGCCTGAACCATCCTGTCCCTTGGCCAAACATTAAATGTGTGCCCACGTCAGATTCACTGAATTGCAAATTCCAAATGACGTGCAATGCAACTCGATATACAAGGGAAGACAACAAAAGATTGCAAACATTGAGAATAAGCCAAGACGAGGTCACTTGGGGGAGGGAGAATCTGTGCCTCCTCGTCTCATCCTGGCTGCACATCCGATTCCATCCTACAGGAAATTAGCTCATCAGGAAAGACACAATTATACCAAATTTTTGTTGGAAGTGTAACTCAAAAGTGTCTTCTACATGCGGAGCTAGTGTCATTCTTAACGTTGCTGCTTCTCCATTCCAAACACTTGCTAGATTCAAGAAAGTGTCTTCTACATGCGGAGCTAGTGTCATTCTTAACGTTGCTGCTTCTCCATTCCAAACACTTGCTAGATCAAGAAAGTGTCTTCTACATGCGGAGCTAGTGTCATTCTTAACGTTGCTGCTTTTCTCCATTCCAAACACTTGCTAGATCCAAGAAAGTGTCTTCTACATGCGGAGCTAGTGTCATTCTTAACGTTGCTGCTTCTCCATTCCAAACACTTGCTAGATTCAAGAAAGTGTCTTCTACATGCGGAGCTAGTGTCATTCTTAACGTTGCTGCTTCTCCATTCCAAACACTTGCTAGATTCAAGAAAGTGTCTTCTACATGCGGAGCTAGTGTCATTCTTAACGTTGCTGCTTCTCCATTCCAAACACTTGCTAGATCCAAGAAAGTGAGCCCGCATAGAGCAGTTACTAGCTCAGTGGTTAGTGAACTGGACTACAAAGGACAGGGGGTAGGGTTCGATCCCAACCGACGGCTTCCGGGTTCACCCAGCCTTAAATGGGTACCGGTTTTTTTTTGGGAAAGTAAAGGGGCACGGGCGTATTACCAACAAAATTACCCTAAACATGATGTGTTGAAGGTCTGTAAAATGTATGGTCACTAACACCATATTCCCTATACGCCACTTGGCGTGACGGGGGCTCTTTACTTTACTTATAGAGCAGTTAATGACTATTACTGGTTACGTGATAACTGCCGCTTGTTTCACAGACAAACCAGCTACAGACATTATTTCCGCTGTTGTACAACAGGCTCAGCTTACATTGGCTCAGGAGACAAATAATAATAAATTAATATTATAATAGAGAGAAACTTCCGAGGCGATAATTCAGCGAATCATAGGAGGAAGAGGTATGTTTTACAGCACTCAGAAAAAATGATAAATAAACAACAGAAAAAAGTAAAGAACAATATATGGTCCGAAGCAGGATCTAACCCGTACTCCTTGTTTACAAGCAGTGGTTTCGACAAACAAGGAAACGGGTTAGATCCTGCTACGAAAGATATATTGTTCTTTGCTTTTTTTCTGTTGTTTATTTGTCATTTTGTCTGAGTACTGTAAAACATAACCTCTTTCTCCAATGATTCGCTCACATTGGCTCAGTCGTGGCCGAGGAAGTAAGATGAGGAAGACATCAAACTTAATGAGCTCAATTGCAGGAAAGATAATCATCTATGGCTGTGTGTGTGGACGTCGGTCTTAAGTGGACGGATAAGTGCTCGTCAAGTGGGGTCTTTATTTGAGGTTAAGAGTTGGTTACTTCACATAGGGAATGGAGAGGGAGAGACGAGAGGGAATGGAGGGATAGAGTTTAGGAGAGAGAGGGAATGGAGAGGGAGAAAGAGGAATGGAGAGGAGAGAAAGAGGGAATGGAGAGGGAGAGAGAGGACATGAAGGGGTAGAGTTATGGAGAGAGAGGGAATGGATCGGGAGAAAGAAGGAATGGAGAGGGAGAGATAGGGAATGAGAGGTAGAGTTAAGGAGAGAGAGGGAATTGAGCAGGAGAAAGAGGGAATGGAGAGGAAGAGAGAGGGAATGGAGAGGGAGAAAGAGGGAATGGAGGGAGAGAGAGGGAATGAAGGGGTAGAGTTATGGAGAGAGAGGGAATGGATCGGGAGAAAGAAGGAATGGATCGGGAGAGATAGGGAATGGAGAGGTAGAGTTAAGGAGAGAGAGGGAATTGAGCAGGAGAAAGAGGGAATGGAAGAGGAAGAGAGAGGGAATGGATCGGGAGAAAGAGGGAAGGAGAGGGAGAGAGAGGGAATGAAGGGTAGAGTTAGGAAGAGAGAGGGAATGGATCGGGAGAAAGAGGGAATTGAGAGGAGAGAGAGGGGGAATGGAGGGGTAGAGTTAAGGAGAGAGAGGGAATGGAGCAGGAGAAAGAGGAAATGGAGAGGGGGAGAGAGAGGGAAAGGAGTGGTAGAGTTAAGGAGAGAGAGAGGGAATGGAGCGGGAGAGAGAGGGAATGAAGGGAGAGAGGGAATGGAGAAGGAGAATTAGGGAGAGAGAATGGAGAGGGAGAGAGAGGAATGGAGAAGGAGAATTAGGAAGAGAGAATGAAGAGAGTTAAGGAGGGAGGGAATGGAGAGGGTGGAGTTAAGGAGAGAGAGAATTGAGAGGGAGAGTTAAGGAGGGAGGGAATTGAGAGGGAGAGAGGGAGGGAATGGAGAGAGAGAGTTAAGAAGAGAGGGAATGGAAAGGGAGAGAGTAAGGGAATGGAAAGGGAGAGTAAGAGAGAGAGGAATGGAGAGGGAGAGAGAGGGGATGGAAAGGGAGAGTTAAGGAGGGAGGGGATGGAAAGGAAAGAAGGAGGGAATGAAAATGGAGAGTTAAGGAGAGAAGGAATGGAGAGGGAGAGAGAGAGGGAATGGAAAGGGAGAGTTAAGGAGGGAGAAGTAAGGAGGGAGGGCATGGAAAGGAGAGTTGAGAGGGAATGGAAAGGAAGAGTTAAGGAGATAGGGAATGGAGAGGGAGGGAATGGAGAGGGAGAGAGAGGGAATGGAGAGAGAGAAGAAGGGAATGGAGAGAGAGAAGAATGGAATGGAAAGGGAAAGCTAAGGAGAAAGGGAATGGAGAGAGAGAGTTAAGGAGGGAGGGAATGGAGAGGGAGATTTAAGGAGAAAGGAAATGAAAAAGGAGAGTTAAGGAGAGAGGAATGTGGAGAGGGAAAGAGGAAGGGAATGGAAATGGAGAGTTAAGGACAGAGGGAGAGAACGGAAAGAAAGAGAGGGAAGGTGAGAGGTATGGAGAGGGAGTGAGAGAATGGAGAAGGAGAGAAAGAGAGGGAGGGTGAGATGTATGGAAGAAGAGGGGTGAGAGGGATGGAGAGGGAGAAAAAAGAGGGAAGAAGAGAGAGAAAGAGAAAGGGAGGGTAAGAGGGATGGTGGCAGAGAAAGAGTGAGAGGCAGAGGGAGACAGAGATGGAGGAAGAGAGAGTGGGAAGAAGAGAGTGAGGGAGGAAGAGAGCGGGATGCATGGAGATAGAGAGTAGAGAGAATGAGAGAGAGCGCGCACTTACATAGGGAATCTACTTAGTGACGGGGCTCATGCATTTCTCAGATGACACATTGTGCCGATGTAGATGCAGCCATATCAGACACTCGATCACACACTGTGCCTGGAACATTTAGTGAAGCACGAGTTATCGGTCGTCCCTGTCCAACCAGGCAATTTTATTACACTCCCATCCAGCTCCCACATTAGCCAGGAGCTGCTGACATCTACTGGTGCGAGAGAGAGAGAGGAGAAGAGAGAGAGAGAAGCCCAACAGCTTGTGTTGCTATTTTTAAGCTGGAGGGGACACGTGTAGTAGCTAGGATGTGGCGGGGAGTATACAAATAATAACAATAATGGACAGGGCCGCTTCATCTGGTGTCGCTAATTTGTTTGCTAGAAAGATAGGCATGTAGAGATAGGAGGCTGCTCGTAGAACAACATGGGATGAGAATATAAGAAAAGATGGGAAGAATCACTTGCACTTGGTGGTGTCAGGAGACATTGAGATAACAAGAAGATAGGGTTAGTTAGTCACTGCAAGAATCATCGTCATCAAGTACCATGCCTGCAGGAGTAGGTGATCATGTCTCTCCACAACTTTCAACCTCGAGTTACTTATCATTTCTGTTGTTGACCTTCTGCCAAGCCATTATCTTATTAAGTTGTCTGGTATCTTTTCTCTTTGCTTCCATCTATCTCTTCGTCCTCGATTTTTTGCAGTTGTTACAATATACTCTAGCAGTTCCATTCTCATTACATGGCCAAAAAATGATGATTGTTTCTTCCTAATATTGGAAATTAGCTGTTTCTTTGATTTTGCCTCTTTTAGAAAGTTTTCATTACTCTTCTTAGCTGCCCATGGTATTCTCAACATTCTTCTGTAAAACCACATTTCTAAGGCCTCCAGTGATTTTCTAGTCTGCTATCCTATTGTCAACGATTCACAACCATATGTTCAGACTAGCTCTACATTACATTTAAGAACCCTTTTTCTTGTTTCTATTGTCAAAAATGGTTTGCTGGTATAGACAACAGATTAGTTAGTTACTGCAGATGTCAGAGCTGTTGACAGAGTTTGTCGTGGAGAGGTAGCCAAGATGAATAGTCTCATCGTTTGATGTTGTTGACAGAGTTTGTCGTGGAGAGGTAGCCAAGATGAATAGTCTCATCGTTTGATGTTGTTGACAGAGTATGTCGTGGAGAGGTAGCCAAGATGAATAGTCTCATCGTTTGATTTTGTTGACAGAGTTTGTCGTGGACAGGTAGCCAAGATGAATAGTCTCATCGTTTGATGTTGTTGACAGAGTCTGTCGTGGAGAGGTAGCCAAGATGAATAGTCTCATCGTTTGATGTTGTTGACAGAGTCTGTCGTGGAGAGGTAGCCAAGCTGAATAGTCTCATCGTTTGATGTCGTTGACAGTTTGTCGTGGAGAGGTAGCCAAGATGAATAGTCTCATCGTTTGATGTTGTTGACAGTTTGTCGTGGAGAGGTAGCCAAGATGAATAGTCTCATCGTTTGATGTCGTTGACAGTTTGTCGTGGAGAGGTAGCCAAGATGAATAGTCTCATCGTTTGATGTCGTTGACAGTTTGTCGTGGAGAGGTAGCCAAGATGAATAGTCTCATCGTTTGATGTCGTTGACAGTTGTCGTGGAGAGGTAGCCAAGATGAATAGTCTCATCGTTTGATGTTGTTGACAGTTTGTCGATGGAAGGTAGTGAAGTCGTACGGGGAAGGAGCGTTCCTGCTAGATGAAGTGAAGATGTTTATGGAAGACGTAATCTGAATCTCCGAAAAGAAATGTGATTTTTCAAATATAGGAAAAAAATAATCTGTGGTTTCTTTAACGTCACCCTCCCTGATCTCTTAGGTAGTGAGATCCGATGTTTAGCCTTCTCGGATAACGGCTATATACAGGAGGTGCACTCGCGCACGTGAAAGATTCCTTGGCAATTAAAATCGAAAACAGTAGGCCATACATCTAGCCGCTTCTAGTGCAAACATCGTCAGCAAAAACCTGGCCACACCGTGGATCCAAAATCGTGCTACGGAGTTCGTATGGCCAGGATTTTCCTTCGATTTTCTCGACGGGATAAGGGAGCATTTATGGAATCGTCCTGTGTGTAGTTGTGATGATCCTAACAATAACAACAATGATGGGCTAGTTCAATAATCTGGCTGGTAAGATCTGATGTCTAGCGCTCTCTGGCTGATGAGATCCGATGCCTAGCGAATTTCTGGCTGGTGAGATCCGATGCCTAGCGAATCTCTGGCTGGTGAGATCCGATGCCTAGCGAATCTCTGGCTGGTGAGATCCGATGCCTAGCGAATCTCTGGCTGGTGAGATCCGATGCCTAGCGAATCTCTGGCTGGTGAGATCCGATGCCTAGCGAATCTCTGGCTGGTGAGATCCGATGCCTAGCGAATCTCTGGCTGGTGAGATCCGATGCCTAGCGAATCTCTCGCTGGTGAGATCCGATGCCTAGCGAATCTCTGGCTGGTGAGATCCGATGCCTAGCGAATCTCTGGCTGGTGAGATCCGATGCCTAGCGAATCTCTGGCTGGTGAGATCCGATGTCTAGCGAATCTCTGGCTGGTGAGATCCGATGTCTAGCGAATCTCTGGCTGGTGAGATCCGATGCCTAGCGAATCTCTGGCTGGTGAGATCCGATGCCTAGCGAATCTCTGGCTGGTGAGATCCGATGTCTAGCGAATCTCTGGCTGGTGAGATCCGATGCCTAGCGAATCTCTGGCTGGTGAGATCCGATGCCTAGCGAATCTCTGGCTGGTGAGATCCGATGTCTAGCGCTCTCTGGCTGGTGAGATCCGATGTCTAGCGAATCTCTGACTGGTGAGATCCGATGTCTAGCGAATCTCTGGCTGGTGAGATCCGATGTCTAGCGAATCTCTGGCTGGTGAGATCTGATGTCTAGCGAATCTCTGGCTGATGAGATCTGATGTCTAGCGAATCTGTGGCTGGTGAGATCTGATGTCTAGCGAATCTCTGACTGGTGAGATCCGATGTCTAGCGAATCTCTGGCTGGTGAGATCCGATGTCTAGCGAATCTCTGGCTGGTGAGATCCGATGTCTAGCGAATCTCTGGCTGGTGAGATCCGATGTCTAGCGAATCTCTGGCTGGTGAGATCCGATGTCTAGCGAATCTCTGGCTGGTGAGATTCGATGTCTAGCGAATCTCTGGCTGGTGATATCCGATGTCTAGCGAATCTCTGGCTGGTGAGATCCGATGTCTAGCCAATCTCTGGCTGGTGATATCCGATGTCTAGCGAATCTCTGGCTGGTGAGATCCGATGTCTAGCCAATCTCTGGCTGGTGAGATTCGATGTCTAGCGAATCTCTGGCTGGTGAGATCCGATGTCTAGCCAATCTCTGGCTGGTGAGATCCGATGTCTAGCCAATCTCTTGCTGGTGAGATCCGATGTCTAGCCAATCTCTGGCTGGTGAGATCCGATGTCTAGCCAATCTCTGGCTGGTGAGATCCGATGTCTAGCCAATCTCTGGCTGGTGAGATCCGATGTCTAGCCAATCTCTGGCTGGTGAGATCCGATGTCTAGCCAATCTCTGGCTGGTGAGATCCGATGTCTGGCGAATCTCTGGCTGGTGAGATCCGATGTCTAGCCAATCTCTGGCTGGTGAGATCCGATGTCTAGCGAATCTCTGGCTGGTGAGATCCGATGTCTAGCGAATCTCTGGCTGGTGAGATTCGATGTCTAGCGAATCTCTGGCTGGTGAGATCCGATGTCTAGCCAATCTCTGGCTGGTGAGATCCGATGTCTAGCGAATCTCTGGCTGGTGAGATTCGATGTCTAGCGAATCTCTGGCTGGTGAGATCCGATGTCTAGCCAATCTCTGGCTGGTGAGATCCGATGTCTAGCCAATCTCTGGCTGGTGAGATCCGATGTCTAGCCAATCTCTGGCTGGTGAGATCCGATGTCTAGCGCTCTCTGGCTGGTGAGATCCGATGTCTAGCCAATCTCTGGCTGGTGAGATCCCTTTACATTTAAAAGTTGAAAAAAAGCAAATCTACCCATGCCGAAGTCGGATGCTTGGGGCCGAGAGGTGCAGATATGGGAGATTTCCCAGTCAACAAGCTACACCGGGTGAGCCGCCAGAGCTCAGTGGTTAGTGAACTAGGGTACAACAAGAGGTCGGGTTCAATCCGATCGATGGCTTTCGGGTTCATCCAGCAGGGTACCTGATTGTTTTTTCTGGGAAAATAAAGCGTCATGGTCGTAGTACCGACCACATTACGCCAAAATTCATGTGCCGAAGATCTATTAAAAATGTAAAAAAACAATGGTCACTAACAACATATTCACTTTACGCCACTTGGCGTGACGGGGACACTTTACTTTACTAAGCTACACAGAGCACACACGCCAACTTAACACACGAACATTAACAAGAAAAGTGTAATAAAGCTAACGTCATCACAAATGTAGCTATGATAATATAACGGTTCGCGATAGTAACACGATAACACTGTGGATGTGGCAAGGTAATGATAAGACTGAGCATGCCGGCTGGCTGAGTGGTTAAAATAGCCAGTGATAACGAGGAACACGTCACGTGCAACATGGCCGGAATACACACTGCAGACTTGTGGTCATTCCCGCAACGGTAGGAGCTGTCATCGAGAGAAGGTAGAATAGCGGCCGGGAATACAACAAAGCAGCTGATGATCACCAGACCTCCCCAGAAAGTATTATCTAGCCCTTGTCTGTGCCCACTACCTTAGTTTTGATTTATTCACTCTAAACAGAATGACCGAGAATGGGTGGCTGAATCGATAACTCGCCGAGCTCCAACCCACGGTCAAAAGTTTCGCTCTTTTATTTTATTTTTTACTCGGGGGCGAAAGAAAAAAAAATTCAGATCACGTGGCAACTGCTCAGGACAGGCAGTATTTAATCCACAGTCCTATATGCCCCCCACCACACAAAAGACCTTAAGTCCTACATAATGTTTTGTTTTCTTTCTTTCTTTCATTCTTTTTTTCAAAGAATGACCGTGCAACCAGTTTTTGCTAAATATGTTCTCCATTCTACACAATTACTCTGCGCACAGCTGGCAGTTACATATTCTGACAATAAAAAGGTGTCCAGATTTGTATGCCTGCTCTCTCCAGCTTCCCGTTGTTTATGTTCAAGGTAATACTTGAATGGAGGCTGTAAGTTCCCAAATGACGTGCCCCGACTGAAGGCACCAAACACAGGGATCACCACAAAATAACTAACCATAA
This sequence comes from Megaustenia siamemsis, assembly GCA_032433765.1. NCBI lineage: Eukaryota > Metazoa > Mollusca > Gastropoda > Stylommatophora > Ariophantidae > Megaustenia > Megaustenia siamemsis. The sequence goes on from JAVIAB010000124.1 coordinate 107,080,768, forward strand.
CATAGAAATTGTGAGCCAGTGAAAGTATGGCAGTTTTATTTTGCTGAAGAAGGAATGAAACAAATAACAATTATGGCAAAGTTGAGAATAGAAAGTAATAGCTTCGTGATAAAGTACATAGATTCATATTGAGATGATTATACTGATAGGAGAACGTGGGCTCGAATACTGGCAGGGTCACACGTTTCTTGTTCTGTCAGGGGTGATAACTCAGACCCTGTACACTTCTTGGCACTGGACAAGTGGCCTTTATTCTCCGGTCCTATGAGTTCCGCCGGCAGACACTAGTAATGAGAACATGCCGTAGAGATAGTTGTTATATATATATATATATATATATATATATATCATCATCATCAAGTACCGGGCCTGCTGGCGTAGGCGATCATGTCTCTTCACAACTTTCGATCACGACAGTTATTTATTATTTCTGTTGTTGACCTTCTGCCAAGCCTTAAGCTGTCTGATATCTTTTCTCTTTACTTCCCTCTCTATCTCTTCGCCCCTCAATTTTCCCAGTTGTTACAATATATCCCAGCTGTTCTCTTCTCATTACATGGCCAAAAAATGATGATTGTTTCTTCCTAATATTGGAAATTATCTCTCTTTTTGTTTTGGCCCCTGTCAGAACGTTTTCATTACTCTTCTTAGCTGTCCATGGTATTCTCAACATTCTTCTGTAAAACCACATTTCTACATACTCTAGTGATTTTCTTGTCTGTTGTATATATCATTGTTTTATATATAATGTGCGCATAATTATACAAACAGTTTTGTTCTTCTTTGGGGACTCGCTAGTTTAGAGGTATGACGTCAACCTTTGGATAGGCACGGCTAGGGGTTCAAAATCCACCACAGGGAATAGGTTGTTCTCCTCCCCACACAAAAAAACCCGAGAAAAATTACTCCGCGGTTTCTTGGTGACGTTACTGTCCTCTGAAGTCTGGTTGGTGAGATCCGTTGTCTAGCCCTCTCAGATAACAGCAAATAAACAGGAGGTCCCGTGTGCATTCATGCACGTTAAAGAACTGTTAAAGCACGTTAATTTAAAAAGGGTAGGTCATAAATCTGGTCATTGTCCGGTAGAATTGTCATCAAAAACCTACCCACACCGTGGATACCAGGCATTGCTACGGAGTTCGTGCACCTGCGTCAGGGTTCTCCTTGAGGATATAATATCGAATCACCGATGACTTCATGAGGTGTGCTGTGATGATGGTCTTAAAAATAACAGTTCCATAAGTGGTGTGTACACAGTTCCATAAGTGAGTGACGTGTACACAGTTCCAAAAGTAAGTGATATGTACACAGTTCCATATTTAAGTGATGTGTACACAGTTCCATATTTAAGTAGTGTACATATTTCCATATTTAAGTGATATGAAATCATGGAGGGCATGTGTACAACTCCACCAAGTGAAGTCTAAATCTGTGTACACAATTACAGCTAAAAACACTACGTCAACTTTTAGGTTTCAAAGCGTGCACCATCTAGTTTGGTTTGTTGATTCGGCCCTCGCCCCTCCCTCGTCCTGCCCATAGGTTTGTGTAACTTCCTTTAAGCTCTCGCAGACAACTTGAAAGTATCACCATCGTCTACCGTCGGGGAAGAATGGGAAATACCTTCTACAGTAAAGCCATTTAAAAACATGGGAGAATTTCAGACATTTCAGTTAGAAATCTCGCCATTCTAGTCCACAGCTCACACAAAAGCGATGTTACATTGTCCACGTTCCAGTATGGCGGATCTAAAGTTTACACAGACACTTTTCATGATGTTATTTTTGGACTGTCTATTCTTGTCTTGTACGCCGAGTGTATCTATTATAAGTAAATAAGAATGTGTTTTCGTGTCTTTAGTTCCGTACTAGCTACCATTTACAATAAACATAAATGGTGTTGAGCAGATAGACTAACAGAAAAAAAACAAGACAAATTACAGCGTTTCGACAAAAGCCTTCATTAGGTATATCAAAGAAACTGTACACATTAAAGACAAATCCGGTACCATAAATCATGTTTTTTTGGCTTCCTCATCTTGGAAAGGGGGGGGGGGGGGGGCGAGCTTCTGTTGCCACCTCCTCCGTCTTCACGTCAAGGTTCGCGGACTTTTCTGTTTAATATTTATACTTTGCTATATCCGATGAAGGCTTTTGCCGAAACGTTGTAGTTTGTCTTGTCTTTCTGTTAGTCTAGCTGCTCTATACCATTTACTGTTTATTTTACATGATCTCTGCACCTGTACACGCGGCCCAGCACAATGTTTGTTATATATATATATATATATATATATATATATATATATATATATATATATATATATATATATATGTATATGTGTGTGTTTATCTCTCGTTTTCAATTTGCATTAAATGTATGAAGTAACGAAGAAAAATGCATTTCATCAAATGGGGTTATAGTTAATTTGATTGTAAAGTGTATCATTATAGATGGTGAATATACCGTAAAGGCTGTAGATATTGTACGTCATTGTGTATTATTGGTAATAAAGAATTGGAAAGCGTCGACGACAAGACGGCTAGAGAGTCTCCATCAAGGTAATATGGAAGTGGAACAAAATGGCAGAGTTCTTGGCAATGAAGGAGCAGTTATCTTAATAGTGATACTGTACTCGATACACCTGACATTTGACATATATAAACGGTAATCATCAAGCATAGTTACCTTCGCCATCATCAAGTACCAAGCCTGCTGGCGTAGGTGATCATGTCTTTCCATAGTTTTCGACTCGACAATTATTTAAAAAATTTGTTGTTGATCTTCTGCCAAGACATTTTCTTAAGCTGTTTGGTATCTTTTCTCTTTGCTTTCCTCTATCTCTTCGTCCCTCAATTTTTCTAGTTGTCACAATATATTCCAAATGTTCCCTTCTCATTACATGGCCACATAATGGTGATTGTTTCTTCCTAATATTGAAGATTAGCTCTCTTTTTGCGTTGGCCTCTTTCATAACGTTTTCATTCCTTTTCTTAGCTGTCATGGTATTCTCAACATTCTTCTGTAAAACCACATTTCTGCATCCTCCACTGATTTTCTTGTTTGTTGTCCTATTGTCCATGATTGATATCCATATGTTAAGACCGGCTCTACATAACATTTAAGAACTCTTTTTCTTGTTTCTATTGTCAAAAATGGATTGCGACTTGTTTTCCTCATTTTTTTTGGAAAGTTGCATTTGTCTGAACAATTCTGCATCTCTTCGTTTTATATCTACCGTCTGGGGTTAACATTGTTGTCAGATATTTAAATTCATCTACCTACGAGAAGGAAAGCGTCTACGTCAAACAAGATCCGAAGACTGAGTGTGTCAGCCACGACGCAGGTTTAGTGGAAAAATCAGGACGGACGCACATATACGAGTACTGCCCATGCGCCCAGCTCATTATGTATCCTGATGTTGTCTTTACCCCTCCATATACCAGTACCGACCATGTGACCAGCTCGCCGTGTGTCATCATGTTATCCTTATCCTTCCATCATGAAACAGGACAAAGAGTCAAGTTCGCATGTACACAAGACCTGAACGATGAAACAGAATTTACATGTTTTAATATTGTTCCTATAAACACTTACATATGCACGCGAGAGCTGGAAAACAAGAAGAGACATAGAAACAAAGCTGAACGCGTTTGAAAATAAATGTCTAAATGAAAATACTTGGTATAGTGTAGAGCGAATTTGAAACAAACGAGGAAATTAGAACAATCGCCAATCAACCACTACTATCTTCAGTAATCAAGAAAAGACGATGGTCATATGTTGGACATGTGATGAGAAGAGATAATAACCGAATAACAAAGGAAGCCCTCATGTGGGACCATCACATAGGAGGAAAAGAGGCCGACTCAGAGAAACACGGAGAAGAACATTGATCAGAGAGGCAAAGACACCAGGAATCGGCTCGCTCAATGAGATCAAGATGCTTGCACAGTACATAGACAAATGACGAGATTTGACAAAACATCTTTGCAAGGATTGAGACTGATAGAAAGAACATTTCGTAACAGGGAAAGAATATATGAGTATATGCCCTATGGGTCGACTACGGCTTGAAAGTTCAATAGATAGATAGAATATTGTTCCCCTTGACTTTATTTTGCATTGCGATATTGACATTATTCTACAGATAATGTTGGGTAAGTCTTACAAAGAAAACAAAGGGGAAGCACCGAGAATGTCACTACTGGAATCATTGTCCTTAAATATATTTTTGTGTTGTATGCTATTCCAGCTGAAGGCCTACTTGGCCGAAACGTCGACTTTTGTTTTGTTAATTACCACGTAAAGCTGTTACCATAACACTTTCTTCTTCTTCTTTTTTATAATTGTCATTACTATCAGCTTTACAGCAGCTTTGCATCTCTATGCATCTTGATGCCTTTACTCCTTTCATCATCATCAAGTACAAGGCCTGCTGGCGTAGGTGATCATGTCTCTCCACAACTTTCGATCTCTACAGTAATTTATCATTTCTGTTCTTGACCTACTGTCAAGCCATTCTGTTAGGCTGTCCGGTATCTTTCCTCTTTGCTTCCCTCTATCTCTTCGTCCCCCAATTTTCCCAGTTGTTACAATATATTCTAGCTATACTCTTCCCATTACGTGGCCCAAAAAAATCATGATTGAATCGCCTTTACTGGAATAAAATAACGAAGTGACGAGTGCATGCTAAGCGCTCCAATTACGTTTCCACCAGAGAGCGGAAAAGATGAGAAAGAAAACGGGGCGGGCACGAGGGTTTAAATTCGTCCGAATCAATTCAGAGGAAGATGTATGTTTACAGCACTCGGAAAAAAATGATAAATAATCAACAACAGAAAAAAATATGGACCAAAGCAGGATCGAACCCGTACTCAGTGACATAGCGCCTTGCCACGAAAAGCCAAATGCTAGAGAACACTGCCACTCAGCTAACTAAAAAATTAGCTTCGTAGGCAATGTCTTTCGCGCAGGTGTTCTCATGACTATAGCATAAGGCTGCGATCACAGCTCGGAAATACATAGTGTATCTGTATCTGTATTTTTTTCCTGTTAAGACAAGTATCTTCCGGATAGGGTAGGGCTGAATACTTGCGTTGCAAACAAACATTTAGGAAGAAAACCGCTAGAATAGTAGTTTCCAGTGGTTTAGGCTGGAGACAAATAATAATAAATGAATATTATTATAGAGAGAAACTTCCGAGGCGATAATCAGCGAATCAATTCAGAGGAAGAGGTATGTTTACAGCACTCGGCCCTTTGAGTTCGAATTTTGAAAGTTTGAATTTAAATTCGGCCCTCTGTTGGCAAGAGTGGCGGCACGGAGGTTGTCGGGCCTGGCCAGCGGTACATGCATCGTTCCACCACAAACGAGAGATGGCTGAAGTTAACGACCATATATTCTGGGGTTGAGGTGTTGGTGCATTACTCGTCTAATGGCTTCCATTGCTTAAGTTGTGTGAGGTCTCAAATAAATCCGTACCAGTTCTGGAGCAGGTAGAGAAAGAGAGAGAAAGAGAGAGAGATGGATGGATGGATGGATGGATGGATGGATGGATGGATGGTTGGACGGACGGACGGACGGACGGACGTACAGACAGACAGATAGACAGACAGACAGATAGATAGATAGTTAAGATAGATAGATAGATAAGATAGATAGATATATAAGATAGATAGATAGATAGATAGATAGATAGATAGATAGATAGATAGATAGATAGATAGATAGATAAGCTAGATTAGATAAGATAGATAGATTAGATAGATAGATTAGATAGATAAGATAAGATAAGATAAGATAAGTTAAGATAAGATAAGATAAGATAAGATAAGATAAGATAAGATAAGATAAGATAAGATAAGATAAGATAAGATAAGATAAGATAAGATAGATAGATAGATAGATAGATAGATAGATAGATTAGATAGATAGAGAGAGAGAGAGGGGGGGGGTAAAAAAAAAGTAAAGTACCCGCGTCACGCCAAGTGGCGTATAGAGAATATGGTGTTGGTGACCATAAATTTTACAGGCCTACGGCACATGATTTTTGGGGTAATGTGGTCGGTATTACGCCCGTGCCGCTTTACTTTCTCAGAAAAAATCCGGTACCCATTAAAGGCTGGGTGAACCCGGAAGCCGTCGGTTGGGATCTAACCCAACCTGTTGTCCTTTATAGTCCAGTTCACTAACCACTGAGCTATCGCGGCTCCCTGAAAGAGAGGGGTATTAGGCACCGAAAGATATTATCGAGTAAACTGTCGTGGCTCTACAAGCCACTCTACAAATTACTCTACAGGCAAAACGGGCACTCTACAATACAATATTCATCCCAACGTTGTCAAGTGACGATTACAGAAAGTAGGGTGAATTAGTTGCGTGGGGTAGCTATTCTATACAAATGTCACATATGCCCTATGACGTTTTCACTGACGGATCGGAGGCGTCCTAACCTCCTACCCGTATATATGTGACCCGTTAGCCTAAATATGGCAACGCATCTAGGAGTAGGTCAATTCCTATTATAAACAACCACACTCCCCCTCTCCCCCGCCCCGTTGTCTAGCGGTTTACCCGTTCACGGAATAGACTTCGAGAGCAAACCCTGAGGAAACATCCGGAGATGGAGTCCCTAAGTAAGCTCAGTGTTGATTTCAACATTGCTCTGACATCTCCTGCGACGCAGTTGGCACCAAACTGTTCTTGTCCTGCTACATCTTTGGATAGCTCAGCTGCGTGGAAAGAAGAAACATGTTGCACGGGCAGTGACTTGTCTCTTTCTTTTTCTGCCTAACCTCGCGCCCTGGAGAGGGCACTCCAGCCTCGCCATTTTGGTGTCGACACAACACGGGAAGCAGTAGTTTGCAAACAAAGCGGGAGAGAAGTCTCAATGCCTTCATATGGGATGTCTGCACCGTCTTCTTGGTATCACCTGGAAGGACAGAGTGACAGACGTCGAGCTCATGACTCGCAAAGGCCTCCCGGACATCTACACGCTGCTCAAACATCGTAGGTTGCTCTGGCTTGGCCACGTACATCGTTTGAAAGATAGCCGCATGCCAAGAGATATCCTCTATGGACAACTAGCAGATGGCTAGGGGACTAGGGGGTGCTCAAGATTTCGATTTATAGACATGTGTAAACGTGGCATGAAAACTCTGAACATAAACCCTGCAGCCTAGGAAGAGATACACCGCAACCTTTTGAAACACACTTTAGAATCTAAAGCTCCAACTCAAACAAGAAGCAGACAGATTCATAGAAAAAGAGAATACACGGTGAAAGAAAAGAAAAAAATAACATTTCTCGGCGCGCTGTAAAATTCATAGTCAACTATGACTGACTGAGGCTACTATGTACTGTTTGGACAAAACAGAAGCTTGCCACTGAAATCAAATAGGGATAACCCCAAAAAAGCGATCGGGTAACCCCGAAAACGTGAATTTCCCATCCGGTTTAAGATATGACAAATTTTACGATCCGACAGCAGCAGGTGCCGTTCTATGAAAACTGATCTGTCCGTCGTGGCATACAAGAGTTTATGTGAGGCAGGGGAGCCGAGTTCAGGTCTATGACGTCAACAAGACATGGCCCTTCAGTCAGCTGATTATTTGCTGAATGTGGGAGACGGAGTTAATGTATATGTGGTGTGTCTTCTTCTTCTTTCCTTCATCATCTGCCTTTCAGCGTCGAGGGGAGATATAATTTGCGGTCTTTTGCTCTTCTGTTCGCCTCTGCTGCTGTTATGCTTCCTAGTGCTTCTAATATTCCATCGACCCATCTTTTATAAACTCGTAAAGTCCTAGTTCAAGCACATATATTATTTCGGTCCGGAGAGTAAAATCCCCTGGAGTAATATTACACTTTATTCTGTGTTCTCTAATCTGTCATTATTGAAATGAAACGATAAACAACGTTAGGACGGTAAAGTCATAACTCTAACCACAAACCCTAAACCCTAACATAATTGTTAGTATTTGAAAACACGCTATACCTTTGTTGCGACGCCAACAAAGGGAAGACCACTCGTTTCTCTAAAATAATTTATGTGCTTAAAATAGGAGAAAATACCAGAAACTTTTGTTTGGATTGTGTGTCAAGGCCAGGCGCGTTACTTGGCAACGAAGACGCTGATAAGGGGCCTGTGATGGGAGCGATAACTCTGATCAATGGTGGCTTATGATGGCTTCAACAACTGGATGTGCAGCTCAGTGTATGCGACAATGTCCAACTGGATGGAATGGTAACCTGATAGGGCGAGCTAGGTGTATGCGACAATGTCCAACTGGATGGAATGGTAACCTGATAGGGCGAGCTAGGTGTATGCGACAATGTCCAACTGGTTGGAATGGTAACCTGTTAGAGCGAGCTAGGTGTATGCGACAATGTCCAACTGGATGGAATGGTAACCTGATACAGGGTTGCCAGATATATTTTTGGATTTTAGGCCAAAAAGTGTTGAAAAAAAGCCAAATTAGGCCAAATAGTCAATTAAAAAGCCAAAAAAAGGCCAAACATTTCTGCTATACTCACATCACATGAAACTCTCCAGATCAAGATTATTAACGTCATCCGCATCAGAGCTACCTGATTCTACAGCATACAAATTCTCTGTTGTAAATTCTTTGAGCATTTTTGCTGATGGGATGAAGTCTTTACAACATTTGTTTGAAAGCAACAGTTCTGCTCTAATCCTGACAATAGAGTCAAGCAAATGCAGTTGCATCTTATTCCTTGCTTTTGTCTTCACTGACGTTACAATGGAGAAAATTCTTTCAACTATGGCATTGCTGCATGGGGTGATCAGACAAGTTAGGGCAAAGTTGGCTAACTCTTTGAATGACTGATGCTGATGTATGCCAATCCAAAACTGTTCACTGTCAGTAGGAAGTCCATCTTTCTTAAACATGGTATCTTCTTTCCAATCAATCAATATAATTTTTTCTGTATTGTTCTTCAATAGTGCTGATGTTACTTCCTGCTAGGTGTAAGAAGGGTAAGTCTGAAAACTTTGCTCTCGAAGCTTGATTTAAAATAATCCGTGGACTCAGCTTTGATAGATTTTAAAATATATTACTCGCCGAAGGAAGTCTACATGTTATTTGATTGAGAGCTTCCTCTAGCATACACATACATCTTTCTTTGACATTTTTAATTTCGTGATGAGCGTCAGTGTTGTTGTTCTTTTGTAGGAACGTATTACATTCTGTTAAAAATTTGATACCAAATCAACTTGATTTATATCCTTTCTTTGTCCATTTGTATCATACAATCTGTTCTGAAGACTTGCCTTTTGTAAAAATAATTCTTGACACAGTTCATGAGGATCAGCTTTAGTTTGTTGAAAAAGGCCATTGAGTCTTTCAAATTCCTGCACAACGGGTGTTGCGAAAACAAAGAACAAGTAATTGTTATAATCTAACATCATGTCCTTTAACAATCGTGCTTTGTATTTTGTGTCAAACTTTGACTGGGCTAATTCAGTACTCATGAAATAAGCCTTTAGCTCTTCCCAATTCATCAGAATATTAAACATAACTTTTCCTCGCACAAGCCATCGAGTAGCTGATGGTTTCTCAAAAGGCAGTGGAGCAGTTCTGGTTGACTCATATTCTGTAGGTGTATTCATCACTGTAAATAATTCTTTGTAGGCTTCTCGTCTTAGGCTACTGTGGGAAAACCATTGCGGTATTTCTGATAGTAAAAATCCTATATTTGACGGTAGCTTAGCTACTGCATAATAAATGCAAAGTGCCAAAGAATGACAAATACATTTCAGCTGTACACATGAAGGAGATACATTTCTTAATCTAGACCACACTGAGTTGTTACAGCCAACCATGTTTGACGCTCCATCTGATGCAAATCCAATGCAATTTGTGAGACTCTGGCCACATTTTTTATTTCACCATCAATCAAATTAAATATGTTTTCTCCTGTTGCTTCTTGCACGGGAATTAGCCCAAGATACCCTGTTAGAATTTCCTGTTTTCTTTCACTGAAAAACCGAATTAAGATACACAAGTATTTTTGTGTGGAGACATCTGTAGATTCATCTAAAATGATGGCGTATTTCTTGTCCTGAAAGTCATGGATGAGATCCGTTTTTAGTGCTGGCGATATTATATTTTTTATTAAGCATGAACATTTAGTTCTGTGCAATTTGATGTTTCCTAATGTACTGCCCTGGCCATGTGCTGTCATAATTTCACTCAGATGGTCAATTGTGCGAATTGCACAGTGGCAGGTCATGCTTACAGCAATTTGGAGCTCTGCTGTTTTAACTTTATCGTTATTTTGTCTAGGACTTTGAGTGACACTAAGTTGTGTCTGACTATTTGATGGAACTCTCATCATGTGCTTAGATGATTTCTCATGATTTGAGATGTTTCCTCTTTTTGGTACAATCGTACACCGGCAGAGTTTACAATAATATGCTGCCTCTGATCCATCAGAAGCTTTCATGAGCCATGGTATGTTTCTTCCCAAATACTATTGTACTTACGATTGCTATCATAAGATGCTTTCCATTTCTTTGATGAAGAAGCCATGAGTAACACAAGTAATATCTTTATCAAACACAGCGTAGACTAATGTAAATAATTAGTCGACTTGTTAAGCGCACGTCCTAGGCACACTCCTGTACGACGACTCACGACTAGTCACGACACGTTCGTTTTGTTTCAATTTTGAAAATGAACTATTTTGAAGAATATTCCTAGAATGAAACATTAAGAATTAAGACCTATGGATTCTGAAAGTGAAAGTAATTTGCAAAAGTGCGCCAAATTCTTATTAAAGTCAGATGATTTGATGCATTTTTGGAGCAAAATAATTATATTTTTAAAGAACTTTTACTGAAATTGTGGTTTATACTTTTTTTTTATTACTGGTTTAGAAAAAAAAGCCAGGAATAAGCCAAAAAACCCAAAAAAAGCCAAAGAATTTCTTTAGGCCAAACAAAAACCAAAAAGCCAGATTTGTGGAATTTGGCCTAAAAAAAGCCAAATTGGCAACCCTGACCTGATAGGGCGAGCTAGGTGTATGCGACAATGTCCAACTGGATGGAATGGTAACCTGATAGGGCGAGCTAGGTGTATGCGAGAATGTCCAACTGGATGGAATGGTAACCTGATAGGGCGAGCTAGGTGTATGCGACAATGTCCAACTGGATGGAATGGTAACCTGTTAGGGCGAGCTAGGTGTATGCGACAATGTCCAACTGGATGGAATGGTAACCTGTTAGGGCGAGCTAGGTGTATGCGACAATGTCCAACTAGATGGAATGGTAACCTGTTAGGGCGAGCTAGGTGTATGCGACAATGTCCAACTGGATGGAATGGTAACCTGATAGGGCGAGCTAGGTGTATGCGACAATGTCCAACTGGATGGAATGGTAACCTGTTAGGGCGAGCTAGGTGTATGCGAGAATGTCCAACTGGATGGAATGGTAACCTGTTAGGGCGAGCTAGGTGTATGCGACAATGTCCAACTGGATGGAATGGTAACCTGTTAGGGCGAGCTAGGTGTATGCGACAATGTCCAACCGGATGGAATGGTAACCTGTTAGGGCGAGCTAGGTGTATGCGACAATGTCCAACTGGATAGAATGGTAACCTGTTAGGGCGAGCTAGGTGTATGCGACAATGTCCAACTGGATGGAATGGTAACCTGATAGGGCGAGCTAGGTGTATGCGAGAATGTCCAACTGGATGGAATGGTAACTTGATAGGGCGAGCTAGGTGTATGCGAGAATGTCCAACTGGATGGAATGGTAACCTGTTAGGGCGAGCTAGGTGTATGCGACAATGTCCAACTGGATGGAATGGTAACCTGTTAGGGCGAGCTAGGTGTATGCGACAATGTCCAACTGGATGGAATGGTAACCTGTTAGGGCGAGCTAGGTGTATGCGACAATGTCCAACTGGATGGAATGGTAACCTGATAGGGCGAGCTAGGTGTATGCGAGAATGTCCAACTGGATGGAATGGTAACTTGATAGGGCGAGCTAGGTGTATGCGAGAATGTCCAACTGGATGGAATGGTAACCTGTTAGGGCGAGCTAGGTGTATGCGACAATGTCCAACTGGATGGAATGGTAACCTGTTAGGGCGAGCAAGGTGTATGCGACAATCAGCGAGCTACTACTAACATAATACTGGAGACAAATAATAATAAATAAATATTATTATGGAGGGAAACTTCTCTGAGCGTTCCTGTGTGTTTATCCTCCTCAATCACCTTCTCTTCTACTCCCACAATAATTCAATGTCTTCTTCTCGCCAATCATCTTCTCTCTTTCCCTCCCCAATCATCTGCTCTCTTCTTCTCCCCAATCATCTTCTCTCTTTCCCTCCCCAATCATCTGCTCTCTTCTTCTCCCCAATCATCTTTTCTCATTCCCTCCCCAATCATCTGCTCTCTTCTTCTCGCCAATCATCTTCTCTCATTCCCTCCCCAATCATCTGCTCTCTTCTTCTCCCCAATCATCTTCTCTCATTCCCTCCCCAATCATCTGCTCTCTTCTTCTCCCCAATCATCTTCTCTCATTCCCTCCCCAATCATCTGCTCTCTTCTTCTCCCCAATCATCTTCTCTCATTCCCTCCCCAATCATCTGCTCTCTTCTTCTCCCCAACCAATTTCTCTCTCATCCTTCGACCATCTTCTCTTCTGCTCCTACAATAATTCAATTTCTCCTACCCCCACCATATTCTCCTCTTTTTTTCTGTCCCTGTCTCTACCTTCTTTTTTTATGGTCACCTCTCTTTCTGCCTTCCCTCAATCTATCTCAACTCTTTTATATCTCTCTCTGTCTCTCACTCTCACTCTCATCACGTATCTTCCACTTACACACACGAGCACAACAGAGGACTGGCCCATATATCTACAACAATGAACGAATACGGCTGTCACACATGAGCAGAAGTAATGTAATAAACACCGAGACAGACCCGATGTCTCCTCCTGTGACTGACCCCAGTAGTTGCCAGCCATTTAACAGCAGGCCGCAGATCATGAATTATTAATCAATGTAAAAATCGCAGTCTCCGTGGAACTCGACCATTCAGAAAATCACATTAACTGGTCCAGTACAAAACTTGAACGGATGCTGGTTGTAATGCTCTGGGCACATGTCTTTTTGGCACAAGCTTCATCCATACATCACACAGAAAAGTTAATGCCATATATCATAGTTACTTCGTCCAAACATCACACAGAGATGTTCATGTCATATAGCATAATTACTTTATACAAAATTCACACAGAGATGTTCATGTCATCTAGCATAGTTACTTTATCCAAAATTCACACAGAGTTGTTCATGTCATATAGCATAGTTACTTTATCCAAAATTCACACAGAGATGTTCATGTCATATAGCATAGTTACTTCATCCAAACATCACACAACGATGTTCATGTCATCTAGCATAGTTACTTTATCCAAAATTCACACAGAGATGTTCATGTCATATAGCATAGTTACTTCATCCAAACATCACACAGCGATGTTCATGTCATCTAGCATAGTTACTTTATCCAAAATTCACAGAGATGTTCATGTCATCTAGCATAGTTACTTTATCCAAAATTCACACAGAGATGTTCATGTCATCTAGCATAGTTACTTTATCCAAAATTCACACAGAGATGTTCATGTCATATAGCATAGTTACTTCATCCAAACATCACACAGAGATGTTCATGTCATATAGCATAGTTACTTCATCCAAAATTCACACAGAGATGTTCATGTCATATAGCATAGTTACTTCATCCAAAATTCACACAGAGATGTTCATGTCATCGAGCATAGTTACTTCATCCAAACATCACACAGAGATGTTCATGTCATATTTCATGCTTATTCATCCAAACATCACACAGAGATGTTCATGTCATATAGCATAGTATACTTCATCCAAACATCACAAAGAGATGTTCATGTCATATAGCATAGTTACTTCATCCAAAATTCACACAGAGATGTTCATGTCATATAGCATAGTTTACTTCATCCAAACATCACACAGAGATGTTCATGTCATATACCATAATTACTTCATCCAAAATTCACACAGAGATGTTCATGTCATATACCATAATTACTTCATTCAAAATTCACACAGAGATATTCATGTCATATACCATAATTACTTCATCCAAAATTCACACAGAGATGTTCATGTCATATACCATAATTACTTCATCCAAAATTCACACAGAGATGTTCATGTCATATAGCATCATTACTTCATCCAAAATTCACACAGAGATGTTCATGTCATCTATCATACTTATTCATCCAAACATCACAGAGAGATGTTCATGTCATATATCTTACTTACTTCATCCAAACATCACACAGAGATGTTCATGTCATATACCATAATTACTTCATCAAAATTCACACAGAGATATTCATGTCATATACCATAATTACTTCATCCAAAATTCACACAGAGATGTTCATGTCATATACCATAATTACTTCATCCAAAATTCACACAGAGATGTTCATGTCATCTATCATACTTATTCATCCAAACATCACAGAGAGATGTTCATGTCATATATCTTACTTACTTCATCCAAACATCACACAGAGATGTTCATGTCATATATCTTACTTACTTCATCCAAACATCACATAGAGATGTTCATGTCATATAGCATAATTACTTCATCCAAACATCACAGAGATGTTCATGTCATATAGCATAGTTACTTCCTCCAAACATCACACAGAGATGTTCATGTCATATTTCATGCTTATTCATCCAAACATCACACAGAGATATTCATGTCATATACCATAATTACTTCATCCAAATTCACACAGAGATGTTCATGTCATATACCATAATTACTTCATTCAAACATCACACAGAGATGTTCATGTCATATAGCATAGTTACTTCATCCAAACATCACACAGAGATGTTCATGTCATATAGCATAGTTACTTCATCCAAAATTCACACAGAGATGTTCATGTCATATAGCATAATTACTTCATCCAAACATCACACAGAGATGTTCATGTCATATAGCATAGTTACTTCATCCAAAATTCACACAGAGATGTTCATGTCATATATCTTACTTACTTCATCCAAACATCACAGAGAGATGTTCATGTCATATATCTTACTTACTTCATCCAAACATAACTAAAGAAGATATTCATGCAGCACAGAATTCAAACATCACAACACATATTCACGCCACATACTTAGACGTATGTAGCGTGAATGTGTTGTGATGACCTGCGTTAACTAGTACAGCAAAAACACAAAATGCGAACAAGACAATAACCTGGATAGTGAACTGGACATTGAACATCAATAGGGATCGATGCTGAAAGGCAACAAGGTAGCAAAATATGTGACAACAAGGTAGCAAAATATGTGGCAACAAGGTAGCAAAATATGTGGCAACAAGGTAGCAGAATATGTGGCAACACGGTAGCAGAATATGTGGCAACAAGGTAGCAAAATATGTGGCAACAAGGTAGCAAAATATGTGGCAACAAGGTAGCAAAATATGTGGCAACAAGGTAGCAAAATATGTGGCAACAAGGTAGCAAAATATGTGGCAACAAGGTAGCAAAATATGTGGCAACAAGGTAGCAAAAATGTGGCAACAAGGTAGCAAAATATGTGGCAACAAGGTAGCAAAATATGTGGCAACAAGGTAGCAAAATATGTGGCAACAAGGTAGCAAAATATGTGGCAACAAGGTAGCAAAATATGTAGCAACAAGGTAGCAAAATATGTGGCAACAAAGTAGCAAAATATGTGGCAACAAGGTAGCAAAATATGTGGCAACAAGGTAGCAAAATATGTGGCAACACGGTAGCAAAATATGTGGCAACAAGGTAGCAAAATATGTGGCAACAAGGTAGCAAAATATGTGGCAACAAGGTAGCAAAATATGTGGCAACAAGGTAGTAAAATATGTGGCAACAAGGTAGCAAAATATGTGGCAACAAGGTAGCAAAATATGTGGCAACATGGTAGCAAAATATGTGGCAACAAGGTAGCAAAATATGTCATACTGAAGTCGGATATGTTGGGACCAAATGCGCAGATATCTTACATGATGTAAGCCATAACAGAAAACATCTAAGGTGATTTTATGTCTTAAAGAAACATGCCATGAATATCGCAAAAGAGAAACACAACATCAACATAACTATAGACGGTAGACAACTAAAACAAGTAGAGGAATTTAAATACTTATGAAGTCTGGTGACACGCGACAATTCACAAACAGCAGAAATAGAATCAAGATGCAGCAAAGCTTGTCAAATCATTGGACAGCTATCAACACTATTGTCCACAATGAAATAACTCTAGAGGCAAAACGGGCAATCTACGATACAATCTTCATCCCAACGTTGTGCTACCAATGCCAGACCTGGACCCTAGATGCAAGAACAATAAGAAAAATAATCTCTACTGAGATGAAGTGTGTTAGACGAATGACAGGAAACAGCCTGAGAGATAAGATCAGACATGAAGAACTGAGGGAAAAAACACTAGGAATAACCGCCGCCATAGAATATATACAGAAACAACAGATAAAATGATTTGGTCACGTGACAAGGCAGAAAGATTTAAAAAAAAAAAAACTACGAGACTTCAATAAAGGTTGCGAGAACACCAGACCCAATGGCCGACCACGAATAAGATGGAAAGATGGAATATTAGAAGTACTAGGAAACATAACAGCAGCAGAGGCGAACAGAAGAGCAAATGCCGCAAATTATTCTCCCCCTCGACGCTGAAAGGCAAATGAGGAAGGAAAGAAGAAGAAGAAGAATAAAAAGAAGAAGAAGAATAAAAAGAAGAAAGAAACATGGCAAGAATTTTCGTAAAATTGCTCACAATCTATTCTATCAATGGAACCAGTTAAATTGCAGTCATGGATTCCCCATATCAGCTCCACCACTTGTTACAGCATTTCCCAAGCACATCAGTAAATTCAGTGGACAAGGTCGCTCCATGCACGTCCTACTCGACTGATAAGGCGACGATTACAAACCATATTAGTCGCCTCTTACCAAATGCGTGGCAGATAAAAGTAGTTAAATTCTTGTCTCCCCTCACCGTGGGGCCACAAGGGGGTAGCTCACATTCAAATGTCGTAACAGAGGCAAGAGGCTTCCACTGTGAGAAAAGTCGCCATATGTTTGTCTCATCCGTTGAGGAATGGTGAAATGGAAGATGCGAGAAATCAAACTGAAAGATAAGACCCCCCGATAGCAGTTGACAATAATCGTGTCTCGGCAGTCCCATCTCGTCTCAAGTAACGGAATTTGCACGCTAGTAAATACGCTAGCAAGACAGCTTTGTCCAAGTATTGAGTATCGGAAGCAAAGTCCAGCTTATCTAGATTTGGCAAACTAGCCAGTGTTCATCACAGCAGCCGGAAACAAATGGCTCGTTTATGCAGCAAGTTCTGCCACGAACAGATCAATGCGGCCACCGAGACGGAACATTAATAATTCAAACAATATAATCATATTAGCTACACGTCTGTTCAGATTTGATCTCAAACAAAAAACTGACTAGAAAAAGCACTATGTACAAGAAATTGGTTTCAAATGTTTGTATGAAAGAAGGCAAATCGTACAGGAGGATTGTAAATAAAACAGTCAATTATGTGTATGACTGCTAACTTCAATGGGATGCATAGACGATTGGTTAACTATAGTAGATAAGTAAATATAGGGGATCTGTAACTACATGAGATTTGTAACTATAGTACTAACCTCCGTCAGTCATAGTTGACTGGATTTTTCAGCGCCCCTAGAAATGTTATTTTTTCTTGTCTTTCTCCGTGTATTCTCCTGTTCTATGAATCTGTCTGCTTCTTGTTTGAGTTGGAGCTTTAAAGTGATTTTCCAAAGATTGTGGTCTACAGCTATTTCATCCCAGGCTGCAAGGTTTATGCTCAGTGTTCATGTCGCGACTACACACGTCTACAAATCGAAGTTTTGGGCGGATCCTAGTCCTTTTGCCATCTGCCAATTGTCCGCAGAGTCTATCTTTTGGTATGCGGCCATCTTTCCTACGGTGTACATGGCAAATCCAGCGTAACCTACGTTGTGTCTGAGCAGCATGCAGATGTCCGGGAGGCCTGTGCCAGTCATGAGCTCCATGTTTGTCACTTTATCCTTCCAGGTGATACCAAGAATAGACGTCGCACATGGAATGCGTTAAGCCTTCTCTCCTATTTGTATAAGTTGTCCACGATTCGCTGTCACACAGCAGGGTACTAGTGATGCAGGCATTGTAAACTGCAGCCTTTGTTTTAATTGTCAGTTTGTTGTTTTGCCAGACACGCATAGAAAGACGGGCGAAGGTGGTAGCAGCTTTACCAATGAGGCTATCAATGTAACTATAGGAGGTTGGTTAATTAGAGGAAGCTGGTTAACTACAAGAAATGTGTTGACTACAAGAAATGTGTTGATTAGAAGAAATGTGTTGATTAGAAGAAATGTGTAGATTAGAAGAAATGTGTAGATTAGAAGAAATGTGTAGATTAGAAGAAATGTGTTGACTACAAGAAATGTGTTGATTAGAAGAAATGTGTTGATTAGAACAAATTTGTTGACTACAAGAAATGTGTTGATTAGAAGAAATGTGTTGACTACAAGAAATGTGTTGACAACAAGAAATGTGTTGATTAGAAGAAATGTGTTGATTAGAAGAAATGTGTAGATTAGAAGAAATGTGTAGATTAGAAGAAATGTGTTGACTACAAGAAATGTGTTGATTAGAAGAAATGTGTTGATTAGAAGAAATGTGTAGATTAGAAGAAATGTGTTGACAACAAGAAATGTGTTGATTAGAAGAAATGTGTTGATTAGAAGAAATGTGTAGATTAGAAGAAATGTGTTGACAACAAGAAATGTGTTGATTAGAAGAAATGTGTAGATTAGAAGAAATGTGTAGATTAGAAGAAATGTGTTGACAACAAGAAATGTGTTGATTAGAAGAAATGTGTTGATTAGAAGAAATGTGTAGATTAGAAGAAATGTGTAGATTAGAAGAAATGTGTTGATTAGAAGAAATGTGTTGATTAGAAGAAATGTGTTGATTAGAAGAAATGTGTAGATTAGAAGAAATGTGTTGACAACAAGAAATGTGTTGATTAGAAGAAATGTGTTGATTAGAAGAAATGTGTAGATTAGAAGAAATGTGTAGATTAGAAGAAATGTGTTGACTACAAGAAATGTGTTGATTAGAAGAAATGTGTTGATTAGAAGAAATGTGTAGATTAGAAGAAATGTGTAGATTAGAAGAAATGTGTTGACTACAAGAAATGTGTTGATTAGAAGAAATGTGTTGATTAGAAGAAATGTGTTGATTAGAAGAAATGTGTTGACTACAAGAAATGTGTTGACTACAAGAAATGTGTTGATTAGAAGAAATGTGTTGATTAGAAGAAATGTGTTGATTAGAAGAAATGTGTAGATTAGATGAAATGTGTTGATTAGAAGAAATGTGTAGATTAGAAGAAATGTGTAGATTAGAAGAAATGTGTTGATTAGAAGAAATGTGTTGATTAGAAGAAATGTGTAGATTATAAGAAATGTGTTGATTAGAAGAAATGTGTTGATTAGAAGAAATGTGTAGATTAGAAGAAATGTGTTGATTAGAAGAAATGTGTAGATTAGAAGAAATGTGTAGATTAGAAGAAATGTGTTGATTAGAAGAAATGTGTTGATTAGAAGAAATGTGTTGATTAGAAGAAATGTGTTGATTAGAAGAAATGTGTTGATTAGAAGAAATGTGTTGACTACAAGAAATGTGTTGATTAGAAGAAATGTGTTGACTACAAGAAATGTGTTGATTAGAAGAAATGTGTTGACTACAAGAAATGTGTTGACTACAAGAAATGTGTTGAATAGAAGAAATGTGTTGACTACAAGAAATGTGTTGAATAGAAGAAATGTGTTGATTAGAAGAAATGTGTTGACTACAAGAAATGTGTTGATTAGAAGAAATGTGTTGACTACAAGAAATGTGTTGACTACAAGAAATGTGTTGACTACAAGAAATGTGTTGACTACAAGAAATGCGTTGATTAGAAGAAATGTGTTGAC
This sequence comes from Megaustenia siamemsis, assembly GCA_032433765.1. Taxonomy (NCBI): domain Eukaryota; kingdom Metazoa; phylum Mollusca; class Gastropoda; order Stylommatophora; family Ariophantidae; genus Megaustenia; species Megaustenia siamemsis. Next base: position 107,100,888 of record JAVIAB010000124.1, read on the forward strand.
TAAAAGAAATGTGTTGACTACAAGAAATGCGTTGATTAGAAGAAATGTGTTGACTACAAGAAATGCGTTGATTAGAAGAAATGCGTTGATTAGAAGAAATGTGTTGATTACAAGAAATGTGTTGACTACAAGAAATGTGTTGACTACAAGAAATGTGTTGACTACAAGAAATGCGTTGATTAGAAGAAATGTGTTGACTACAAGAAATGTGTTGATTAGAAGAAATGTGTTGATTAGAAGAAATGTGTTAACTACAAGAAAAGTGTTGATTACAAGAAATGTGTTGATTAGAAGAAATGTGTTCACTACAAGAATTGTGTTGACTACAAGAAATGTGTTGATTACAAGAAATGTGTTCACTACAAGAAATGTGTTGACTACAAGAAATGTGTTGATTAGAAGAAAGAAATGTGTTCACTACAAGAAATGTGTTGACTACAAGAAATGTGTTGATTACAAGAAATGTGTTCACTACAAGAAATGTGTTCACTACAAGAAATGTGTTGACTACAAGAAATGTGTTGACTACAAGAAATGTGTTAACTACAAGAATGTGTTGATTACAAGAAATGTGTTGACTGGAAGAAATGTGTTGACTACAAGAAATGTGTTGACTACAAGAAATGTGTTGATTAGAACAAATGTGTTGACTACAAGAAATGTGTTGATTACAAGAAATGTGTTGACTAAAAGAAATGTGTTGATTAGAAGAAATGTGTTGACTACAAGAAATGTGTTGACTAGAACAAATGTGTTGACTACAAGAATTGTGTTGATTACAAGAAATGTGTTGATTAGAAGAAATGTGTTGATTACAAGAAATGTGTTGACTACAAGAAATGCGTTGATTAGAAGAAATGTGTTGACTACAAGAAATGTGTTGATTAGAACAAATGTGTTGACTACAAGAAATGTGTTGACTAGAACAAATGTGTTGACTACAAGAAATGTGTTGACTACAAGAAATGTGTTGATTAGAACAAATGTGTTGACTACAAGAAATGTGTTGATTAGAACAAATGTGTTGATTAGAACAAATGTGTTGACTACAAAAAAGTGTTGATTAGAACAAATGTGTTGATTAGAACAAATGTGTTGATTAGAACAAATGTGTTGACTACAAGAAATGTGTTGATTAGAAGAAATGTGTTTAGCAGAAATGCGCTGACTACAAGAAATGTGCTGACTACAAGAAATGTGCTAACTACAAGAAATGTGTTACTACCAGAAATGTGCTGACTACAAGAAATGTGTTGATTAGAAGAAATATGTTAACTACAAGAAATATTGTAACTACAAGAAATGTGCTGACTACAAGAAATGTGCTAACTACAAGAAATGTGCTAACTACAAGAAATGTGTTGACTACCAGAAATGTGCTGACTACAAGAAATGTGTTAACTACCAGAAATGTGCTGACTACAAGAAATGTGTTAACTACAAGAGATGTGCTGACTACAAGAAATGTGCTGATTAGAAGAAATGTGTTAACTACAAGAGATGTGCTGACTACAAGAAATGTGTTAACTACAAGAGATGTGCTGACTACAAGAAATGTGTTAACTACAAGAGATGTGCTGACTACAAGAAATGTGTTAACTACAAGAGATGTGCTGACTACAAGAAATGTGTTGACTACCAGAAATGTGCTGACTACAAGAAATGTGTTAACTACAAGAAATGTGCTGACTACAAGAAATGTGTTAACTACAAGAGATGTGCTGACTACAAGAAATGTGTTGACTACCAGAAATGTGCTGACTACAAGAAATGTGTTGACTACCAGAAATGTGCTGACTACAAGAAATGTGTTAACTACAAGAGATGTGCTGACTACAAGAAATGTGTTAACTACAAGAGATGTGCTGACTACAAGAAATGTGCTGATTAGAAGAAATGTGCTAACTACAAGAGATGTGCTGACTACAAGAAATGTGGTGATTAGAAGAAATGTGTTAACTACAAGAAATATGTTAACTACAAGAAATGTGTTGACTACAAGAAATGTGTTGATTACAAGAAATGTGTAGATTAGAAGAAATGTGTAGATTAGAAGAAATGTGTTGATTAGAAGAAATGTGTTGATTAGAAGAAATGTGTTGATTAGAAGAAATGTGTTGATTAGAAGAAATGTGTTGATTAGAAGAAATGTGTTGATTAGAAGAAATGTGTTGATTAGAAGAAATGTGTTGATTAGAAGAAATGTGTAGACTAGAAGAAATGTGTTGATTAGAAGAAATGTGTTGATTAGAAGAAATGTGTTGATTAGAAGAAATGTGTTGATTAGAAGAAATGTGTTGATTAGAAGAAATGTGTTGATTAGAAGAAATGTGTTGATTAGAAGAAATGTGTTGATTAGAAGAAATGTGTAGACTAGAAGAAATGTGTTGATTAGAAGAAATGTGTTGATTAGAAGAAATGTGTTGATTAGAAAAAATGTGTTGACTACAAGAAATGTGTTGACTACAAGAAATGTGTTGACTAAAATAAATGCGTTGATTAGAAGAAATGTGTTGACTACAAGAAATGTGTTGATTAGAACAAATGTGTTGACTACAAGAAATGTGTTGACTAGAACAAATGTGTTGACTACAAGAAATGTGTTGATTAGAACAAATGTGTTGATTAGAACAAATGTGTTGATTTGAACAAATGTGTTGATTAGAACAAATGTGTTGACTACAAGAAATGTGTTGATTAGAACAAATGTGTTGATTAGAACAAATGTGTTGATTAGAACAAATGTGTTCACTACAAGAAATGTGTTGATTAGAACAAATGTGTTGATTACAACAAATGTGTTGATTAGAACAAATGTGTTGACTACAAGAAATGTGTTGATTAGAACAAATGTGTTGATTAGAACAAATGTGTTGACTACAAGAAATGTGTTGATTAGAAGAAATGTGTTTAGCAGAAATGTGCTGATTACAAGAAATGTGCTGACTACAAGAAATGTGCTAACTACAAGAAATGTGTTGACTACCAGAAATGTGCTGACTACAAGAAATGTGTTGATTAGAAGAAATATGTTAACTACAAGAAATATTGTAACTACAAGAAATGTGCTGACTACAAGAAATGTGCTAACTACAAGAAATGTGCTAACTACAAGAAATGTGTTGACTACCAGAAATGTGCTGACTACAAGAAATGTGTTAACTACCAGAAATGTGCTGACTACAAGAAATGTGTTAACTACAAGAGATGTGCTGACTACAAGAAATGTGCTGATTAGAAGAAATGTGTTAACTACAAGAGATGTGCTGACTACAAGAAATGTGTTAACTACAAGAGATGTGCTGACTACAAGAAATGTGTTGACTACCAGAAATGTGCTGACTACAAGAAATGTGTTAACTACAAGAGATGTGCTGACTACAAGAGATGTGCTGATTAGAAGAAATGTGCTGATTAGAAGAAATGTGCTAACTACAAGAGATGTGCTGACTACAAGAAATGTGTTGATTAGAAGAAATGTGTTAACTACAAGAAATATGTTAACTACAAGAAATGTGTTGACTACAAGAAATGTGTTGATTACAAGAAATGTGTTGACTACAAGAAATGTGTTGATTAGAACAAATGTGTTGACTACAAGAAATGTGTTGATTACAAGAAATGTGTTGACTAAAAGAAATGTGTTGATTAGAAGAAATGTGTTGACTACAAGAAATGTGTTGACTAGAACAAATGTGTTGACTACAAGAATTGTGTTGATTACAAGAAATGTGTTGATTAGAAGAAATGTGTTGATTACAAGAAATGTGTTGACTACAAGAAATGCGTTGATTAGAAGAAATGTGTTGACTACAAGAAATGTGTTGATTAGAACAAATGTGTTGACTACAAGAAATGTGTTGACTAGAACAAATGTGTTGACTACAAGAAATGTGTTGACTACAAGAAATGTGTTGATTAGAACAAATGTGTTGACTACAAGAAATGTGTTGATTAGAACAAATGTGTTGATTAGAACAAATGTGTTGACTACAAAAAAGTGTTGATTAGAACAAATGTGTTGATTAGAACAAATGTGTTGATTAGAACAAATGTGTTGACTACAAGAAATGTGTTGATTAGAAGAAATGTGTTTAGCAGAAATGCGCTGACTACAAGAAATGTGCTGACTACAAGAAATGTGCTAACTACAAGAAATGTGTTACTACCAGAAATGTGCTGACTACAAGAAATGTGTTGATTAGAAGAAATATGTTAACTACAAGAAATATTGTAACTACAAGAAATGTGCTGACTACAAGAAATGTGCTAACTACAAGAAATGTGCTAACTACAAGAAATGTGTTGACTACCAGAAATGTGCTGACTACAAGAAATGTGTTAACTACCAGAAATGTGCTGACTACAAGAAATGTGTTAACTACAAGAGATGTGCTGACTACAAGAAATGTGCTGATTAGAAGAAATGTGTTAACTACAAGAGATGTGCTGACTACAAGAAATGTGTTAACTACAAGAGATGTGCTGACTACAAGAAATGTGTTAACTACAAGAGATGTGCTGACTACAAGAAATGTGTTGACTACCAGAAATGTGCTGACTACAAGAAATGTGTTAACTACAAGAAATGTGCTGACTACAAGAAATGTGTTAACTACAAGAGATGTGCTGACTACAAGAAATGTGTTGACTACCAGAAATGTGCTGACTACAAGAAATGTGTTGACTACCAGAAATGTGCTGACTACAAGAAATGTGTTAACTACAAGAGATGTGCTGACTACAAGAAATGTGCTGATTAGAAGAAATGTGCTAACTACAAGAGATGTGCTGACTACAAGAAATGTGTTGATTAGAAGAAATGTGTTGATTACAAGAAATGTGTAGATTAGAAGAAATGTGTAGATTAGAAGAAATGTGTTGATTAGAAGAAATGTGTTGATTACAAGAAATGTGTTGATTAGAAGAAATGTGTTGATTACAAGAAATGTGTTGATTACAAGAAATGTGTTGATTAGAAGAAATGTGTTGATTACAAGAAATGTGTTGATTAGAAGAAATGTGTTGATTAGAAGAAATGTGTTGATTAGAAGAAATGTGTTGATTAGAAGAAATGTGTTGATTAGAAGAAATGTGTTGATTAGAAGAAATGTGTTGATTAGAAGAAATGTGTTGATTAGAAGAAATGTGTAGACTAGAAGAAATGTGTTGATTAGAAGAAATGTGTTGATTAGAAGAAATGTGTTGATTAGAAGAAATGTGTTGATTAGAAGAAATGTGTTGATTAGAAGAAATGTGTTGATTAGAAGAAATGTGTTGATTAGAAGAAATGTGTTGATTAGAAGAAATGTGTAGACTAGAAGAAATGTGTTGATTAGAAGAAATGTGTTGATTAGAAGAAATGTGTTGATTAGAAAAAATGTGTTGACTACAAGAAATGTGTTGACTACAAGAAATGTGTTGACTAAAATAAATGCGTTGATTAGAAGAAATGTGTTGACTACAAGAAATGTGTTGATTAGAACAAATGTGTTGACTACAAGAAATGTGTTGACTAGAACAAATGTGTTGACTACAAGAAATGTGTTGATTAGAACAAATGTGTTGATTAGAACAAATGTGTTGATTGAACAAATGTGTTGATTAGAACAAATGTGTTGACTACAAGAAATGTGTTGATTAGAACAAATGTGTTGATTAGAACAAATGTGTTGATTAGAACAAATGTGTTCACTACAAGAAATGTGTTGATTAGAACAAATGTGTTGATTACAACAAATGTGTTGATTAGAACAAATGTGTTGACTACAAGAAATGTGTTGATTAGAACAAATGTGTTGATTAGAACAAATGTGTTGACTACAAGAAATGTGTTGATTAGAAGAAATGTGTTTAGCAGAAATGTGCTGATTACAAGAAATGTGCTGACTACAAGAAATGTGCTAACTACAAGAAATGTGTTGACTACCAGAAATGTGCTGACTACAAGAAATGTGTTGATTAGAAGAAATATGTTAACTACAAGAAATATTGTAACTACAAGAAATGTGCTGACTACAAGAAATGTGCTAACTACAAGAAATGTGCTAACTACAAGAAATGTGTTGACTACCAGAAATGTGCTGACTACAAGAAATGTGTTAACTACCAGAAATGTGCTGACTACAAGAAATGTGTTAACTACAAGAGATGTGCTGACTACAAGAAATGTGCTGATTAGAAGAAATGTGTTAACTACAAGAGATGTGCTGACTACAAGAAATGTGCTGATTAGAAGAAATGTGTTAACTACAAGAGATGTGCTGACTACAAGAAATGTGTTAACTACAAGAGATGTGCTGACTACAAGAAATGTGTTGACTACCAGAAATGTGCTGACTACAAGAAATGTGTTAACTACAAGAGATGTGCTGACTACAAGAGATGTGCTGATTAGAAGAAATGTGCTGATTAGAAGAAATGTGCTAACTACAAGAGATGTGCTGACTACAAGAAATGTGTTGATTAGAAGAAATGTGTTAACTACAAGAAATATGTTAACTACAAGAAATGTGTTGACTACAAGAAATGTGTTGATTACAAGAAATGTGTAGATTAGAAGAAATGTGTAGATTAGAAGAAATGTGTTGATTAGAAGAAATGTGTTGATTAGAAGAAATGTGTAGATTAGAAGAAATGTGTTGATTAGAAGAAATGTGTTGATTAGAAAAAATGTGTTGATTAGAAGAAATGTGTAGACTAGAAGAAATGTGTAGATTAGAAGAAATGTGTTGATTAGAAGAAATGTGTTGATTAGAAGAAATGTGTTGATTAGAAGAAATGTGTTGATTAGAAGAAATGTGTTGATTAGAAGAAATGTGTAGATTAGAAGAAATGTGTTGATTAGAAGAAATGTGTAGATTAGAAGAAATGTGTTGATTAGAAGAAATGTGTTGATTAGAAGAAATGTGTAGATTAGAAGAAATGTGTTGATTAGAAGAAATGTGTAGATTAGAAGAAATGTGTTGATTAGAAGAAATGTGTTGATTAGAAGAAATGTGTTTACAAGAAATGTGTTGATTAGAAGAAATGTGTTGATTAGAAGAAATGTGTTGATTAGAAGAAATGTGTTGATTAGAAGAAATGTGTTGATTAGAAGAAATGTGTTGACTACAAGAAATGTGTTGACTACAAGAAATGCGTTGATTAGAAGAAATGTGTTGACTACAAGAAATGCGTTGATTAGAAGAAATGTGTTGATTAGAAGAAATGTGTTGACTACAAGAAATGTGTTGACTACAAGAAATGCGTTGATTAGAAGAAATGTGTTGACTACAAGAAATCTGTTGATTAGAAGAAATGTGTTGACTACAAGAAAAGTGTTGATTAGAAGAAATGTGTTGACTAAAAGAAATGTCTTGATTAGAAGAAATGTGTTGATTAGAAGAAATGTGTTGACTACAAGAAAAGTGTTGATTAGAAGAAATGTGTTTACTACAAGAAATGCGTTGATTAGAAGAAATGTGTTGACTACAAGAAATGTGTTGATTAGAAGAAATGTGTTGATTAGAAGAAATGTGTTAACTACAAGAAAAGTGTTGATTACAAGAAATGTGTTGATTAGAAGAAATGTGTTCAATACAAGAATTGTGTTGACTACAAGAAATGTGTTGATTACAAGAAATGTGTTCACTACAAGAAATGTGTTGACTACAAGAATGTGTTAACTACAAGAAATGTGTTGATTACAAAAAATGTGTTGACTGGAAGAAATGTGTTGACTACAAGAAATGTGTTGACTACAAGAAATGTGTTGATTAGAACAAATGTGTTGACTACAAGAAATGTGTTGATTACAAGAAATGTGTTGACTAAAAGAAATGTGTTGATTAGAAGAAATGTGTTGACTACAAGAAATGTGTTGACTAGAACAAATGTGTTGACTACAAGAATTGTGTTGATTACAAGAAATGTGTTGATTAGAAGAAATGTGTTGATTACAAGAAATGTGTTGATTAGAAGAAATGTGTTGACTACAAGAAATGTGTTGATTAGAACAAATGTGTTGACTACAAGAAATGTGTTGACTAGAACAAATGTGTTGACTACAAGAAATGTGTTGACTACAAGAAATGTGTTGATTAGAACAAATTTGTTGACTACAGAAATGTGTTGATTAGAACAAATGTGTTGATTAGAACAAATGTGTTGACTACAAAAAAATGTGTTGATTAGAACAAATGTGTTGATTAGAACAAATGTGTTGACTACAAGAAATGTGTTGATTAGAACAAATGTGTTGACTACAAGAAATGTGTTGATTAGAACAAATGTGTTGACTACAAGAAATGTGTTGATTACAACAAATGTGTTGATTAGAACAATTGTGTTGCCTACAAGAAATGTGTTGATTAGAACAAATGTGTTGATTAGAACAAATGTGTTGATTTGAACAAATGTGTTGATTAGAACAAATGTGTTGACTACAAGAAATGTGTTGATTAGAACAAATGTGTTGCCTACAAGAAATGTGTTGATTAGAACAAATGTGTTGATTAGAACAAATGTGTTGATTTGAACAAATGTGTTGATTAGAACAAATGTGTTGACTACAAGAAATGTGTTGATTAGAACAAATGTGTTTATTAGAACAAATGTGTTGATTAGAACAAATGTGTTGATTAGAACAAATGTGTTCACTACAAGAAATGTGTTGATTAGAACAAATGTGTTGATTACAACAAATGTGTTGATTAGAACAAATGTGTTGACTACAAGAAATGTGTTGATTAGAACAAATGTGTTGATTAGAAGAAATGTGTTGATTAGAAGAAATGTGTTGATTAGAAGAAATGTGTTGATTAGAAGAAATGTGTTGACTACAAGAAATGTGTTGATTAGAAGAAATGTGTTGACTACAAGAAATGTGTTGATTACAAGAAATGCGTTGATTAGAAGAAATGTGTTGACTACAAGAAATGTGTTGACTACAAGAAATGCGTTGATTAGAAGAAATGTGTTGACTACAAGAAATGCGTTGATTAGAAGAAATGTGTTGATTACAAGAAATGTGTTGACTACAAGAAATGTGTTGACTACAAGAAATGTGTTGACTACAAGAAATGCGTTGATTAGAAGAAATGTGTTGACTACAAGAAATGTGTTGATTAGAAGAAATGTGTTGACTACAAGAAATCTTTTGATTAGAAGAAATGTGTTCACTACAAGAAATGCGTTGATTAGAAGAAATGTGTTTACTACAAGAAATGCGTTGATTAGAAGAAATGTGTTGACTAAAAGAAATGTGTTGATTAGAAGAAATGTGTTGATTAGAAGAAATGTGTTCACTACAAGAATTGTGTTCACTACAAGAATTGTGTTGACTACAAGAAATGTGTTGATTACAAGAAATGTGTTCACTACAAGAAATGTGTTGACTACAAGAAATGTGTTGACTACAAGAAATGTGTTAACTACAAGAATTGTGTTGATTACAAGAAATGTGTTGACTGGAAGAAATGTGTTGACTACAAGAAATGTGTTGACTACAAGAAATGTGTTGACTACAAGAAATGTGTTGATTAGAACAAATGTGTTGACTACAAGAAATGTGTTGATTACAAGAAATGTGTGTTGACTAAAAGAAATGTGTTGATTAGAAGAAATGTGTTGACTACAAGAAATGTGTTGACTAGAACAAATGTGTTGACTACAAGAATTGTGTTGATTACAAGAAATGTGTTGATTAGAAGAAATGTGTTGATTACAAGAAATGTGTTGATTAGAAGAAATGTGTTGACTACAAGAAATGTGTTGATTAGAACAAATGTGTTGACTACAAGAAATGTGTTGACTAGAACAAATGTGTTGACTACAAGAAATGTGTTGACTACAAGAAATGTGTTGATTAGAACAAATTTGTTGACTACAAGAAATGTGTTGATTAGAACAAATGTGTTGACTACAAGAAATGTGTTGATTAGAACAAATGTGTTGATTAGAACAAATGTGTTGACTACAAAAAAATGTGTTGATTAGAACAAATGTGTTGATTAGAACAAATGTGTTGACTACAAGAAATGTGTTGATTAGAACAAATGTGTTGACTACAAGAAATGTGTTGATTAGAATAAATGTGTTGACTACAAGAAATGTGTTGATTACAACAAATGTGTTGATTAGAACATATGTGTTGCCTACAAGAAATGTGTTGATTAGAACAAATGTGTTGATTAGAACAAATGTGTTGATTTGAACAAATGTGTTGATTAGAACAAATGTGTTGACTACAAGAAATGTGATGATTAGAACAAATGTGTTTATTAGAACAAATGTGTTGATTAGAACAAATGTGTTCACTACAAGAAATGTGTTGATTAGAACAAATGTGTTGATTACAACAAATGTGTTGATTAGAACAAATGTGTTGACTACAAGAAATGTGTTGATTAGAACAAATATGTCGATTAGAACAAATGTGTTGACTACAAGAAATGTGTTGATTAGAAGAAATGTGTTTAGCAGAAATGTGCTGACTACAAGAAATGTGCTGACTACAAGAAATGTGCTAACTACAAGAAATGTGTTGACTACCAGAAATGTGCTGACTACAAGAAATGTGTTGATTAGAAGAAATATGTTAACTACAAGAAATATTGTAACTACAAGAAATGTGCTGACTACAAGAAATGTGCTAACTACAAGAAATGTGCTAACTACAAGAAATGTGTTAACTACCAGAAATGTGCTGACTACAAGAAATGTGTTAACTACAAGAGATGTGCTGACTACAAGAAATATTGTAACTACAAGAAATGTGCTGACTACAAGAAATGTGCTAACTACAAGAAATGTGCTAACTACAAGAAATGTGTTGACTACCAGAAATTTGCTGACTACAAGAAATGTGTTGACTACCAGAAATGTGCTGACTACAAGAAATGTGTTGACTACCAGAAATGTGCTGACTACAAGAAATGTGTTAACTACAAGAGATGTGCTGACTACAAGAAATGTGTTAACTACAAGAGATGTGCTGACTACAAGAAATGTGCTGACTACAAGAAATGTGCTGATTAGAAGAAATGTGTTAACTACAAGAAATATTGTAACTACAAGAAATGTGCTGACTACAAGAAATGTGCTAACTACAAGAAATGTGCGAACTACAAGAAATGTGTTGACTACCAGAAATTTGCTGACTACAAGAAATGTGTTGACTACCAGAAATGTGCTGACTACAAGAAATGTGCTGATTAGAAGAAATGTGCTAACTACAAGAGATGTGCTGACTACAAGAAATGTGTTGATTAGAAGAAATGTGTTAACTACAAGAAATATGTTAACTACAAGAAATGTGTTGACTACAAGAAATGTGTTGATTACAAGAAATGCGTTGATTATAAGAAATGTGTTGACTACAAGAAATGTGTTGACTACAAGAAATGCGTTGATTAGAAGAAATGCGTTGACTACAAGAAATGCGTTGATTAGAAGAAATGTGTTGACTACAAGAAATGTGTTGATTACAAGAAATGCGTTGATTAGAAGAAATGTGTTGACTACAAGAAATGTGTTGACTACAAGAAATGTGTTGACTACAAGAAATGTGTTGACTACAAGAAATGCGTTGATTAGAAGAAATGTGTTGACTACAAGAAATGTGTTGACTACAAGAAATGTGTTGACTACAAGAAATGTGTTGACTACAAGAAATGTGTTGACTACAAGAAATGTGTTGACTACAAGAAATGTGTTGACTACAAGAAATGCGTTGATTAGAAGAAATGTGTTGACTACAAGAAATGTGTTGACTACAAGAAATCTGTTGATTAGAAGAAATGTGTTGGCTACAAGAAAAGTGTTGATTAGAAGAAATGTGTTGACTACAAGAAATGCGTTGATTAGAAGAAATGTGTTGACTACAAGAAATGTGTTGATTACAAGAAATGTGTTGATTACAAGAAATGTGTTCACTACAAGAATTGTGTTGACTACAAGAATTGTGTTGACTACAAGAAATGTGTTCACTACAAGAAATGTGTTGACTACAAGAAATGTGTTAACTACAAAAAATGTGTTGATTACAAGAAATGTGTTGACTAGAAGAAATGTGTTGACTACAAGAAATGTGTTGACTACAAGAAATGTGTTGACTACAAGAAATGTGTTGACTACAAGAAATGTGTTGATTAGAATAAATGTGTTGCCTACAAGAAATGTGTTGATTACAAGAAATGTGTTGACTAAAAGAAATGTGTTGATTAGAAGAAATGTGTTGACTACAAGAAATGTGTTGACTAGAACAAATGTGTTGACTACAAGAAATGTGTTGATTACAAGAAATGTGTTGATTAGAACAAATGTGTTAACTACAAGAAATGTGTTGACTACAAGAAATGTGTTGATTAGAATAAATGTGTTAACTACAAGAAATGTGTTAACTACAAGAAATGTGTTGATTAGAACAAATGTGTTAACTACAAGAAATGTGTTGACTACAAGAAATGTGTTGATTAGAAGAAATGTGTTGATTAGAAGAAATGTGTTGATTAGAAGAAATGTGTTTACAAGAAATGTGTTGATTAGAAGAAATGTGTTGATTAGAAGAAATGTGTTGATTAGAAGAAATGTGTTGACTACAAGAAATGTGTTGACTACAAGAAATGTGTTGATTAGAAGAAATGTGTTGACTACAAGAAATGTGTTGACTACAAGAAATGCGTTGATTAGAAGAAATGTGTTGACTACAAGAAATGTGTTGATTACAAGAAATGCGTTGATTAGAAGAAATGTGTTGACTACAAGAAATGTGTTGACTACAAGAAATGCGTTGATTAGAAGAAATGTGTTGACTACAAGAAATGTGTTGATTACAAGAAATGTGTTGACTACAAGAAATGTGTTGACTACAAGAAATGTGTTGACTACAAGAAATGCGTTGATTAGAAGAAATGTGTTGACTACAAGAAATGTGTTGACTAGAAGAAATGTGTTGACTACAAGAAATCTGTTGATTAGAAGAAATGTGTTGACTACAAGAAAAGTGTTGATTAGAAGAAATGTGTTTACTACAAGAAATGCGTTGATTAGAAGAAATGTGTTGACTACAAGAAATGTGTTGATTAGAAGAAATGTGTTGATTAGAAGAAATGTGTTGATTAGAAGAAATGTGTTGATTAGAAGAAAAGTGTTGATTAGAAGAAATGTGTTGATTAGAAGAAAAGTGTTGATTAGATGAAATGTGTTTACTACAAGAAATGCGTTGATTAGAAGAAATGTGTTGACTACAAGAAATGTGTTGATTAGAAGAAATGTGTTGACTACAAGAAAAGTGTTGATTACAAGAAATGTGTTGATTAGAAGAAATGTGTTCACTACAAGAATTGTGTTGACTACAAGAAATGTGTTGATTACAAGAAATGTGTTCACTACAAGAAATGTGTTGACTACACGAAATGTGTTGACTACAAGAAATGTGTTAACTACAAGAAATGTGTTGATTACAAGAAATGTGTTGACTGGAAGAAATGTGTTGACTACAAGAAATGTGTTGACTACAAGAAATGTGTTGATTAGAACAAATGTGTTGACTACAAGAAATGTGCTGATTACAAGAAAGGTGTTGACTAAAAGAAATGTGTTGATTAGAAGAAATGTGCGAGAAAGGAGGGTTAGGCATGGGACTGGCTATCCCATACTGTAAAAAAATAAGCCGAAAAAACTTCACAAACATGAACAAGTCAAAGAAAGATAAAGTAAATCCGTCAACCAGGAAAGAGAAGGGCTCTCTGTCTAAGAGACGTATGACGCAATCCGGAGAAAGCCATAAGGAGTCCGGGTTGCCGACTCACCCTTTGTCTACCAGGAAATCATCCAGAATTGGCACCTGGAATGTTCGTACCCTTAACGAACAGGGAAAAGCGGCACAAGTGGCAGCAGAAATGAACAACTACAAGATAGATATTCTGGAATGTGTGAAACAAGATGGCTGGGAGCGGAGAGAATAAAATTGAATACAGGGGAGATGATTTTATCATCAGGACACCAGGAACCAGGAGCACAACATAGCGAAGGGGTAGCTATAATGCTATCAAAGAATGCACAGAAGACACTAATAGAATGGGAGGCAGTGGGACCAAGACTGGTGAGAGCAACATTTAGAACAACCAAAACAAAATAAAATTACACATTATACAATGCTATGCACCAACCAACGATAAAGATGACTCAGTTAAAGATGATTTTTATAAACAGCTACAATGCCAGATGGATGCAAGACGAGCCAAGGATATTATAATCTTGATGGGAGACCTAAATGCTAAGGTAGGATCAGACAACAGAGGCTTTGAAGAGATTATGGGAAAACATGGACTTGGAGATATAAACGAGAATGGAGAGATATTTGTGAATTTCTGCGCCCTTAATCAAATGAGCCTAGGAGGAACAATATTCCAACATAAAAGAATACACAAAGCTACATGGGTGTCACCAGATCATAGAACGGAAAATCAAATTGATCACATATGTATTAATAATAAGTTTAAGTCATCCTTACAGGATGTAAAAGTATATAGAGGGGCAGATATAGCTTCTGATCATCATCTTCTGTTAGCCAAACTTAAAATTAAATTAAAAAGGTATACTACAACGAATAAGGGCAGAACGTATTTCAATGTAGGGTTTCTTAAAGAACAAGGAATTAAAGATAAATTCGCAGTCACAATATCAAACAAATACCAAGTCCTCCAACAACTAGAAAATACAATAAATATAGAAGATCATTGGAAACAGGTAAAAAATATATGGAAAGAGACATGCGAAGAAACACTGGGGAAAAGAGAACGCCAGAATAAGGCATGGATGACAGCAGAGACCCTGGATAAAATTAAAGAAAGAAAGAAAGAACAAGAAAGCAGACATAAATAAAAGCAAAACAAGAGGTAATAAAGCCAAGACACAGGAAGCTTACACAGAGGTGAACAAAGAAGTGAGAAGATGCATTAAAAGGGATAAGAGGAAATATATAGATGAATTAGCTAAAGAGGCAGAAGAAGCAGCAAATAAAGGGAATATGAAAGAACTGTACAACAGCACAAAGAAATTAGGTGGAAAATACAAACAGATCAACGCCTTTATCAAAGATAAGAAAGGAAATCTGCTTAGTAATATAAAGGAACAAATGGAGAGATGGAAGGAGCACTTTGAAGAACTTTTGAACAGACCTGGCTCAAATAATCCTCCAGATATACTACCAGCAGAAGAAGAATTACACGTTAACTGCGGAAAACCAAGCAAAGAAGAAATAATGAAAGCCATCAAACTGTTAAAAGATGGTAAAGCCACAGGACCAGATGAAATTCCTTCGGAAGCCATCAAAGCAGATATTATCACCTCTACCAAGATGTTACATAATCTATTGGATAAAATTTGGGAGAGGGAAGAAATACCTAAAGACTGGAGAGAAGGTTATATGATCAAACTACCAAAGAAAGGAAGTTTACAGGAGTGCACAAATTATAGGGGAATTATGCTACTATCAGTGCCAGGAAAAATATTAGGCAGAATCATTCTGGAGAGACTAAAAGAGGCTATAGAGAAACACTTGAGAGATGAACAAGCAGGTTTTAGGAAGAACAGATCATGTGCTGATCAAATAACTACTCTACGTATAATAGTTGAACAAAGTTTAGAACTAAAATCCCCACTTTATATTGGATTCATAGATTACGAAAAGGCATTTGATAGTTTAGACAGAAGAATGCTTTGGAAGTTGCTGAGTCATTATGGAATCCCCATAAAGTTTATTAACCTGATAAAAACAATGTATGAAGGAACAAAATGTAGTGTGGTGCATGAAGGACAGCTTACAGAAGCATTTGAAATAAGAACAGGAGTAAGGCAAGGATGCCTTCTGTCTCCATTTCTCTTTCTACTGGCCATAGATTGGATTATGAAAATAACTCAAAACAACAGAAATGGGATCCAGTGGTCACTGACCAAACAACTTGATGATTTAGACTTTGCTGATGACATAGCTCTCCTATCACACAGCCACCAACAGATGCAAGATAAAATGAGTATATTAGATGAGAGATCACAACAGCTAGGACTAAAGATTAATAGAGATAAGACCAACATTATGAGAATTAATGCAGTTGGCAATAACCAAATAAAACTAGGAGAAATACCTCTACTAGACGTACAATCTTATATATATCTGGGCAGTAATATAGATAAAGAGGGAGGAACAGAAAACGATACCAAAATAAGGATATCAAAAGCAAGAGGAGCTTTCATTGCACTGGGAAACATATGGAAATCCAAAGAAATTAGGCTAAATACAAAAATACAAATTTTCAACTCCAATGTTAAGTCGGTTCTATTATATGGCTGTGAAACATGGAGAATAACAAAATTGACAATCACGAAGGTACAGACTTTCATTAATGGATGCTTGCGCAGAATAAAGGGATGGAAATGGCAGGACAAAGTCACAAACGTGGAATTATGGAAATGTACCGGTCAAATACCAGTGGATAAAGAAATACAGCGAAGACGATGGCGATGGATAGGACACACACTACGGAAACCAACTGAGAGTATTACACAACAGGCCCTTTTTTGGAATCCCCAGGGGAAAAGACAAAGAGGAAGACCAAGGAATTCTTGGAGAAGACAGATTGAAGCAGAGATGAAGATGATGGGAAAGACATGGAATGATCTTAAAAGAATTGCAAAAAACAGAACGACTTGGAAAGTGTTTGTTGAAGACCTATGCTCCACTGGGAGCTAAAAGGTAGAAGAAGAAGAAGAAGAAATGTGTTGACTACAAGAAATGTGTTGACTAGAACAAATGTGTTGACTACAAGAATTGTGTTGATTACAAGAAATGTGTTGATTAGAAGAAATGTGTTGATTACAAGAAATGTGTTGATTACAAGAAATGTGTTGATTAGAAGAAATGTGTTGACTACAAGAAATGTGTTGACTACAAGAAATGTGTTGACTACAAGAAATGTGTTGACTACAAGAAATGTGTTGATTAGAATAAATGTGTTGCCTACAAGAAATGTGTTGATTACAAGAAATGTGTTGACTAAAAGAAATGTGTTGATTAGAAGAAATGTGTTGACTACAAGAAATGTGTTGACTAGAACAAATGTGTTGACTACAAGAAATGTGTTGACTACAAAAAAATGTGTTGATTAGAACAAATGTGTTGATTAGAACAAATGTGTTGACTACAAGAAATGTGTTGATTAGAACAAATGTGTTGACTACAAGAAATGTGTTGATTAGAACAAATGTGTTGACTACAAGAAATGTGTTGATTACAACAAATGTGTTGATTAGAACAATTGTGTTGCCTACAAGAAATGTGTTCACTACAAGAAATGTGTTGACTACAAGAAATGTGTTAACTACAAAAAATGTGTTGATTACAAGAAATGTGTTGACTGGAAGAAATGTGTTGACTACAAGAAATGTGTTGACTACAAGAAATGTGTTGATTAGAACAAATGTGTTGACTACAAGAAATGTGTTGATTACAAGAAATGTGTTGACTAAAAGAAATGTGTTGATTAGAAGAAATGTGTTGACTACAAGAAATGTGTTGACTAGAACAAATGTGTTGACTACAAGAATTGTGTTGATTACAAGAAATGTGTTGATTAGAAGAAATGTGTTGATTACAAGAAATGTGTTGATTAGAAGAAATGTGTTGACTACAAGAAATGTGTTGATTAGAACAAATGTGTTGACTACAAGAAATGTGTTGACTAGAACAAATGTGTTGACTACAAGAAATGTGTTGACTACAAGAAATGTGTTGATTAGAACAAATTTGTTGACTACAAGAAATGTGTTGATTAGAACAAATGTGTTGATTAGAACAAATGTGTTGACTACAAAAAAATGTGTTGATTAGAACAAATGTGTTGATTAGAACAAATGTGTTGACTACAAGAAATGTGTTGATTAGAACAAATGTGTTGACTACAAGAAATGTGTTGATTAGAACAAATGTGTTGACTACAAGAAATGTGTTGATTACAACAAATGTGTTGATTAGAACAATTGTGTTGCCTACAAGAAATGTGTTGATTAGAACAAATGTGTTGATTAGAACAAATGTGTTGATTTGAACAAATGTGTTGATTAGAACAAATGTGTTGACTACAAGAAATGTGTTGATTAGAACAAATGTGTTTATTAGAACAAATGTGTTGATTAGAACAAATGTGTTGATTAGAACAAATGTGTTCACTACAAGAAATGTGTTGATTAGAACAAATGTGTTGATTACAACAAATGTGTTGATTAGAACAAATGTGTTGACTACAAGAAATGTGTTGATTAGAACAAATGTGTTGATTAGAAGAAATGTGTTGATTAGAAGAAATGTGTTGATTAGAAGAAATGTGTTGATTAGAAGAAATGTGTTGACTACAAGAAATGTGTTGATTAGAAGAAATGTGTTGACTACAAGAAATGTGTTGATTACAAGAAATGCGTTGATTAGAAGAAATGTGTTGACTACAAGAAATGTGTTGACTACAAGAAATGCGTTGATTAGAAGAAATGTGTTGACTACAAGAAATGTGTTGATTAGAAGAAATGTGTTGATTACAAGAAATGTGTTGACTACAAGAAATGTGTTGACTACAAGAAATGTGTTGACTACAAGAAATGCGTTGATTAGAAGAAATGTGTTGACTACAAGAAATGTGTTGACTACAAGAAATCTGTTGATTAGAAGAAATGTGTTCACTACAAGAAATGCGTTGATTAGAAGAAATGTGTTTACTACAAGAAATGCGTTGATTAGAAGAAATGTGTGGACTAAAAGAAATGTGTTGATTAGAAGAAATGTGTTGATTAGAAGAAATGTGTTCACTACAAGAATTGTGTTGACTACAAGAAATGTGTTGATTACAAGAAATGTGTTCACTACAAGAAATGTGTTGACTACAAGAAATGTGTTGACTACAAGAAATGTGTTAACTACAAGAATTGTGTTGATTACAAGAAATGTGTTGACTGGAAGAAATGTGTTGACTACAAGAAATGTGTTGACTACAAGAAATGTGTTGACTACAAGAAATGTGTTGATTAGAACAAATGTGTTGACTACAAGAAATGTGTTGATTACAAGAAATGTGTTGACTAAAAGAAATGTGTTGATTAGAAGAAATGTGTTGACTACAAGAAATGTGTTGACTAGAACAAATGTGTTGACTACAAGAATTGTGTTGATTACAAGAAATGTGTTGATTAGAAGAAATGTGTTGATTACAAGAAATGTGTTGATTAGAAGAAATGTGTTGACTACAAGAAATGTGTTGATTAGAACAAATGTGTTGACTACAAGAAATGTGTTGACTAGAACAAATGTGTTGACTACAAGAAATGTGTTGACTACAAGAAATGTGTTGATTAGAACAAATTTGTTGACTACAAGAAATGTGTTGATTAGAACAAATGTGTTGACTACAAGAAATGTGTTGATTAGAACAAATGTGTTGATTAGAACAAATGTGTTGACTACAAAAAAATGTGTTGATTAGAACAAATGTGTTGATTAGAACAAATGTGTTGACTACAAGAAATGTGTTGATTAGAACAAATGTGTTGACTACAAGAAATGTGTTGATTAGAACAAATGTGTTGACTACATGAAATGTGTTGATTACAACAAATGTGTTGATTAGAACATATGTGTTGCCTACAAGAAATGTGTTGATTAGAACAAATGTGTTGATTAGAACAAATGTGTTGATTTGAACAAATGTGTTGATTAGAACAAATGTGTTGACTACAAGAAATGTGATGATTAGAACAAATGTGTTTATTAGAACAAATGTGTTGATTAGAACAAATGTGTTGATTAGAACAAATGTGTTGATTACAACAAATGTGTTGATTAGAACAAATGTGTTGACTACAAGAAATGTGTTGATTAGAACAAATATGTTGATTAGAACAAATGTGTTGACTACAAGAAATGTGTTGATTAGAAGAAATGTGTTTAGCAGAAATATGCTGACTACAAGAAATGTGCTGACTACAAGAAATGTGCTAACTACAAGAAATGTGTTGACTACCAGAAATGTGCTGACTACAAGAAATGTGTTGATTAGAAGAAATATGTTAACTACAAGAAATATTGTAACTACAAGAAATGTGCTGACTACAAGAAATGTGCTAACTACAAGAAATGTGCTAACTACAAGAAATGTGTTAACTACCAGAAATGTGCTGACTACAAGAAATGTGTTAACTACAAGAGATGTGCTGACTACAAGAAATATTGTAACTACAAGAAATGTGCTGACTACAAGAAATGTGCTAACTACAAGAAATGTGCTAACTACAAGAAATGTGTTGACTACCAGAAATTTGCTGACTACAAGAAATGTGTTGACTACCAGAAATGTGCTGACTACAAGAAATGTGTTGACTACCAGAAATGTGCTGACTACAAGAAATGTGTTAACTACAAGAGATGTGCTGACTACAAGAAATGTGTTAACTACAAGAGATGTGCTGACTACAAGAAATGTGCTGACTACAAGAAATGTGCTGATTAGAAGAAATGTGTTAACTACAAGAAATATTGTAACTACAAGAAATGTGCTGACTAAAAGAAATGTGCTAACTACAAGAAATGTGCTAACTACAAGAAATGTGTTGACTACCAGAAATTTGCTGACTACAAGAAATGTGTTGACTACCAGAAATGTGCTGACTACAAGAAATGTGCTGATTAGAAGAAATGTGCTAACTACAAGAGATGTGCTGACTACAAGAAATGTGTTGATTAGAAGAAATGTGTTAACTACAAGAAATATGTTAACTACAAGAAATGTGTTGACTACAAGAAATGTGTTGATTACAAGAAATGCGTTGATTATAAGAAATGTGTTGACTACAAGAAATGTGTTGACTACAAGAAATGCGTTGATTAGAAGAAATGCGTTGACTACAAGAAATGCGTTGATTAGAAGAAATGTGTTGACTACAAGAAATGTGTTGATTACAAGAAATGCGTTGATTAGAAGAAATGTGTTGACTACAAGAAATGTGTTGACTACAAGAAATGTGTTGACTACAAGAAATGTGTTGACTACAAGAAATGTGTTGACTACAAGAAATGCGTTGATTAGAAGAAATGTGTTGACTACAAGAAATGTGTTGACTACAAGAAATGTGTTGACTACAAGAAATGTGTTGACTACAAGAAATGTGTTGACTACAAGAAATGTGTTGACTACAAGAAATGTGTTGACTACAAGAAATGTGTTGACTACAAGAAATGTGTTGACTACAAGAAATGCGTT
This sequence comes from Megaustenia siamemsis, assembly GCA_032433765.1. Lineage (NCBI taxonomy): Eukaryota > Metazoa > Mollusca > Gastropoda > Stylommatophora > Ariophantidae > Megaustenia > Megaustenia siamemsis. Next base: position 107,122,172 of record JAVIAB010000124.1, read on the forward strand.
GATTAGAAGAAATGTGTTGACTACAAGAAATGTGTTGACTACAAGAAATCTGTTGATTAGAAGAAATGTGTTGGCTACAAGAAAAGTGTTGATTAGAAGAAATGTGTTGACTACAAGAAATGCGTTGATTAGAAGAAATGTGTTGACTACAAGAAATGTGTTGATTACAAGAAATGTGTTGATTACAAGAAATGTGTTCACTACAAGAATTGTGTTGACTACAAGAATTGTGTTGACTACAAGAAATGTGTTCACTACAAGAAATGTGTTGACTACAAGAAATGTGTTAACTACAAAAAATGTGTTGATTACAAGAAATGTGTTGACTAGAAGAAATGTGTTGACTACAAGAAATGTGTTGACTACAAGAAATGTGTTGACTACAAGAAATGTGTTGATTAGAATAAATGTGTTGCCTACAAGAAATGTGTTGATTACAAGAAATGTGTTGACTAAAAGAAATGTGTTGATTAGAAGAAATGTGTTGACTACAAGAAATGTGTTGACTAGAACAAATGTGTTGACTACAAGAAATGTGTTGATTACAAGAAATGTGTTGATTAGAACAAATGTGTTAACTACAAGAAATGTGTTGACTACAAGAAATGTGTTGATTAGAATAAATGTGTTAACTACAAGAAATGTGTTAACTACAAGAAATGTGTTGATTAGAACAAATGTGTTAACTACAAGAAATGTGTTGACTACAAGAAATGTGTTGATTAGAAGAAATGTGTTGATTAGAAGAAATGTGTTGATTAGAAGAAATGTGTTTACAAGAAATGTGTTGATTAGAAGAAATGTGTTGATTAGAAGAAATGTGTTGATTAGAAGAAATGTGTTGATTAGAAGAAATGTGTTGACTACAAGAAATGTGTTGACTACAAGAAATGTGTTGATTAGAAGAAATGTGTTGACTACAAGAAATGTGTTGATTAGAAGAAATGTGTTGACTACAAGAAATGTGTTGATTACAAGAAATGCGTTGATTAGAAGAAATGTGTTGACTACAAGAAATGTGTTGACTACAAGAAATCTGTTGATTAGAAGAAATGCGTTGACTACAAGAAATGCGTTGATTAGAAGAAATGTGTTGACTACAAGAAATGTGTTGATTAGAAGAAATGTGTTGACTACAAGAAATGTGTTGACTACAAGAAATGTGTTGATTAGAAGAAATGTGTTGATTACAAGAAATGCGTTGATTAGAAGAAATGTGTTGACTACAAGAAATGTGTTGACTACAAGAAATGTGTTGACTACAAGAAATGTGTTGACTACAAGAAATGCGTTGATTAGAAGAAATGTGTTGACTACAAGAAATGTGTTGACTACAAGAAATGTGTTGACTACAAGAAATGTGTTGACTACAAGAAATGTGTTGACTACAAGAAATGTGTTGACTACAAGAAATGTGTTGACTACAAGAAATGTGTTGACTACAAGAAATGTGTTGACTACAAGAAATGCGTTGATTAGAAGAAATGTGTTGACTACAAGAAATGTGTTGACTACAAGAAATCTGTTGATTAGAAGAAATGTGTTGGCTACAAGAAAAGTGTTGATTAGAAGAAATGTGTTGACTACAAGAAATGCGTTGATTAGAAGAAATGTGTTGACTACAAGAAATGTGTTGATTACAAGAAATGTGTTGATTACAAGAAATGTGTTCACTACAAGAATTGTGTTGACTACAAGAATGTGTTGACTACAAGAAATGTGTTCACTACAAGAAATGTGTTGACTACAAGAAATGTGTTAACTACAAAAATGTGTTGATTACAAGAAATGTGTTGACTAGAAGAAATGTGTTGAGTACAAGAAATGTGTTGACTACAAGAAATGTGTTGACTACAAGAAATGTGTTGACTACAAGAAATGTGTTGATTAGAATAAATGTGTTGCCTACAAGAAATGTGTTGATTACAAGAAATGTGTTGACTAAAAGAAATGTGTTGATTAGAAGAAATGTGTTGACTACAAGAAATGTGTTGACTAGAACAAATGTGTTGACTACAAGAAATGTGTTGATTACAAGAAATGTGTTGATTAGAACAAATGTGTTAACTACAAGAAATGTGTTGACTACAAGAAATGTGTTGAATAGAATAAATGTGTTAACTACAAGAAATGTGTTAACTACAAGAAATGTGTTGATTAGAACAAATGTGTTAACTACAAGAAATGTGTTGACTACAAGAAATGTGTTGATTAGAAGAAATGTGTTGACTACAAGAAATGTGTTGACTACAAGAAATGCGTTGATTAGAAGAAATGTGTTTACAAGAAATGTGTTGATTAGAAGAAATGTGTTGATTAGAAGAAATGTGTTGATTAGAAGAAATGTGTTGACTACAAGAAATGTGTTGACTACAAGAAATGTGTTGACTACAAGAAATGTGTTGATTAGAAGAAATGTGTTGATTAGAAGAAATGTGTTGACTACAAGAAATGTGTTGACTACAAGAAATGCGTTGATTAGAAGAAATGAGTTTACAAGAAATGTGTTGATTAGAAGAAATGTGTTGATTAGAAGAAATGTGTTGATTAGAAGAAATGTGTTGACTACAAGAAATGTGTTGACTACAAGAAATGTGTTGATTAGAAGAAATGTGTTGACTACAAGAAATGTGTTGATTACAAGAAATGCGTTGATTAGAAGAAATGTGTTGACTTCAAGAAATGTGTTGACTACAAGAAATGTGTTGACTACAAGAAATGTGTTGACTACAAGAAATGTGTTGATTACAAGAAATGTGTTGACTACAAGAAATGTGTTGACTACAAGAAATGCGTTGATTAGAAGAAATGTGTTGATTACAAGAAATGTGTTGATTAGAAGAAATGTGTTGACTACAAGAAATGTGTTGATTACAAGAAATGTGTTGACTACAAGAAATGTGTTGACTACAAGAAATGTGTTGACTACAAGAAATGCGTTGATTAGAAGAAATGTGTTGACTACAAGAAATGTGTTGACTAGAAGAAATGTGTTGACTACAAGAAATCTGTTGATTAGAAGAAATGTGTTGACTACAAGAAAAGTGTTGATTAGAAGAAATGTGTTTACTACAAGAAAAGTGTTGATTACAAGAAATGTGTTGACTACAAGAAATGTGTTGATTAGAAGAAATGTGTTGATTAGAAGAAATGTGTTGATTAGAAGAAATGTGTTGATTAGAAGAAAAGTGTTGATTAGAAGAAATGTGTTGATTAGAAGAAAAGTGTTGATTAGAAGAAATGTGTTTACTACAAGAAATGCGTTGATTAGAAGAAATGTGTTGACTACAAGAAATGTGTTGATTAGAAGAAATGTGTTGACTACAAGAAAAGTGTTGATTACAAGAAATGTGTTGATTAGAAGAAATGTGTTCACTACAAGAATTGTGTTGACTACAAGAAATGTGTTGATTACAAGAAATGTGTTCACTACAAGAAATGTGTTGACTACAAGAAATGTGTTGACTACAAGAAATGTGTTAACTACAAGAAATGTGTTGATTACAAGAAATGTGTTGACTGGAAGAAATGTGTTGACTACAAGAAATGTGTTGACTACAAGAAATGTGTTGATTAGAACAAATGTGTTGACTACAAGAAATGTGCTGATTACAAGAAAGGTGTTGACTAAAAGAAATGTGTTGATTAGAAGAAATGTGTTGACTACAAGAAATGTGTTGACTAGAACAAATGTGTTGACTACAAGAATTGTGTTGATTACAAGAAATGTGTTGATTAGAAGAAATGTGTTGATTACAAGAAATGTGTTGATTACAAGAAATGTGTTGATTAGAAGAAATGTGTTGACTACAAGAAATGTGTTGATTAGAACAAATGTGTTGACTACAAGAAATGTGTTGACTAGAACAAATGTGTTGACTACAAGAAATGTGTTGACTACAAGAAATGTGTTGATTAGAACAAATTTGTTGACTACAAGAAATGTGTTGATTAGAACAAATGTGTTGACTACAAGAAATGTGTTGATTAGAACAAATGTGTTGATTAGAACAAATGTGTTGACTACAAAAAAATGTGTTGATTAGAACAAATGTGTTGATTAGAACAAATGTGTTGACTACAAGAAATGTGTTGATTAGAACAAATGTGTTGACTACAAGAAATGTGTTGATTAGAACAAATGTGTTGACTACAAGAAATGTGTTGATTACAACAAATGTGTTGATTAGAACAATTGTGTTGCCTACAAGAAATGTGTTGATTAGAACAAATGTGTTGATTAGAACAAATGTGTTGATTTGAACAAATGTGTTGATTAGAACAAATGTGTTGACTACAAGAAATGTGTTGATTAGAACAAATGTGTTATTAGAACAAATGTGTTGATTAGAACAAATGTGTTGATTAGAACAAATGTGTTCACTACAAGAAATGTGTTGATTAGAACAAATGTGTTGATTACAACAAATGTGTTGATTAGAACAAATGTGTTGACTACAAGAAATGTGTTGATTAGAAGAAATGTGTTTAGCAGAAATGTGCTGACTACAAGAAGTGTGCTGACTACAAGAAATGTGCTAACTACAAGAAATGTGTTGACTACCAGAAATGTGCTGACTACAAGAAATGTGTTGATTAGAAGAAATATGTTAACTACAAGAAATATTGTAACTACAAGAAATGTGCTGACTACAAGAAATGTGCTAAATACAAGAAATGTGCTAACTACAAGAAATGTGTTGACTACCAGAAATGTGCTGACTACAAGAAATGTGTTAACTACCAGAAATGTGCTGACTACAAGAAATGTGTTAACTACAAGAGATGTGCTGACTACAAGAAATGTGCTGATTAGAAGAAATGTGTTAACTACAATAGATGTGCTGACTACAAGAAATGTGCTGATTAGAAGAAATGTGTTAACTACAAGAGATGTGCTGACTACAAGAAATGTGTTAACTACAAGAGATGTGCTGACTACAAGAAATGTGTTAACTACAAGAGATGTGCTGACTACAAGAAATGTGTTGACTACCAGAAATGTGCTGACTACAAGAAATGTGTTAACTACAAGAGATGTGCTGACTACAAGAAATGTGCTGATTAGAAGAAATGTGTTAACTACAAGAGATGTGCTGACTACAAGAAATGTGCTGATTAGAAGAAATGTGTTAACTACAAGAGATGTGCTGACTACAAGAAATGTGTTAACTACAAGAATGTGTTGACTACAAGAAATGTGTTGACTACAAGAAATGTGTTGACTACAAGAAATGTGTTGATTAGAAGAAATGTGTTGACTACAAGAAATGTGTTGATTAGAAGAAATGTGTTGACTACAAGAAATGTGTTGACTACAAGAAATGTGTTGACTACAAGAAATGTGTGATTAGAAGAAATGTGTTGACTACAAGAAATGTGTTGATTACAAGAAATGTGTTGACTACAAGAAATGTGTGTTGACTACAAGAAATGTGTTGACTACAAGAAATGTGTTGATTACAAGAAATGTGTTGTGAAATGTGTTAACTACAAGAAATGTGTTGACTACAAGAAATGTGTTGATTACAAGAAATGTGTTAGATTAGAAGAAATGTGTTGATTAGAAGAAATGTGTTGATTAGAAGAAATGTGTTGATTAGAAGAAAGAGAAATGTGTTGATTACAAGAAATTGTTGATTAGAAGAAATGTGTTGATTAGAAGAAATGTGTTGATTAGAAGAAATGTGTTGATTAGAAGAAATGTGTTGATTAGAAGAAATGTGTTGACTACAAGAAATGCTGTTGATTAGAAGAAATGTGTTGATTAGAAGAAATGTGTTGATTAGAAGAAATGTGTTGATTAGAAGAAATGTGTTGATTAGAAGAAATGTGTTGATTAGAAGAAATGTGTTGATTAGAAGAAATGTGTTGATTAGAAGAAATGTGTTGATTAGAAGAAATGTGTTGACTACAAGAAATGTGTTGATTAGAAGAAATGTGTTGATTAGAAGAAATGCGTTGATTACAAGAAATGTGTAGATTAGAAGAAATGTGTAGATTAGAAGAAATGTGTTGATTAGAAGAAATGTGTTGATTAGAAAAAATGTGTTGATTAGAAGAAATGTGTTGATTAGAAGAAATGTGTTGATTAGAAGAAATGTGTTGACTACAAGAAATGTGTTGATTAGAAGAAATGTGTTGACTACAAGAAATGTGTTGACTACAAGAAATGTGTTGACTACAAGAAATGCGATGATTAGAAGAAATGTGTTGACTACAAGAAATGTGTTGACTACAAGAAATGTGTTGATTAGAAGAAATGTGTTGACTACAAGAAATGTGTTGACTACAAGAAATGCGATGATTAGAAGAAATGTGTTGACTACAAGAAATGTGTTGACTACAAGAAATGTGTTGATTAGAAGAAATGTGTTGACTACAAGAAATGTGTTGATTACAAGAAATGCGATGATTAGAAGAAATGTGTTGATTAGAAGAAATGTGTTGACTACAAGAAATGCGATGATTAGAAGAAATGTGTTGACTACAAGAAATGCGATGATTAGAAGAAATGTGTTGACTACAAGAAATGCGATGATTAGAAGAAATGTGTTGACTACAAGAAATGCGATGATTAGAAGAAATGTGTTGACTACAAGAAATGCGATGATTAGAAGAAATGTGTTGACTACAAGAAATGCGATGATTAGAAGAAATGTGTTGACTACAAGAAATGCGATGATTAGAAGAAATGTGTTGACTACAAGAAATGTGTTGACTACAAGAAATGCGATGATTAGAAGAAATGTGTTGACTACAAGAAATGTGTTGACTACAAGAAATGCGTTGATTAGAAGAAATGTGTTGACTACAAGAAATGTGTTGACTACAAGAAATGTGTTGACTACAAGAAATGTGTTGACTACAAGAAATGCGATGATTAGAAGAAATGTGTTGACTACAAGAAATGCGATGATTAGAAGAAATGTGTTGACTACAAGAAATGCGATGATTAGAAGAAATGTGTTGACTACAAGAAATGTGTTGACTACAAGAAATGCGATGATTAGAAGAAATGTGTTGACTACAAGAAATGTGTTGACTACAAGAAATGCGTTGATTAGAAGAAATGTGTTGACTACAAGAAATGTGTTGACTACAAGAAATGTGTTGACTACAAGAAATGTGTTGACTACAAGAAATGCGATGATTAGAAGAAATGTGTTGACTACAAGAAATGTGTTGACTACAAGAAATGTGTTGACTACAAGAAATGTGTTGACTACAAGAAATGTGTTGACTACAAGAAATGTGTTGACTACAAGAAATGCGATGATTAGAAGAAATGTGTTGACTACAAGAAATGCGATGATTAGAAGAAATGTGTTGACTACAAGAAATGCGATGATTAGAAGAAATGTGTTGACTACAAGAAATGTGTTGACTACAAGAAATGCGATGATTAGAAGAAATGTGTTGACTACAAGAAATGTGTTGACTACAAGAAATGCGATGATTAGAAGAAATGTGTTGACTACAAGAAATGTGTTGACTACAAGAAATGCGATGATTAGAAGAAATGTGTTGACTACAAGAAATGCGATGATTAGAAGAAATGTGTTGACTACAAGAAATGCGATGATTAGAAGAAATGTGTTGACTACAAGAAATGTGTTGACTACAAGAAATGTGTTGATTACAAGAAATGTGTTGACTACAAGAAATGTGTTGACTACAAGAAATGTGTTGACTACAAGAAATGCGTTAATTAGAAGAAATGTGTTGACTACAAGAAATGTGTTGATTAGAAGAAATGTGTTGACTACAAGAAATCTGTTGATTAGAAGAAATGTGTTGACTACAAGAAAAGTGTTGATTAGAAGAAATGTGTTTACTACAAGAAATGTGTTGATTAGAAGAAATGTGTTGACTAAAAGAAATGTGTTGATTAGAATAAATGTGTTGATTAGTAGAAATGTGTTCACTACAAGAATTGTGTTGACTACAAGAAATGTGTTGATTACAAGAAATGTGTTCACTACAAGAAATGTGTTGACTACAAGAAATGTGTTGACTACAAGAAATGTGTTAACTACAAGAAATGTGTTGATTACAAGAAATGTGTTGACTACAAGAAATGTGTTGACTACAAGAAATGTGTTGACTACAAGAAATGTGTTGATTAGAACAAATGTGTTGACTACAAGAAATGTGTTGATTACAAGAAATGTGTTGACTAAAAGAAATGTGTTGATTAGAAGAAATGTGTTGACTACAAGAAATGTGTTGACTAGAACAAATGTGTTGACTACAAGAATTGTGTTGATTACAAGAAATGTGTTGATTAGAAGAAATGTGTTGATTACAAGAAATGTGTTGATTAGAAGAAATGTGTTGACTACAAGAAATGTGTTGATTAGAACAAATGTGTTGACTACAAGAAATGTGTTTTTAGAACAAATGTGTTGACTACAAGAAATGTGTTGACTACAAGAAATGTGTTGATTAGAACAAATTTGTTGACTACAAGAAATGTGTTGATTAGAACAAATGTGTTGACTACAAGAAATGTGTTGATTAGAACAAATGTGTTGATTAGAACAAATGTGTTGACTACAAAAAAATGTGTTGATTAGAACAAATGTGTTGATTAGAACAAATGTGTTGACTACAAGAAATGTGTTGATTAGAACAAATGTGTTGACTACAAGAAATGTGTTGATTAGAACAAATGTGTTGACTACAAGAAATGTGTTGATTACAACAAATGTGTTGATTAGAACATATGTGTTGCCTACAAGAAATGTGTTGATTAGAACAAATGTGTTGATTTGAACAAATGTGTTGATTAGAACAAATGTGTTGACTACAAGAAATGTGTTGATTAGAACAAATGTGTTTATTAGAACAAATGTGTTGATTAGAACAAATGTGTTGATTAGAACAAATGTGTTGATTAGAACAAATGTGTTCACTACAAGAAATGTGTTGATTAGAACAAATGTGTTGATTAGAACAAATGTGTTGACTACAAGAAATGTGTTGATTAGAACAAATGTGTTGATTAGAACAAATGTGTTGACTACAAGAAATGTGTTGATTAGAAGAAATGTGTTTAGCAGAAATGTGCTGACTACAAGAAATGTGCTGACTACAAGAAATGTGCTAACTACAAGAAATGTGTTGACTACCAGAAATGTGCTGACTACAAGAAATGTGTTGATTAGAAGAAATATGTTAACTACAAGAAATATTGTAACTACAAGAAATGTGCTGACTACAAGAAATGTGCTAACTACAAGAAATGTGCTAACTACAAGAAATGTGTTGACTACCAGAAATGTGCTGACTACAAGAAATGTGTTAACTACCAGAAATGTGCTGACTACAAGAAATGTGTTAACTACAAGAGATGTGCTGACTACAAGAAATGTGCTGATTAGAACAAATGTGTTAACTACAAGAGATGTGCTGACTACAAGAAATGTGCTGATTAGAAGAAATGTGTTAACTACAAGAGATGTGCTGACTACAAGAAATGTGTTAACTACAAGAGATGTGCTGACTACAAGAAATGTGTTAACTACAAGAGATGTGCTGACTACAAGAAATGTGTTGACTACAGAAATGTGCTGACTACAAGAAATGTGTTAACTACAAGAGATGTGCTGACTACAAGAAATGTGTTAACTACAAGAGATGTGCTGACTACAAGAAATGTGCTGATTAGAAGAAATGTGTTAACTACAAGAAATATTGTAACTACAAGAAATGTGCTGACTACAAGAAATGTGCTAACTACAAGAAATGTGCTAACTACAAGAATGTGTTGACTACCAGAAATGTGCTGACTACAAGAAATGTGCTGACTACAAGAAATGTGTTAACTACAAGAGATGTGCTGACTACAAGAAATGTGTTAACTACAAGAGATGTGCTGACTACAAGAAATGTGTTAACTACAAGAAATGTGCTGACTACAAGAAATGTGTTAACTACAAGAGATGTGCTGACTACAAGAAATGTGTTGACTACCAGAAATTTGCTGACTACAAGAAATGTGTTGACTACCAGAAATGTGCTGACTACAAGAAATGTGTTAACTACAAGAGATGTGCTGACTACAAGAAATGTGCTGATTAGAAGAAATGTGCTAACTACAAGAGATGTGCTGACTACAAGAAATGTGTTGATTAGAAGAAATGTGTTGACTACAAGAAATGTGTTGACTACAAGAAATGTGTTGACTACAAGAAATGTATTGATTAGAAGAAATGCGTTGACTACAAGAAATGCGTTGATTAGAAGAAATGTGTTGACTACAAGAAATGTGTTGATTAGAACAAATGTGTTGATTAGAACAAATGTGTTGATTTGAACAAATGTGTTGATTAGAACAAATGTGTTGACTACAAGAAATGTGTTGATTAGAACAAATGTGTTTATTAGAACAAATGTGTTGATTAGAACAAATGTGTTGATTAGAACAAATGTGTTCACTACAAGAAATGTGTTGATTAGAACAATGTGTTGATTAGAACAAATGTGTTGACTACAAGAAATGTGTTGATTAGAACAAATGTGTTGATTAGAACAAATGTGTTGACTACAAGAAATGTGTTGATTAGAAGAAATGTGTTGACTACAAGAAATGTGCTGACTACAAGAAATGTGCTAACTACAAGAAATGTGTTGACTACCAGAAATGTGCTGACTACAAGAAATGTGTTGATTAGAAAATATGTTAACTACAAGAAATATTGTAACTACAAGAAATGTGCTGACTACAAGAAATGTGCTAACTACAAGAAATGTGCTAACTACAAGAAATGTGTTGACTACCAGAAATGTGCTGACTACAAGAAATGTGTTAACTACCAGAAATGTGCTGACTACAAGAAATGTGTTAACTACAAGAGATGTGCTGACTACAAGAAATGTGCTGATTAGAACAAATGTGTTAACTACAAGAGATGTGCTGACTACAAGAAATGTGCTGATTAGAAGAAATGTGTTAACTACAAGAGATGTGCTGACTACAAGAAATGTGTTAACTACAAGAGATGTGCTGACTACAAGAAATGTGTTAACTACAAGAGATGTGCTGACTACAAGAAATGTGTTGACTACCAGAAATGTGCTGACTACAAGAAATGTGTTAACTACAAGAGATGTGCTGACTACAAGAAATGTGTTAACTACAAGAGATGTGCTGACTACAAGAAATGTGCTGATTAGAAGAAATGTGTTAACTACAAGAAATATTGTAACTACAAGAAATGTGCTGACTACAAGAAATGTGCTAACTACAAGAAATGTGCTAACTACAAGAAATGTGTTGACTACCAGAAATGTGCTGACTACAAGAAATGTGTTGACTACCAGAAATGTGCTGACTACAAGAAATGTGTTAACTACAAGAGATGTGCTGACTACAAGAAATGTGTTAACTACAAGAGATGTGCTGACTACAAGAAATGTGTTAACTACAAGAAATGTGCTGACTACAAGAAATGTGTTAACTACAAGAGATGTGCTGACTACAAGAAATGTGTTGACTACCAGAAATTTGCTGACTACAAGAAATGTGTTGACTACCAGAAATGTGCTGACTACAAGAAATGTGTTAACTACAAGAGATGTGCTGACTACAAGAAATGTGCTGATTAGAAGAAATGTGCTAACTACAAGAGATGTGCTGACTACAAGAAATGTGTTGATTAGAAGAAATGTGTTGACTACAAGAAATGTGTTGATTACAAGAAATGTGTTGACTACAAGAAATGTGTTGACTACAAGAAATGCGTTGATTAGAAGAAATGTGTTGACTACAAGAAATGTGTTGACTACAAGAAATCTGTTGATTAGAAGAAATGTGTTGGCTACAAGAAAAGTGTTGATTAGAAGAAATGTGTTGACTACAAGAAATGCGTTGATTAGAAGAAATGCGTTGATTAGAAGAAATGTGTTGATTACAAGAAATGTGTTGATTAGAAGAAATGTGTTGACTACAAGAAATGTGTTGACTACAAGAAATGTGTTAACTACAAGAAATGTGTTGACTACAAGAAATGTGTTAACTACAAAAAATGTGTTGATTACAAGAAATGTGTTGACTAGAAGAAATGTGTTGACTACAAGAAATGTGTTGATTAGAACAAATGTGTTGACTACAAGAAATGTGTTGATTACAAGAAATGTGTTGACAAAAGAAATGTGTTGATTAGAAGAAATGTGTTGACTACAAGAAATGTGTTGACTAGAACTAATGTGTTGACTACAAGAAATGTGTTGACTACAAGAAATGTGTTGATTAGAACAAATGTGTTAACTACAAGAAATGTGTTGATTACAAGAAATGTGTTGATTAGAACAAATGTGTTAACTACAAGAAATGTGTTGACTACAAGAAATGTGTTGATTAGAACAAATGTGTTGACTACAAGAAATGTGTTGACTACAAGAAATGTGTTGATTAGAACAAATGTGTTAACTACAAGAAATGTGCTGATTAGAAGAAATATTGTAACTACAAGAGATGTGCTGACTACAAGAAATGTGTTAACTACAAGAGATGTGCTGACTACAAGAAATGTGTTAATTACAAGAAATGTGCTGACTACAAGCAATGTGTTAACTACAAGAGATGTGCTGACTACAAGAATTGTGTTGACTACAAGAATTGTGTTGACTACAAGAAATGTGTTCACTACAAGAAATGTGTTGACTACAAGAAATGTGTTAACTACAAAAAATGTGTTGATTACAAGAAATGTGTTGACTAGAAGAAATGTGTTGACTACAAGAAATGTGTTGACTACAAGAAATGTGTTGATTAGAACAAATGTGTTGACTACAAGAAATGTGTTGATTACAAGAAATGTGTTGACTAAAAGAAATGTGTTGATTAGAAGAAATGTGTTGACTACAAGAAATGTGTTGACTAGAACAAATGTGTTGACTACAAGAAATGTGTTGATTAGAACAAATGTGTTAACTACAAGAAATGTGTTGATTACAAGAAATGTGTTGATTAGAACAAATGTGTTAACTACAAGAAATGTGTTGACTAGAACAAATGTGTTGATTAGAACAAATGTGTTAACTACAAGAAATGTGTTGACTACAAGAAATGTGTTGATTAGAACAAATGTGTTGATTAGAACAAATGTGTTAACTACAAGAAATGTGTTGACTACAAGAAATGTGTTGATTAGAACAAATGTGTTAACTACAAGAAATGTGTTAACTACAAGAAATGTGTTGACTACAAGAAATGTGTTGATTAGAACAAATGTGTTAACTACAAGAAATGTGTTGACTACAAGAAATGTGTTGATTAGAACAAATGTGTTAACTACAAGAAATGTGTTGACTACAAGAAATGTGTTGACTAGAACAAATGTGTTGACTACAAGAAATGTGTTGACTACAAGAAATGTGTTGATTAGAACAAATGTGTTAACTACAAGAAATGTGCTGATTAGAAGAAATATTGTAACTACAAGAGATGTGCTGACTACAAGAAATGTGTTGATTAGAACAAATGTGTTAACTACAAGAAATGTGCTGATTAGAAGAAATATTGTAACTACAAGAGATGTGTTGACTACAAGAAATGTGTTGATTAGAACAAATGTGTTAACTACAAGAAATGTGCTGATTAGAAGAAATATTGTAACTACAAGAAGTGTGTTGACACTCCCACAAGAAATGTGTTGATTAGAACAAATGTGTTAACTACAAGAAATGTGCTGATTAGAAGAAATATTGTAACTACAAGAAGTGTGTTAACACTCCCACAAGAAATGCGTGTAGAAAGTGCTGGGTTATCTTGAATGTCTAAAAGGAACAGTTTGACGTTAACACATCAAGGCTGATCATAACTCGATAGTTTCCAGCTGATACAAACACAAAATAGCTTTTCTCACTACAGTTGTTGTTCGGCTTGTTGTTGTCTGTCAAAAGCTGGAACGTCTAGTCTGCGGCGGCGGCAACGGCGACGACGACGATGAACGTTTTGTGGCCGGCCACGAAGAAAGCAAACCCCAAGCCGCCAACAACAACGTCAGTTAAGCTTGTCTTGTATTGGGTTATCCATGCACAATGATTGGTTATCTAGAAGAAGCTAGTTCATTACATGAGGCTTGCTGTTATCTAAAAGAGGCTAGTTCATTACATGAGGCTTACTGTTATCTAGAAGAGGCTAGTTCATTACATGAGGCTTGCTGTTATCTAGAAGAAGCTAGTTCATTACATGAGGCTTGCTGTTATCTAGAAGAGGCTAGTTCATTACATGAGGCTTGCTGTTATCTAGAAGAGGCTAGTTCATTACATGAGGCTTGCTGTTATCTAGAAGAAGCTAGTTCATTACATGAGGCTTGCTGTTATCTAAAAGAGGCTAGTTCATTACATGAGGCTTGCTGTTATCTAGAAGAGGCTAGTTCATTACATGAGGCTTGCTGTTATCTAGAAGAGGCTAGTTCATTACATGAGGCTTGCTGTTATCTAGAAGAGGCTACTTCATTACATGAGGCTTGCTTTTATCTAGAAGAGACTAGTTCATTACATGAGGCTTGCTTTTATCTAGAAAAGACTAGTTCATTACATGAGGCTTGCTTTTATCTAGAAAAGACTAGTTCATTACATGAGGCTTGCTGTTATCTAGAAGAGGCTAGTTCATTACATGAGACTTGCTGTTATCTAGAAGAGGCTAGTTCATTACATGAGGCTTGCTGTTATCTAGAAGAGACTAGCTCATTACATGAGGCTTGCTGTTATCTAGAAGAGACTAGTTCATTACATGAGGCTTGCTGTTATCTAGAAGAGACTAGTTCATTACATGAGGCTTGCTGTTATCTAGAAGAGGCTAGTTCATTACATGAGGCTTGCTGTTATCTAGAAGAGGCTAGTTCATTACATGAGGCTTGCTGTTATCTAGAAGAGGCTAGTTCATTACATGAGGCTTGCTGTTATCTAGAAGAGGCTAGTTCATTACATGAGGCTTGCTGTTATCTAGAAAAGGCTAGTTCATTACATGAGGCTTGCTGTTATCTAGAAGAGGCTACTTCATTACATGAGGCTTGCTGTTATCTAGAAGAGACTAGTTCATTACATGAGGCTTGCTTTTATCTAGAAAAGACTAGTTCATTACATGAGGCTTGCTTTTATCTAGAAAAGACTAGTTCATTACATGAGGCTTGCTGTTATCTAGAAGAGGCTAGTTCATTACATGAGACTTGCTGTTATCTATAAGAGGCTAGTTCATTACATGAGGCTTGCTGTTATCTAGAAGAGACTAGTTCATTACATGAGGCTTGCTGTTATCTAGAAGAGACTAGTTCATTACATGAGGCTTGCTGTTATCTAGAAGAGACTAGTTCATTACATGAGGCTTGCTGTTATCTAGAAGAGGCTAGTTCATTACATGAGGCTTGCTGTTATCTAGAAGAGGCTGGTAGATTACATGAGGCTTGCTGTTATCTTGAAGAGGCTAGTTCATTACATGAGGCTTGCTGTTATCTAGAAGAGGCTAGTTCATTACATGAGGCTTGCTGTTATCTAGAAGAGGCTAGTTCATTACATGAGGCTTGCTGTTATCTAGAAGAGGCTAGTTCATTATATGAGGCTTGCTGTTATCTAGAAGAGGCTAGTTCATTACATGAGGCTTGCTGTTATCTAGAAGAGGCTAGTTCATTACATGAGGCTTGCTGTTATCTAGAAGAGACTAGTTCATTACATGCGGCTTGCTTTTATCTAGAAAAGACTAGTTCATTACATGAGGCTTACTGTTATCTAGAAGAGGCTAGTTCATTACATGAGGCTTGCTGTTATCTAGAAGAGGCTAGTTCATTACATGAGGCTTGCTGTTATCTAGAAGAGGCTAGTTCATTACATGAGGCTTGCTGTTATCTAGAAGAGACTAGTTCATTACATGAGGCTTGCTGTTATCTAGAAGAGACTAGTTCATTACATGAGGCTTGCTGTTATCTAGAAGAGGCTAGTTCATTACATGAGGCTTGCTGTTATCTAGAAGAGGCTAGTTCATTACATGAGGCTTGCTGTTATCTAGAAGAGGCTAGTTCATTACATGAGGCTTGCTGTTGTCTAGAAGAGACTAGTTCATTACATGAGGCTTGCTGTTATCTAGAAGAGGCTAGTTCATTACATGAGGCTTGCTGTTATCTAGAAGAGACTAGTTCATTACATGAGGCTTGCTGTTATCTAGAAGAGACTAGTTCATTACATGAGGCTTGCTGTTATCTAGAAGAGACTAGTTCATTACATGAGGCTTGCTGTTATCTAGTAGAGGCTACTTCATTACATGAGGCTTGCTGTTATCTAGAAGAGGCTAGTTCATTACATAAGGCTCGCTATCTAATAACGACCGTTTATGTACAAACGCCAATCATTTCAAGGGAAGAGGTATGTTTACAACACTCGGGGGGAAAAACACAAATAATCAACAATAGAAAACAAAACAAATAAGAATAGAGAGCATGAATCAGGATCGAACCCGTACTTCTCGACACAGCGCCTTGCCGCAAGAAACCTGCGCTAGAGCACATGTCTACTCTGATTTTTTTTTACTTTCCGAGTGTTGTAAACATACGTCTCCCCATGAAACGATTCGCTGACTTATAGCGTCGAAAGGTTTCCCTCCATGTTTTTTGTAATTATTTGTCTCATATGTAGAAATTCCCGTGTGTTACCGGGGCCTCATTATGAGGGAAGTAAAGAATAGTGACACTGTGACCTTCCAGGCATGTCGTGAGAGGCGACTAAGGAGGTTGATCGATGGCTTGACAAGCTGTCATTGTAAAAAGTATTGTTATGGAAACAGAGCCATAGAAACAGTGACCTCTGCAATATGTGCCATTTTGGCACACAAGGTTTCTGTTTTCGAGATTGTGGTTCTGCCCTATGTGCCGTCTTCGGCTCGAAAGGACAATAGATAGATATGTAGAAATGACTGGCTAACTAGCAAGGGACTGGTTAATACAGAATGAACTGGTCAGCTTATGTAATATTTAACTGCATGATCAATATTGTTGCATCTGTCTCTTCTTCTACGAATAGTTATCATGCTATATCTACTAAAACATTCTTAATGACAATGTTTTCCTCGACCATCCTACATCATTCGTTTCATCGCTACGCCCTGATCGCGCCCGATGTTGCAGATGAGCATTATTTAGTTAGCCCTGACAGATGTGCTCTGAGAGTCGGTCGTGTATGTACACTTGTACTACTACATGATCAGTTAGACCCAGAGCTTCTCAGAGAAGATAGCATTGCCTCCTGGTATTTGTTCTAATAAAAATAAACAAATTGGTCGCTATAGATATTTCTCTTTATTGTAGTAGTGTTAATTGTAAATGACATCTTCTGTCTGTACTCTCTCTCTCTCTCTCTCTCTCTCTCTCTCTCTCTCTCTGTGTGTGTGTGTGTGTGTGTGTCTTTACCCTTAAACTCTCTTTTCCAAATTCCCCTAAATTCTGACTTTCTGTCTCTTTTACTTTCCTTCTCTCACAATCTCTCTCTTTCTCTCTCTCTCTCTGTATTAGACACTATGTTACTGAACAGCCCGTTGTGCCCGTCTGTACAGGAGATTGTTCATGCCATCCACTGAAGTCACTATGTGACAATATAGAGGATCTTTGACATTCTTGCAGCTACAGCCTAACATCATATACTCAATGTTCTCTCTTGGATATCACGATCACATTTATCTGATCATTTGGCGCCTGAATAGAAGAAACAATGAACCAAACGAGGCTAGTTCCAACGAAATGTAAACACGGTCATACTTTGTTCACTTCTTGGAAAAAACAAATAAAAAGAAACAAGACTATCAACACGTTAGTCTGAGTCAGAAGTGATCATGGGGCTGTAATTTGGAAGAAAATCTTGAACGTGACAAACATTCCGTGGCCAGAAATCCGTTCAGCTCTTACCACAGACACATTTGCCTGCATGCTCAGCAGTAAAAACCATCTCCAGACGCATTAGATTCTCCAAGAGCGGGAATAAGGCGAGAGGTGATCGATCGCTGGCGGCAGCAAGAGCAAAGCTTGGGGCCGACTTGCCGGAATTTGTCTCTACGACATGCCCAGCCGAAGGAAGCTGTGTGGCTGTGGTAGACTGACATGAATAGAAGCACCCAACAGAAACAAATTAATGAATGGCATCAAGGAAAGAAGAAAATAATTCGTGGACATGATAATGTAAATGTAGAACTTTTCAAATCAGACCCACTAATGGCAGATGGCTTTCTGACACCACTTTCTCAGTAATCTTGAACAAAAATAGAAATATCGCTTGAAAAAATGAAAGGAATATATGTAAGGCTGTTTAAGAAAGGATAACTCTATCAGACAACAAAAATTGAAGAAGAATTATTGTACGGCAATGTTTAGCATCCAAATACTTGGTCGCATCATCATATACACATTTAAATCATAGAGGCAGACCGAAATCTAAGGAAGAAACAAGAGCCTTTAGAAAGAAAGAAAGAAAAGATCTGCATTTCTCAGAGAGGCAGACCGAAACCCAAGGAAGAAACAAGAGCCTTTAGAAAGAAAGAAAGAAAAGATCTGCATTTCTCAGAGAGGCAGACCGAAATCTAAGGAAGAAACAAGAGCCTTCAGAAAGAAATATATGATCTGCATTTCTCAGAGAGGCAGACAGAAATCTAAGGAAGAAACAAGAGCCTTTAGAAAGAAAGAAAGAAAAGATCTGCATTTCTCAGAGAGGCAGACCGAAATCTAAGGAAGAAACAAGAGCCTTTAGAAAGAAAGAAAGAAAAGATCTGCATTTCTCAGATAGGCAGACCGAAACCCAAGGAAGAAACAAGAGCCTTAGAAAGAAAGAAAGAAAGAAAGAAAGAAAGAAAGAAAGAAAGAAAGAAAGAAAGAAAGAAAGAAAGAAAAGATCTGCATTTCTCAGAGAGGCAGACCGAAATCTAAGGAAGAAACAAGAGCCTTTAGAAAGAAAGAAAGAAAAGATCTGCATTTCTCAGATAGGCAGACCGAAACCCAAGGAAGAAACAAGAGCCTTTAGAAAGAAATAAAGAAAGAAAGAAAGAAAAGATCTGCATTTCTCAGAGAGGCAGACCGAAACCTAAGGAAGAAACAAGAGCCTTTTGAAAGAAAGAAACGATCAGCATTTTTTTTCAGAGGCATACCAGAATGTAAGGAAGAAACAAGAACCTTTAGAAAGAAACGATCACCATACAAATATTACTTAGTAAGGCATGTCTGAATCTCAGAAAGAAATAAGAGCCTTCAAAAAGATCATCCACATATTCTCAGTTTTAAAAATGTCAGAGAGAAATTTACAAATTTTTTGTCAATTTTGAAAAAGGGTTATTGACAGCACACATAAATAAAGCTTGTGGGAAATAGAGAGTGTCCTGAAATGTTATCAGGGGCCTGCATATTAAATTGGCATGCATGGTCGATGAGAGAGGAGTTTACGCCAAGGTGTTTCATATCTGACACTCAATTTAATGTCTTTTTTGGGGCTGGAGAGATGGAAGGCAGGAAACATGAAATTTATAGATAAATAAAACCGACAAAGCTTCCCACAGTGGACAAAGATTTCATCTACGCTGACGTCGCCATTGACATCGCATCGTCTACTCGAAGCAACACGTTCTAGACTTGAGTTCGTACAACGAGATACAGAAAGAAGTTCTGGTGCCAAATATAAGCAATCAAAGAAGTAGAGGCGATCAACATTCTCAAATCTGGAGGCATGTAACACTAAACGGGCAGGCTCTGATAAGTCATGGAGCGGATATGGGAAAATTCCCATATTACTGCAATTAAACTAGTTCCATGGATAGAATAACATATAATAGGGCAGGCATGGCGGTAATGAGACGATGAAAAAGCCAGAATAACTTTTACTAACTTCCAAAACAGAACCAAAAGAACGTCTGCTGATTCACCTAGATCAGGAACCCAAATACAGGCGCCAACAAATGAGAGATGCAAGCTTTTGGTGTCACGCATCTGAAACTGCAGAACAAATGAGAGATGCAAGCTTTTGGTGTCACGCATCTGAAACTGGAGAACAAATGAGAGATGCAAGCTTTTGGTGTCACGCATCTGAAACTGGAGAACAAATGAGAGATGCAAGCTTTTGGTGTCACGCATCTGAAACTGGAGAACAAATGAGAGATGCAAGCTTTTGGTGCCACGCATCTGAAACTGGAGAACACAAGAGAGATGCAAGCTTTTGGTGTCACGCATCTGAAACTGGAGAACAAATGAGAGATGCAAGCTTTTGGTGTCGCGCATCTGAAACTGGAGAACAAATGAGAGATGCGAGCTTTTGGTGTCACGCATCTGAAACTGGAGAACAAATGAGAGATGCAAGCTTTTGGTGCCACGCATCTGAAACTGGAGAACAAATGAGAGATGCGAGCTTTTGGTGTCACGCATCTGAAACTGGAGAACAAATAAGAGATGCAAGCTTTTGGTGTCACGCATCTGAAACTGGAGAACAAATGAGAGATGCAAGCTTTTGGTGTCACGCATCTGAAACTGGAGAACAAATGAGAGATGCAAGCTTTTGGTGTCACGCATCTGAAACTGGAGAACACATGAGAGATGCAAGCTTTTGGTGCCACGCATCTGAAACTGGAGAACAAATGAGAGATGCGAGCTTTTGGTGTCACGCATCTGAAACTGGAGAACAAATGAGAGATGCAAGCTTTTGGTGCCACGCATCTGAAACTGGAGAACAAATGAGAGATGCGAGCTTTTGGTGTCACTCATCTGAAACTGGAGAACAAATGAGAGATGCAAGCTTTTGGTGCCACGCATCTGAAACTGGAGAACAAATGAGAGATGAAAGCTTTTGGTGCCACGCATCTGAAACTGGAGAACAAATGAGAGATGCAAGCTTTTGGTGCCACGCATCTGAAACTGGAGAACAAATGAGAGATGCAAGCTTTTGGTGCCACGCATCTGAAACTGGAGAACAAATGAGAGATGCAAGCTTTTGGTGCCACGCATCTGAAACTGGAGAACAAATGAGAGATGCAAGCTTTTGGTGCCACGCATCTGAAACTGGAAGACACCATAAGAAAATGTATCGATTCTGTTACCACCTCATACAGACATGTAAAGTGTCATTGCTGTCTAGAATTTGGTAGAAACTGCACACACCGTGGCAGTCTAATATAAATCATTTATATGCATCCGCGTTCATCCACTAACACGCGCTATTAAAACACATACACATAAACACGCACGCATGAGACCAAAAGTCGCCCGTACAAAAGAGACATCTTTAATGAAACGCCCATAGACAAATGTTTGCTCTCCAAAC
Source organism: Megaustenia siamemsis (assembly GCA_032433765.1). Taxonomy (NCBI): domain Eukaryota; kingdom Metazoa; phylum Mollusca; class Gastropoda; order Stylommatophora; family Ariophantidae; genus Megaustenia; species Megaustenia siamemsis. Next base: position 107,143,457 of record JAVIAB010000124.1, read on the forward strand.
CTGAAGATGCAACACCATGATATTCATTTCCTTCAATGTCTGGTGAGAGGTCTGTGGAAGGACATTCTGACACTTACACTATTTGCAGTTTCTATAGATGTCCCATCTACAAACACCAATCCCACTAGTTTCCCCAATCACCCAGCACCATACACCAGATGTCCCATCTACAAACACCAATCCCACTAGTTTCCCCAATCACCCAGCACCATACACCAGATGTCCCATCTACAAACACCAATCCCACTAGTTTCCCCAATCACCCAGCACCATACACCAGATGTCCCATCTACAAACACCAATCCCACTAGTTTCCCCAATCACCCAGCACCATACACCAGATGTCCCATCTACAAACACCAATCCCACTAGTTTCCCCAATCACCCAGCACCATACACCAGATGTCCCATCTACAAACACCAATCCCACTAGTTTCCCCAATCACCCAGCACCATACACCAGATGTCCCATCTACAAACACCAATCCCACTAGTTTCCCCAATCACCCAGCACCATACACCAGATGTCCCATCTACAAACACCAATCCCACTAGTTTCCCCAATCACCCAGCACCATACACCAGATGTCCCATCTACAAACACCAATCCCACTAGTTTCCCCAATCACCCAGCACCATACACCAGATGTCCCATCTACAAACACCAATCCCACTAGTTTCCCCAATCACCCAATCACCACACACCAGATGTTCCATCTACAAACACCAACCCCACTAGTTTCCCCAATCACCATACACCAGATGTCCCGTCTACAAACACCAATCCCACTAGTTTCCCAATCATCCACCATTATCTTACCTCGGCTCCACCTTAAATTTATGCCGTTTAATAAAAAAAAAACTGAGCTGTTTATTTCAAGTGATCGTTATTCGCCTTTAGTTGTAGAAGATCATTTGACGGACACCAGCATGATTTGCTGACTGCGATGATTTCTTTTCTGACTTGTATTTTCACCCACGTGTCTATCCCTGAAAGCGAATGTAAAATGGACGCTAATCTTCCTCCCAGAGCTAATTAGGAAGCCAATCAAGCTTTAATTGTCAATCGTGCCCCCGGGGTTCCCTTTACCCACCCACCTAAACAAACCATGCCCCCTCCCTCCATTTTTGCACCATGCCGGGAAAGAAAAGTCTCCTGGCAATAAACTGTGCCTTCAGATCACGGTTTCCCTATTAAGGGAAATTCAAGTAATTAATGTCGCCCCATGCGGTCCGCCCATGTGCCAGAATTCCTGGCTTGAGGCAACCTTCTAAACAATTGCGACAGCCGTGCCCATCTTAAAAACACAGTCTGTCATGTTTGGTGTTGTCTAGAAGGCTTTCAAGGGTTCAATACGAGATGTGTGTAAAATCTCGGCGCGGTCACGTGTCATTGAAAGAGATCACAAAGTCTATCTATCTATTGACCTTTCGAGCCGTAGCCGGCCCATAGGGCGTAGACCAAGATACTATTCTTATCTAAATTTTTGTTCTAGCAGTTTTCAGTTCTTTTGAAGATATTTTATCAAATCTCGCAATTTCTCTCAGTTCTGTCCAAGCAGCTCTATCTCATTGAGTGAGCAGATTCCTGCTGCTCTTGCCTCTCTCATCAATGTTCTTCTCAGTGTCTCTCTGGGTCTTCCTATTTTCCTCTTACCTATTGTTTCCCACATGAGGGTTTGCTTTGCTATTCGGCTATTATCTCTTCTCATCACATGTCCAACATATGACCATCGTCTTTTCCTTTATTACTGAAGATGTTAGTGGTTGATTGGCGATTTCTCTAATTTCCTCGTTTGTTTTGAATTCGTTCCACACTATACCAAGTATTTTCCTTAGACATTTATTTTCGAATGCGTTCAACTTTGTTTCTTTATCTCTTGTTGTTTTCCAGCTTTCACACCCATATGTAAGGGTTGATAGTACATTTGATTTGAATAGTCTAAGTTTTCTGTTTGTGCTGACGAGTTAATGCTGATGAGCTGATCACAAAGTACAGACAACTTATTGCCTGCCATTCCCACAGACGAATATGTTCTTCTACGCCTTACACACAGCCAGCTATAGGTCAGTAATGTCAGTGGACGGATATGGGAAGCCAAGAAAACCCCAACAATCGTCACAAAATTGAGGTCATTGCTGACCTTACTACTATCAATGGATGAGGGCCGTACTTGGGGTCTCACATGCAAACCAAGCTGTTCACATGTTTGGACTTCCATATCGTAACATTTTATCTTTACTTGTATTTATTCCCATCTATTTTCCCAGCTGTGGTAATGTTTACAAAACATAATTTGGCAAGACGATTTAAATTGGAAAATGATCGAAGGTAAATCAACAAATGGAAAAAGAATATAGAAAGTATGAACATAGTATTATATATCACGGCAGAATACGTGTTTGCAGCAAGTCGCAGAGAGATGTAATGCATACAACAGTGCTAACATGAAGTAACAGACAGGTTTATACAGTTATCATTTGACGTAGAAAACAACAGAGGGGCACAATGAATATTGTAAAGCGTGCACCGGCAAATACCAAACCAAGTGAATGAGAGGCTGACTACTAGCCACAACATTGTAAGTACGTCTCAGCTACAGACTTGTTGGGACCATCATCGCTGCACACCGGACAAACCCATAGGTGATCGGACATTCGCCTCGGGAATCTCCAGAAAATCCGAGGAGAATCCTGGCCCCACGTGCACGAACTCCGTAGCACGGCCTCACCTGAGGGTACGTTTCTGCTGACAATTTTGCCCGGGCTGCGGCCGTATTTATGGCCTACGCTTGTCAATTTTAACTGAAAAGGGTTCTTTAACGCGTGTACACACAGGACCTCGTGTTTATTGTCATTGTTCGAGATGGCTAGACATCGGATCTCACTACCAAGAGATGGCTAGACATCGGATCTCACTACCAAGAGATGGCTAGACATGGGATCTCACTACCAAGAGATGGCTAGACATGGGATCTCACTACCAAGAGATGGCTAGACATGGGATCTCACTACCGAGAGATGGCTAGACATGGGATCTCACTACCAAGAGATGGCTAGACATGGGATCTCACTACCGAGAGATGGCTAGACATGGGATCTCACTACCAAGAGATGGCTAGACATGGGATCTCACTACCAAGAGATGGCTAGACATGGGATCTCACTACCAAGAGATGGCTAGACATGGGATCTCACTACCAAGAGATGGCTAGACATCGGATCTCACTACCAAGAGATGGCTAGACATGGGATCTCACTACCAAGAGATGGCTAGGCATCGGATCTCACTACCAAGAGATGGCTAGACATGGGATCTCACTACAGAGAGATGGCTAGACATCGGATCTCACTACCGAGAGATGGCTAGACATCGGATCTCACTACCAAGAGATGGCTAGACATGGGATCTCACTACCAAGAGATGGCTAGACATCGGATCTCACTACCAAGAGATGGCTAGACATGGGATCTCACTACCAAGAGATGGCTAGACATCGGATCTCACTACCAAGAGATGGCTAGACATGGGATCTCACTACCAAGAGATGGCTAGACATGGGATCTCACTACCAAGAGATGGCTAGACATCGGATCTCACTACCAAGAGATGGCTAGACATCGGATCTCACTACCAAGAGATGGCTAGACATCGGATCTCACTACCAAGAGATGGCTAGACATGGAATCTCACTACCAAGAGATGGCTAGACATCGGATCTCACTACCAAGAGATGGCTAGACATCGGATCTCACTACCAAGAGATGGCTAGACATCGGATCTCACTACCAAGAGATGGCTAGACATCGGATCTCACTACCAAGAGATGGCTAGACATCGATCTCACTACCAAGAGATGGCTAGACATCGGATCTCACTACCAAGAGATGGCTAGACATCGATCTCACTACCAAGAGATGGCTAGACATCGGATCTCACTACCAAGAGATGGCTAGACATCGGATCTCACTACCAAGAGATGGCTAGACATCGGATCTCACTACCAAGAGATGGCTAGACATCGGATCTCACTACCAAGAGATGGCTAGACATCGGATCTCACTACCAAGAGATGGCTAGACATCGGATCTCACTACCAAGAGATGGCTAGACATGGGATCTCACTACCAAGAGATGGCTAGACATGGGATCTCACTACCGAGAGATGGCTAGACATGGGATCTCACTACCAAGAGATGGCTAGACATGGGATCTCACTACCGAGAGATGGCTAGACATGGGATCTCACTACCAAGAGATGGCTAGACATGGGATCTCACTACCAAGAGATGGCTAGACATGGGATCTCACTACCAAGAGATGGCTAGACATGGGATCTCACTACCAAGAGATGGCTAGACATCGGATCTCACTACCAAGAGATGGCTAGACATGGGATCTCACTACCAAGAGATGGCTAGGCATCGGATCTCACTACCAAGAGATGGCTAGACATGGGATCTCACTACCAAGAGATGGCTAGACATCGGATCTCACGACCTAGAGATGGCTAGACATGGGATCTCACTACCAAGAGATGGCTAGACATGGGATCTCACTACCAAGAGATGGCTAGACATGGGATCTCACTACCAAGAGATGGCTAGACATGGGATCTCACTACCAAGAGATGGCTAGACATGGGATCTCACTACCAAGAGATGGCTAGACATGGAATCTCACTACCAAGAGATGGCTAGACATCGGATCTCACTACCAAGAGATGGCTAGACATCGGATCTCACTACCAAGAGATGGCTAGACATGGGATCTCACTACCAAGAGATGGCTAGACATCGATCTCACTACCAAGAGATGGCTAGACATCGGATCTCACTACCAAGAGATGGCTAGACATCGGATCTCACTACCAAGAGATGGCTAGACATCGGATCTCACTACCAAGAGATGGCTAGACATCGGATCTCACTACCAAGAGATGGCTAGACATCGGATCTCACTACCAAGAGATGGCTAGACATCGGATCTCACTACCAAGAGATGGCTAGACATCGGATCTCACTACCAAGAGATGGCTAGACATCGGATCTCACTACCAAGAGATGGCTAGACATGGGATCTCACTACCCAGAGATGGCTCGACATGGGATCTCACTACCAAGAGATGGCTAGACATGGGATCTCACTACCCAGAGATGGCTAGACATGGGATCTCACTACCAAGAGATGGCTAGACATGGGATCTCACTACCCAGAGATGGCTCGACATGGGATCTCACTACCAAGAGATGGCTAGACATGGGATCTCACTACCCAGAGATGGCTCGACATGGGATCTCACTACCAAGAGATGGCTAGACATGGGATCTCACTACCAAGAGAAGGCTAGACATCGGATCTCACTACCGAGAGATGGCTAGACATCGGATCTCACTACCGAGAGATGGCTAGACATCGGATCTCACTACCGAGAGATGGCTAGACATGGGATCTCACTACCGAGAGATGGCTAGACATGGGATCTCACTACCGAGAGATGGCTAGACATGGGATCTCACTACCAAGAGATGGCTAGACATGGGATCTCACTACCAAGAGATGGCTAGACATGGGATCTCACTACAGAGAGATGGCTAGACATCGGATCTCACTACCGAGAGATGGCTAGACATCGGATCTCACTACCAAGAGATGGCTAGACATGGGATCTCACTACCAAGAGATGGCTAGACATCGGATCTCACTACCAAGAGATGGCTAGACATGGGATCTCACTACCAAGAGATGGCTAGACATCGGATCTCACTACCAAGAGATGGCTAGACATGGGATCTCACTACCAAGAGATGGCTAGACATGGGATCTCACTACCAAGAGATGGCTAGACATCGGATCTCACTACCAAGAGATGGCTAGACATCGGATCTCACTACCAAGAGATGGCTAGACATCGGATCTCACTACCAAGAGATGGCTAGACATGGAATCTCACTACCAAGAGATGGCTAGACATCGGATCTCACTACCAAGAGATGGCTAGACATCGGATCTCACTACCAAGAGATGGCTAGACATCGGATCTCACTACCAAGAGATGGCTAGACATCGGATCTCACTACCAAGAGATGGCTAGACATCGATCTCACTACCAAGAGATGGCTAGACATCGGATCTCACTACCAAGAGATGGCTAGACATCGATCTCACTACCAAGAGATGGCTAGACATCGGATCTCACTACCAAGAGATGGCTAGACATCGGATCTCACTACCAAGAGATGGCTAGACATCGGATCTCACTACCAAGAGATGGCTAGACATCGGATCTCACTACCAAGAGATGGCTAGACATCGGATCTCACTACCAAGAGATGGCTAGACATCGGATCTCACTACCAAGAGATGGCTAGACATCGGATCTCACTACCAAGAGATGGCTAGACATCGGATCTCACTACCAAGAGATGGCTAGACATGGGATCTCACTACCAAGAGATGGCTAGACATGGGATCTCACTACCAAGAGATGGCTAGACATGGGATCTCACTACCGAGAGATGGCTAGACATGGGATCTCACTACCAAGAGATGGCTAGACATGGGATCTCACTACCGAGAGATGGCTAGACATGGGATCTCACTACCAAGAGATGGCTAGACATGGGATCTCACTACCAAGAGATGGCTAGACATGGGATCTCACTACCAAGAGATGGCTAGACATGGGATCTCACTACCAAGAGATGGCTAGACATCGGATCTCACTACCAAGAGATGGCTAGACATGGGATCTCACTACCAAGAGATGGCTAGGCATCGGATCTCACTACCAAGAGATGGCTAGACATGGGATCTCACTACCAAGAGATGGCTAGACATCGGATCTCACTACCTAGAGATGGCTAGACATGGGATCTCACTACCAAGAGATGGCTAGACATGGGATCTCACTACCAAGAGATGGCTAGACATGGGATCTCACTACCAAGAGATGGCTAGACATGGGATCTCACTACCAAGAGATGGCTAGACATGGGATCTCACTACCAAGAGATGGCTAGACATGGAATCTCACTACCAAGAGATGGCTAGACATCGGATCTCACTACCAAGAGATGGCTAGACATCGGATCTCACTACCAAGAGATGGCTAGACATGGGATCTCACTACCAAGAGATGGCTAGACATCGATCTCACTACCAAGAGATGGCTAGACATCGGATCTCACTACCAAGAGATGGCTAGACATCGGATCTCACTACCAAGAGATGGCTAGACATCGGATCTCACTACCAAGAGATGGCTAGACATCGGATCTCACTACCAAGAGATGGCTAGACATCGGATCTCACTACCAAGAGATGGCTAGACATCGGATCTCACTACCAAGAGATGGCTAGACATCGGATCTCACTACCAAGAGATGGCTAGACATCGGATCTCACTACCAAGAGATGGCTAGACATCGGATCTCACTACCAAGAGATGGCTAGACATCGGATCTCACTACCAAGAGATGAAGGGAGGATAACACTTGGAAGCAACCACGGATACATTTGTCCTATTTTTGAGAAATCACCACCGCTTCTTGTAGGCTTTGAACCCGAGTCCTTCCTGTGCTGAGGTCGACGTTGTACCTCTAGACTAGCCAGCGGCATCCCCCTCGCTCTCCACAGAGTTAACCTCAATAACATGGGAGATATGGAAGCAACAAATAGCTAAGATAATTAGCACAGGTCTGTGCTAGCATTCATCAAGAGTGTATAAGCGTGCGTGCGAGAGAGAGAGAGAGAGAGAGAGAGGAAGAGAGAGAGAGGAAGAGAGAGAGAAAGGGAGAGAAAAAGAAAGAGAGAGAGAAATCAAGAAAGAGAGATAACGAGAGAGAAAGAGAGAGAGAGAAGAAGAAGAGAGAGAGAGCGAGTTGGGTACATACCTCAAAGTTCTCAAATCCAAATATATCCAAGATGCCGATGAAGTACTTCTGGTGGGCCCCAGGGTTCGTGCACTTGTTGATGGCGTCCACCAGCCAAGCAAATGTGCGTGAGTAGAGGGCCTTTGCCATGGCGTGCCGGTTCTCTATAGCCTGCAAGTCAATAAAGTCTAGAATCTTAATGCAGCCGAACACTACACGTATGACAACCCTACTGCTACACAACACAGCACTAACCTAACCATAACAATCATACTGCGTTAAGTAATGCACACACAAGTAGACACTATAAGAGTTTCTCACTCAAACTGTGGTCCAGGGGTCCGCGGTGCCGTCACAGGGGTCCGCGAAAGCTTGAACAAAATAGTACGATATTTTGCAGCTACGTAAATTCGCAAGAGAGTAACAAACTGTAAATGTAACGTTTATTGCAGTTTTTCAAATAAAATGGTTGATAAACTTTTGGGTTTTAAATGTCGAGTTCAAGTTGAATTCTGGGGTTCCGCGACTACAAAACGTGTTTAATTGGGGTCCGAGGTAAAGAACAATTTGAGAACCGCTGCTTTGAGCGATTTGAGAACCACTGAGTGTGCCAATATTTCAATGACAGGTCCGGTTGAAGAGAATAATCAAGGCAGACTTGTTATGTCCTGACGTTTTCACCTCACCGATTTTCTAACCCTGGCGTCATTTTACTTCCAACACTGTATCACCATTTCTGAGGTTTATGCCCTTACAACTGAGCCAACTGATATGTGTAGCACAATGGACCAGCACATATACCTCGACGGTACACAACTAGTATGTTTAACCTCACTCCTTCCCTCCCCACAAACAAAAAAGCCGCACATTACAAAACCGTTTCAATGTTCCCTCAACACATGGGGCGGGTCCAGGAACCCAACACCACACAATAAGAACAAAAGAAAGTACATAAATATTGTAATAAAATAATGTCAGATTAAACACGATATGTTTCCTTTGTTCAATCTGCGCTATCAGCTCACGTCAGTTAAGCTGCTTAATTTCTGCCAGTTTTGTAGGGGCCCTTCTTTACGGAAAGGTCATACGAGCAAACCGCTCTCTCTGTAACTGCCCTTTATTGCAAGAGTTGACAAATTTAATATGCTGACGCATATGTTTACACTTTCATCTCACACGTTATAAATGTAATGTGCTGACGCATATGTTTACACTTTCATCTCACAAGTTATAAATGTAATGTGCTGACGCATATGTTTACACTTTCATCTCACAAGTAACAAATGTAATGTGCTGACGCATGTGTTTACACTTTCATCTCGCAAGTTATAAATGTAATGTGCTGACGCATATGTTTACACTTTCATCTCGCAAGTTATAAATGTAATGTGCTGACGCATATGTTTACACTTTCATCTCGCAAGTTATAAATGTAATGTGCTGACGCATATGTTTACACTTTTATACCACAAGTTATAAATGTAATGTGCTGACGCATATGTTTACACTTTCATCTCACAAGTTATAAATGTAATGTGCTGACGCATATGCTTACACTTTCATCTCACAAGTTATAAATGTAATGTGCTGAGGCATATGTTTACACTTTCATCTCACAAGTTATAAATGTAATGTGCTGACGCATATGTTTACACTTTCATCTCACAAGTAACAAATGTAATGTGCTGACGCATGTGTTTACACTTTCATCTCGCAAGTTATAAATGTAATGTGCTGACGCATATGTTTACACTTTCATCTCGCAAGTTATAAATGTAATGTGCTGACGCATATGTTTACACTTTCATCTCGCAAGTTATAAATGTAATGTGCTGACGCATATGTTTACACTTTCACCCCACACGTTATAAATGTAATGTTTTGAAATACATATTTACATCTGTAATGTAGAAGAAGACATTGGCACTGATAGGATAACGTTTTGTTACTTAGTTTCCCATCTCAACCTATTAGTAATGCTCGTGTGAGTGATTATGTTTTAACTCTGCCAATATTAAATAACAGCAATCAAACATTCCAGAAACATCTCTACAGGATTAGTAACTACTAGTAAGTGTGGCATTTCTTCTCTCTTCTACCTTTTAGCTGCCAGTGGAGCATAGGTCTTCAACAAACACTTTCCAAGTCGTTCTGTTTTTTTGCAATTCTTTTAAGTTCATTCCATGTCTTCCCTATCATCTTCATCTCTGCTTCGATCTGTCTTCTCCAATAATTCCTTGGTCTTCCTCTTTGTCTTTTCCCCTGGGGATTCCAAAAAAGGGCCTGTTGTGTAATACTCTCAGTTGGCTTCCGTAGCGTGTGTCCTATCCATCGCCATCGTCTTCGCTGTATCTCTATATCCACTGGTCGGTACATTTCCATAATTCCACGTTAGTGACTTTGTCCTGCCATTTCCATCCCTTTATTCTGCGTAAGCATCCATTAATGAAAGTCTGTACCTTCGTGATTATCAATTTTGTTATTCTCCATGTTTCACAGCCATATAATAGGACCGACTTAGCATTTGAGTTGAAAATTTTTATTATTGTATTTAAACTAATTTCTTTGGATTTCCACATGTTTCCCAGTGCAATGAAAGCTCCTCTTGCTTTTGATATCCTTATTTTGGTTTCATTTTCTGTTCCTCCCTCTTTATCTATATTACTGCCCAAATATATGTAAGATTGTACGTCTAGTAGAGGTATTTCTCCTAGTTTTATTTGGTTATTGCCAACTGCATTAATTCTCATAATGTTGGTCTTATCTCTATTAATCTTTAGTCCTAGCTGTTGTGATCTCTCATCAAGTATACTCATTTTATCCTGCATCTGTTGATGACTGTGTGATAAGAGAGCTATGTCATCAGCAAAGTCTAAATCATCAAGTTGTTTGGTCAGTGACCACTGGATCCCATTTCTGTTGTTTTGAGTTATTTTCATAATCCAATCTATGGCCAGTAGAAAGAGAAATGGGGACAGGAGGCATCCTTGCCTTACTCCTGTTGTTATTTCAAACGCTTCTGTAAGCTGTCCTTCATGCACCACACTACATTTTGTTCCTTCATACATTGTGTTTATCAGGTTAATAAACTTTATGGGAATTCCGTAATGACTCAGCAACTTCCAAAGAATTCTTCTGTCTGAACTATCAAATGCCTTTTCGTAATCTATGAATCCAATATAAAGTGGGGATTTTAGTTCTAAACTTTGTTCAACTATTATACGTAGAGTAGTTATTTGATCAGCACATGATCTGTTCTTCCTAAAACCTGCTTGTTCATCTCTCAAGTGTTTCTCTATAGCCCCCTTTAGTCTCTCCAGAATGATTCTGCCTAATATTACAGAAGTGTGGCATTTAATGACGAAATAAAGACTACGTCAGTGAATAGAAAATATAACTATCTATCCAAATAAAGAACACAACTATCTGTTCAGTTATTAGAACACAACTATCTCTTCAGTTATTAGAACACAACTATCTGTTCAGTTATTAGAACACAACTATCTGTTCAGTTATTAGAACACAACAATCTGTTCAGTTATTAGAACACAACTATCTCTTCAGTTATTAGAACACAACTATCTGTTCAGTTATTAGAACACAACCATCTGTCCAGCTATAGAATACAAACATCTGTCCAGCTATTGAACACAACCATCTGTCCAGCTATAGAACACAACCATCTGTCAAACTATAGAACACAACCATCTGTCCAACTATAGAACACAACCACCTGTCCAGCTATAGAACACAACCCTCTGCCCAACTATAGAACACAACCATCTGTCCAACTATAGAACACAACCATCTGTCCAACTATAGAACACAACCATCTGTCCAGCTATAGAACACAACCATCTGTCCAACTATAGAACACAACCATCTGTCCAGCTATAGAACACAACTATCTGTCCAACTATAGAACACAACCATCTGTTTAGTCATAGAACACAAAAATCTGTTTAGTCATAGAACACAACCAACTGTTCAGTCATAGAACACAACTATCTGTTCAGTCTTTGAACACAACTATCTGTACATCTATAGAACACAACCATCTGTCCAGCTATAGAACACAACCATCTGTCCATCTATAGAACACAACCATCTGTCCATCTATAGAACACAATTATCTATCCAGCTATAGAACACAACCATCTGTCCAGCTATAGAACACAACCATCTGCCCAGCTATAGAACAAAACCATCTGTCCAGCTATAGAATACAACTATCTGCCTAGTTATAGAGCACAACCATCTGTCCATCTATAGAACACAACTATCTGCCCAGTTATAGAGCACAACCATCTGTCCATCTATAAAACACAACAATTTGTCCATCTATAGAACACAATCATATGTCCATCTATAGAACACAATTATCTATCCAGCTATAGAACACAACCATCTGCCCAGCTATAGAACACAACCATCTGCCCAGCTATAGAACACAACCATCTGTCCAGCTATAGAACACAACCCTCTGCCCAGTTATAGAGCACAACCATCTGTCCATCTATAAAACACAACAATTTGTCCATCTATAGAACACAATCATCTGTCCATCTATAGAACACAATTATCTATCCAGCTATAGAACACAACCATCTGCCCAGCTATAGAACACAACCATCTGTCCAGCTATAGAACACAACCATCTGCCCAGCTATAGAACACAACCATCTGTCCAGCTATAGAACACAACTATCTGCCCAGTTATAGAGCACAGCCATCTGTCCATCTATAGAACACAACCATCTGTCCATCTACAGAACACAACTATCTGCCCAGTTATAGAGCACAACCATCTGTCCATCTATAGAACACAACCATCTGTCCATCTACAGAACACAACTATCTGCCCAGTTATAGAACACAACCATCTGTCCAGCAATAGATCACAACCATCTGTCCAGCTATAGAACACAATTATCTGTCCAGCTATAGAACACAACTATCTGTCCAGCTATAGAACACAACCATCTGTCCATCTATAGAACACAACTATCTGTCCATCTATAGAACACAACTATCTGTCCATCGGTAGAACGCCACACCATTGTCAGGATAATTTTTGGCAAGTTAGATTAGCTTTCTCCTCATCATCAGATATTTGCGAGCAACTCGCATGTCACACCAGTAACACACAAATGATCTGCACTTTCTATGGAAACAAGAACTTGTATAATTGACATAAACGCACACTGAATTCCCTCACTGTCACTGTGCAATGATGAATGCTTTCTCTAAGGAAAACGTGGTAATAATGGTCGCAACTGATCTCACTGACAATTAGAACATCTGCGATTCTATGTCTTCAAACATCGGCTACATCCCACTGTCCTCTTATGAGGAGATTCCATCCACAAGATAAATGGCTGAACAGAATATTTTGTGTGAATAATTACAGTGATTTCAACGATATTTTTTTTTAGTGCACAATGTTCTAGTAACGTAAAGATAACAAATAGTTGTCATTTGTTGTGAAACCAGTAGTACTGTAAAGTGTTGTTGTCTCTGGTTAGTGTGTTCGTTACTGATCAGAAAGTCCCGGGTTCCCCCACCCCACCCCATTAAAAAAAAAGTTGTACTGACGAAACATTCCCCGTTATCTTTATGGCATTTTTGTTTACTTCCACAGTGAGGGTGTGTGGCCTGGTAGCTAGATCCCTAGCTCGTCGACAAACAGATCTGGTTTCTTCTATTTATTTTTGTGTATCCTGCGTACACCTTCAGGACATACATTTCAATGAACTCAAAGAAAGAACGAGTAAGCCCAAGCTGGTGACATCTCCATACAGTTGATCTCTGGCGACGGCACCCAGTCTTCTCTGCTCAAAGTTGAATCACAACCAGACACTCTCCAGTCCACGCGGCTGAACAAAATAACAAGGGCCTGTCTTCCTGGATTGGGGAAGGTATTAACAAGCACTGGCCCCATCACCTACAAACACTGCGGCCCACTAGGATGAAGTTGAATACACACAAGCTAAACAAACATCAGACATATACAGTTACTTGGACAACACCGGTTAATGAAGAATTCACGTGAGAAAACTGAGTGGCGACATGCAAACAAAAACCAAATAATACAAAGAGGGAAGATCAGGATCGTAGACACAGTGCGTTTCGGACAAGATGAAAGTCGCGATAAGTCATGAACGGACACGTCGCTTATTGAATAAACTGATCATCTGCGTTAAAAGTCACGCCACGTGATGATGATAATGATGACGACGATGGTAATAATTGCCATGCATTTCTTCTCAACCATTTCTCAAGTGAAAGCATTCTAGTCACCCTTGCCGTCAACATATACCCAGTTTTGGTTAAAATCTTAGAAGAGATCGTGTGTGGAAAGTGACATGGCAGACACGCACACGTCGATCGTCCTCTCAGTAAACACAAAAGCTTGATTTCCTCAGCACAGCAGCATATGACATGTGGCATGCATGTCTTGTAGCCTCCCCCACTCGGCGTATTGTTTATGCGCGGTGATGATAATTCCATTCTGAGATTCCCACGGGACGAGAAGATACACGTTTTATGGTAACAGGCTGCTTGGGTCTTCTTCTGTCTCGGACGTGGCAGACGTTGGTAGCAAGCGATCACGGTTTGTACATGGCTCAAATATTAGTCTCTCATGCGGGAAGCTGTTTTACACAACAGCTTCTGTCGAGAGTGAATCTATCAAAATTTGACAGACAGATCCGACCGTAGAATGAACAAAATGTATTTGAGTTGCCCGACGTCACCACCTTTCTCCTGCGCTTTGTGTCCGTCGACCTTGACATCAACGATTCCTCGATTGTCTCCGCGCCTTCCCTTACTTCTGTCCCCATGTACCACGATCTGATGCCAACCATCCCAGTTTCTAGAGAAATCGTATAATGAAGCCCCGCAAACCATCTTTGTGTACACAAATTGGTCTCCCTTTTGGTCTCTTTCAGTTGCAAAGATCGTCATACAATAACTGTTTGAGAATACTAATGTTTCCCATTCTTCTAACGTGACCCAGCCACCTTAGACTCTGACCCCCAAGAGTTGAGTCCCTTCATTCTTCTTTCATACATTATTTTGTTTAGTTATCTTATTATTGTTTAGCTATGTAGTTTTTCTTTACTTATATATCTGTGTATGTGTTGTTTAATGTTCCTGCTGAATGCCTATTAATCCGCTACGTCGTTCGATTTCGTGATGTCCATTATTGACGTAAAGTTGTCACCGTATCAATTTTTCCCTATTTTTGTTTTTAATTTTTTTCCCCAAGTGTTGCCAGGACGGATGGACGTGCAGCTGGCCACAAGAAGACTTGGATACAAACAATCATTATACAGTACTCGAACAAAGTCTTTTATATTTCAATCTGTTTCGACATTACACTGCAAGATCTGACAAAGACATCTGCAGATATCTGACAATATTGTTTCATATAACTGCACAGGGTTTATTCCTAATAGTGGAACTTGGCTCTCTTTTTGCTGTAACCTCTTTCAGAAAATGTCATTAGATAGAGATGTCAATTCGTGAATAGCCAAACATCAACTAGCTGGACATACATAACTGATCTAAGAAGTTGTACGGACATCTCAAACATTGACCGACCATCCAAGACAAATGCTCTCATTGTAGCACTACACTAATGTATCACAGGGGATCTCAGAGTGGAGAGATCTCATTTTGGGATCTAATTTTCCCTATCAATTTTTCCCCCCGCAGCGGCCATTTTTGGTCTACTCCTTACGATTTCCAACTGCCAAGGGTTATTTAACGTGCGCAGAAAGCACACGGCAGCTCCTGTTTTTAGCCACTATCTGAGAGGGTTAGACATCGGAGACCAGGTGGTGGTCAAACCAGAAAGAAACAACGGATTCGACGTTAAAAGAAAAAAAAATACCGCTTGTGGTGGGAATTGATCCCGGGACTTCCAGTCTAGAGGTCGACGTTTTACCTCTAGGCCACTGTGTAGGGATAATACCAGAAGACGATCAGAAAGGACCTAGGCTGCTTTTGCCAGACTCTAAACTAGGAACAGAAGCTGGACCTACAGGTGTGAGACATGAGCTGAGCTGTAGCACTCGTCGCTACGTCTGATTTGAAACTAGACACTGATAAGAGTTTACCTATCTGACTTTACTACCAGAAATAATATCCTGCAAGAAGTTTCTATTTCCTGGTAAACTGTAAACATCGAGGTCTTATGTCAGTGTGCGAGCTTTCATTACAGACGTGTGTACTTCCTGGTCTGCTTCCCCCTATATCAAGATCTCCAACCGCATTGGGCACATTTTGACGTGGTGGTGGGGGGGGGGGGGGGGGGGTTGAACGCCCCTGGTATCCAAGGAGCTATGCCAGCGGGAGCTTAGCTCCTGACAGGGTCACCTAAGCTGGACAGGTCTTTGGTGAGGGGCCAGACAAAGGAGCCAGGAGTAGATTGAACCCTTTAAGTGAAGACGCAGAACCCACCAGCGAGTGATACACGCTCTGGTCTGGACTAATCCATCCCCACTTCATGGGTTAAATGATTCTCTGTCTTTTTGTCTTTTCTCCTCTTTCTGTCCTCTATCAAATAGGCAGGTGGTGCTCAAAAGACCAGACCACCTATGAGAGGGACAACTCTACATAAAGCTCGAGCAGATGGTGCTCGTAAACCCGGGAAGAATTCCCCCCCCCCCCCCAGCAAAGACAATCTCCTGCAGGAAGAAAGGGGACAATTCAAGGCTAAGGTAAGCAAACCCGAAAATATGCTGGTGGAAACCGGACGCACAGGCCACTGAAGCAGAACACTGTGTAAAAGTACATACATGTACTAAATCAGAGTGGATGGTTACGGTTAAGGAAGGCTAACGAATTAAAATCCATAATTGCTCAACCACCCGTGCCAGTGGAATCATCCGAATTACTATCTCATCTCCCAAACAAAGAGTGGATGTCCAGATCTTATGTGTATCAGTTTGCGACTTCTCATTATATTTACCTCGCCAGCGCATCTGCTATAGATACAACAATAAGTGGACTATGAAAGTCATCTATAGACACAACATTAAGTGGACTATGACAGTCATCTATAGACATAACATTGTGGACTATGAAAGTCATCTATAGACACAACATTAAGTGGACTATGAAAGTCATCTATAGACACAACATTAAATGGACTATGAAAGTCATCTATAGACACAACATTAAGTGGACTATGAAAGTCATCTATAGACACATTAAATGGACTATAAAAGTCATCTATAGACACAACATTAAATGGACTATGAAAGTCATCTATAGACACAACATTAAGTGGACTATGAAAGTCATCATCTGATAGCTCTCTCTACAGACGCTTGAGCATAGAAAACAATACTGCGATTCGATCTCATCTTCCTTTACTCTTCTCATTTGATTAAGTCCCCCGGGAATTATTTCTGTCCCTGAAAGTGAATTTGTGTGAAGGGAGCACAAGGTTATAGCTCCCAGGTGATTCAATGGCGGAGGTGCCGATCAATATCTTGAAACAAGAACTCCCACAGTTATAGAAGCGCTTCAGTGAGGAAGGAGTGTATTGCTTGTTGTAAGGGCTCCTGGGGGAGCTGCAAAGATGGTTACAGACACTGTGGGATTAACCTGTAGTTTGATAGAGAGAGGGGGGTGGAGGAGAGGGAGGTGGTGTGCAGGAGGGACGGGAAAGGCGATGTGGGGAGAGAGAGGGGGTGTGGAGGAGGGATGGGAAAGGGGATGTGGAGGAGAGGAGTGTGGAGGAGAGGGAGGGGGTGTGCAGGAGGGATGAGAAAGGGGATGTGGAGGAGAGAGAAGGTGGAGGAGAAGGAGGGGGTGTGCAGGAGGGATGAGAAAGAGGATGTGGAGGAGAGAGAAGGTGGAGGAGAGGGAGGCGGTGTGGAGGAGGGATGAGAAAGGGGATGTGGAGCAGAGAGAAGGTGAAGGAGAGAAAGGGGGTGGAGGTAGACGGGGTGTGGAGGAGGGATGGGAAAGGGGATGTGGAGGAGAGAGAAGGTGAAGGAGAGAAAGGGGGTGGAGGGAGACGTGGTGTGGAGGAGGGATGGGAAAGGGGATGTGGAGGAGAGAGATGGTGAAGGAGAGAAAGGGGGTGGAGGAGGGATGGGAAAGGGGATGTGGAGGAGAGAGAAGGTGAAGGAGAGAAAGGGGGTGGAGGGAGACGGGGTGTGGAGGAGGGATGAAAAAGGGGATGTGGAGAAGAGAGAAGGTGAAAGAGAGAAAGGGGGTGGAGGAGAGAGAAGGTGAAGGAGAGAAAGGGGGTGGAGGGAGACGGGGTGTGGAGGAGGGATGGGAAAGGGGATGTGGAGGAGAGAGAAGGTGGAGGAGAGAGAGGGAGTGTGGAGGGAGACGGGGTGTGGAGGAGGGATGGGAAAGGGGATGTGGAGGAGAGAGAAGGTGGAGGAGAGAGAGGGGGTGGAGGAGAGGGAGGGATTGTGTAGGGGGATGGGAAAGGGGATGTGGAGGAGAGAGAAGGTGAAGGAGAGAAAGGGATGGAGGAGAGAAGGGGATGGAGGAGAGAGAGGGGGTGGAGGAGAGGGAGGGGGTGTGGAGGGGGATGGGAAAGGGGATGTGGAGGAGAGAGAAGGTGGAGGAGAGAAATGGGGTGTGGAGGAGGGATGGGAAAGGGGATGTGGAGGAGAGAGGTGGAGGAGAGGGAGGCGGAGTTGAGGAGGGATGACAAAGGGGAAGTGGAGGAGAGAGAAGGTGGAGGAGAGAGGGGTGTGGAGGGAGACGGGGTGTGGAGGGAGACGGGGTGTGGAGGGAGACGGGGTGTGGAGGAGGGATGAGAAAGAAGATGTGGAGGAGAGAGAAGGTGGAGGAGAGAGAGGGGATGTGGAGGGAGACGGGGTGTGCAGGAAAGGGGGTGGAAGAGAGAGAGGGGGTGTGGAGAGAGAGCTTGGGATGGAGGAGAAAGGAGGGTGTGGAGGAGAGAGAAGGTGGAGGAGAGAGAGGGGTGTGGAGGAGGGATGGGAAAGGGGATGTGGAAGAGAGAGAAGGTGGAGGAGAGAGAGGGGTGTGGAGGGGAGACGGGGTGTGCAGGAAAGAGGGTGGAAGAGAGAGAGAGGGGGTGTGGAGAGAGAGCTTGGAGTGGAGGAGAGAGGAGGGTGTGAAGGAGAGAGGGGGTGTGGAGGAGAAAGAAGGGGTGTGGAAATAGAGTTTGAGATGCAGGAGAGAGGAGGGTGTGGAGAGAGAGCCTGGGCTGGAGGAGAAAGGAGGGTGTGGAGGAGAGAGGGGGTGTGGAGGAGAGAGGTGGGTTTGGAGGAGAGAGAGGGGATGTGGAAGAGAGAGAGGGGGTATAGATGTGAAAGGGGGTGTGGAGGAGAGAGAGGGGGTGTGGAGGAGAGAGAGGGGGTGTGGAGGAGAGAGGGGGGTGTGGAGGTGAGAGAGAGAGGGGTGTGGATGGGAAAGGGGATGTGGAGGAGAGAGAGGGGGTGTGGAGAAGAGAGAAGTGGTGTGAACTGAGAGAGTATGGAAGGGAGAGGAGGGCGTGGAGGAGATAGAGGGGTGAGGAGGGGAGTGATGGTGGAGAGAGGGTGTGTGGAGAACTGAGAGAGTGTGGAAGGGAGAGGAGGGTATGGAGGAGAGAGGGGTGTGGAGGAAAAAGAGGGGGTGTGGAGGAGAGTGAGGAGTGTACAGGGGAGAGGAGGTGTGGAAGAGAGGGGGTAGAGGAGAGAGAGGGGGCGTCGTGGTGAGAGCTGGTGTGGAGGAGAGAGAGGCGTGTGGTGGAGAGAGGGTGTGGAGGAAAGAGGGGGTGGAGGAGAGAGGTGGTGTGGAGGAGAGAGAGGCGTGTGGTGGAGAGAGGGTGTGGAGGAAAGAGGGGGTTGATGAGAGAGCTGGGTGTGGAGTAGAGAGATGCTTGTGGAGGAGATAGGGGGTGTGGAGGAGAGAGGGGGTGGAGGAAAGAGGGGTGGAGGAGAGAGTGCGGAGGAGAGGGGTTGTGGAGGAGAAAGAGAGTGTGGAGGAGAAAGAGAGTGTGGAGGAGAGAGAGGGTGTGGAGGAGAGAGAGGGGATGTAGAAGAGAGAGTGTGGAGGAGAGGGTGTGAAGGAGTGGGGTGTTGAGGAGAGAGGGAGGAGTGTGGAGGAGAGAGAGGGGGTGGATCAGAGAGGTGGTGGAGAGAGACGTGGATTGGCGGAGAGAGGGGGTGGGGGAGAGAGGGGATGGAGGAGAGACAGGGATGGAGAAGAGAGAGGGGGTGTGGAGGAGAGAGGGGGTGTGGAGGAGAGAGGGGGTGTGGAGGAGAGAGGGGGTGTGGAGAGAGTGGGGTGTATGGAGGATTGAGAGACGGAAGTGTACAGGAGAGAGAGCGGGTGGAGGAGAGAGAGAAGTATGGGGGAGAGTGACGGGGTAGAGGAGAGAGATGGGTGAAACAGAGAGATGGAGTGTGGAGGAGAGAGATTGAATATGGAGGAGAGAGGGGGTGTGGAGCAGAGGGAGGAGGTGTTGAGGAGAGAGGGGGTGTGGAGCAGAAAGGAGATGTTGAGGAGAGAGAACTTGGGGTGGAGGAGAGAGGATGGTGTGGAGGAGAGAGAGGGGATGTGGAGGAAAGAGAGGGAGTGTGGAGGAGAGAGAAGGGGTGTGGAGCAGAGGGATGAGGTGTTGAGGAGAGAGGGGGTGTGGAGGAGAAAGGAGATGTTGAGGAGAGAGAACTTGGGGTGGAGGAGAGAGGATGGTGTGGAGGAGAGAGAGGGGATGTGGAGGAAAGAGAGGGAGTGTAGAGGAGAGAGAAGGGGTGTGGAGAGAGAGCTTGGGATGGAGGAGAGAGGAAGGTGGGTGTGGAGGCGAGAAAGGGGGTGTGGATGAGAGAGGGGTGTGTGGATGAGAGAAAGGGGGTGTGGGGGAGAGAAAGGAGGTGTGGAGGAGGGAAAGGGTGTGTGGAGGAGAGAGAGGGGGGTGTGGATGTGAAAGGGGGTGTGGAGGAGAGAGAGTGGGGTGGAGGAGAGAGGAGGGGTGTGAAGGAGAGAGAAGGGTGTGAAGGAGAGAGAGGGGGTGTGGAGGAGAGAAAGGGGGTGTGCCGAAGAGAGAGGGGGTGTGGAGGAGAAAGAGAAACATTAGGTCACGGTTGCTTGCTTTAATCTCAAAGCTATATTTTAGTTATGATCATAATATTCGTTGCTGCAATGGTGAATGAACATGTCCTAAGGAAGCTACATTCCGCTCACTCGTGAGATCGATATGTTCTTGGAGCGGTTCAAATTTCTAACATTGTACAACAATAGGAATATTCTAGAACTGTTCATGTTATTGATGTTTTAATCCAACAACGATCATAGGAACAAATATTGTCACAATTTGAGCCTTTCTAGTGTAAAATAATCACAATGTAACCACAAATATTGTCACAAATTGAGCCTTTCTAGTGTAAAATAATTACAATGTAACCACAAATATTGTCACAAATTGAGCCTTTCTAGTGTAAAATAATCACAATGTAACCACAAATATTGTCACAATTTGAGCCTTTCTAGTGTAAAATAATCACAATGTAACCACAAATATTGTCACAATTTGAGCCTTTCTAGTGTAAAATAATCACAATGTAACCACAAATATTGTCACAATTTGAGCCTTTCTAGTGTAAAATAATCACAATGTAACCACAAATATTGTCACAATTTGAGCCTTTCTAATGTAAAATAATCACAATGTAACCACAAATATTGTCACAAATTGAGCCCTTCTAGTGTAAAATAATCACAATGTAACCACAAATATTGTCACAATTTGAGCCTTTCTAGTGTAAAATAACCACAATGTAACCACAAATATTGTCACAAATTGAGCCCTTCTAGTGTAAAATAATCACAATGTAACCACAAATATTGTCACAAATTGAGCCTTTCTAGTGTAAAATAATCACAATGTAACCACAAATATTGTCACAATTTGAGCCTTTCTAGTGTAAAATAATCACAATGTAACCACAAATATTGTCACAATTTGAGCCTTTCTAGTGTAAAATAATCACAATGTAACCACAAATATTGTCACAATTGACGGTATATAGTTTCTTGCGATCGTATACTACAGCATACTCATGGTATGTGTTCAAACCCGACGAAATTTCCCGAGACTACCATAACATCATTCATGTACATCTGTGAGATATGACTACTTTTAACAGACGAGAAGAAAGGAAAGTGTGTGGTAATATGCTCATACATTATTGGTAACACAACTGGACAATATTAAAGCGCTAACCAGATCTAGATGTGTATGCAGATATAGTGCGGAGAGCGACGGAGAGTAAGAAAGTTATTATATCGTTGTGACATGTAACATTAATATCTTCTAAATGTCAATGTTTCAGATGTATGCCTTCACAATTTCTTTAATGAAAAGGTTCTCATGTTTAGAAATGACGGGTACCAAATAGGTTGTCAAGAATAATGTATATACAGGGTGAACCAAAAGTGTAATCTATAACGTTTATTGTATGGTGTTTATGTTATATTATATTGTATAACTAAATGTATGTATTATGTATACAATTATTAGTATTATTGTGCAAAATACAATTTTCAAGTAATGTAACAATTGTATTAGTCAATGTAATTGTATTAGTCAATGTAATTGTATTAGTCAATGTAATTGAATATGTAATCTCAAAATAAATCTTATATTTTAGTGTCCACCTACTTCTGGTTCACCCTCTCTGTGTGTGTGTGTGTGTGTTGTGTGTGTGTGTGTGTGTGTGTGTATATATATATATACATATCAGATCGAGGGAACAGATATAGCGATAAGTCAGCAAAAGTCTTTTTTTATTAATTAGAAAACATGTTCTGTGGAATGTGTACAATTTGGCAGGTTCTAGGCAGACATGTGGACGACATGCACACATAGACACTGATTGACTAATAGATTATGTGACCTATTCTGGTGGTAACAAAGATGACAATAAATGACACAAGCAAGTGGTGGGGTGTAACGTACATTCCTACAATGTCTGGTGACAGCTTTACAAAATTAGAACAAATGGTGGGGTGTAAAGTACATTCCTACAATGTCTGGTGACAGCTTTACAAAATTAGAACAAATGGTGGGGTGTAAAGTACATTCCTACAATGTCTGGTGACAGCTTTACAAAATTAGAACAAATGGTGGGGTGTAAAGTACATTCCTACAATGTCTGGTGACAGCTTTACAAAATAGAATAAATGGTGGGGTGTAAAGTACATTCCTACAATGTCTGGTGACAGCTTTACAAAATTAGAACAAATGGTGGGGTGTAAAGTACATTCCTACAATGTCTGGTGACAGCTTTACACAAATAGAACAAATGGTGGGGTGTAACGTACACTCCTACAATGTCTGGTGACAGCTTTACACAAATAGAACAAATGGTGGGGTGTAACGTACACTCCTACAATGTCTGGTGACAGCTTTACACAAATAGAACAAATGGCGGGTGTAAGGTGCACTCCTACAATGTCTGGTGACAACTTTACAAAATTAGAACAAATGGTAGGGTGTAAGGTGCACTCCTACAATGTCTGGTGACAGCTTTACACAAATAGAACAAATGGTGGGGTGTAAGGTACACTCCTACAATGCCTGGTGACAACTTTACACAAATAGAACAAATGGTGGGGTGTAAGGTGCACTCCTACAATGTCTGGTGACAGCTTTACACAAATAGAACAAATGGTGGGGTGTAAGGTGCACTCCTACAATGTCTGGTGACAACTTTACACAAATAGAACAAAAGGTGGGGTGTAAGGTGCACTCCTACAATGTCTGATGACAGCTTTACACAAATAGAACAAATGGTGGGGTGTAAGGTGCATTCCTACAATGTCTGGTGACAACGTTACACAAATAGAACAAATGGTGGGGTGTAAGGTGCACTCCTACAATGTCTGGTGACAACTTTACACAAATAGAACAAATGGTGGGGTGTAAGGTGCACTCCAACAATGTCTGGTGACAACTTTACACAAATAGAACAAATGGTGGGTGTAAGGTGCACTCCTACAATGTCTGGTCACAACTTTACACAAATAGAACAAATGGTGGGGTGTAAGGTGCACTCCTACAATGTCTGATGACAACTTTACACAAATAGAACAAATGGTGGGGTGTAAGGTACACTCCTACAATGTCCGATGACAGCTTTACACAAATAGAACAAATGGTGGGGTGTAAGATGCACTCCTACAATGTCTGATGACAGCTTTACACAAATAGAACAAATGGTGGGGTGTAAGGTACACTCCTACAAGGTATTTTGACAGCTTTACAGAAATGGAAAAATCCAAATGCTGACATACACTCCTAGAGGGTATGACAGTAGTGCTACCGCTTCTTCTACTTCCCTCCTCAGTACCAATGACCGGAACAACGTACAAACCTCATCGTTCTCACACATTCTCTCTACACCCCACCACCGACACAAGTGCCACCAGAGATCCAAACAAACTAGTGGGCGGCAACCTGTTCACCAGGGCCTAAGGGAGACGATCACTTTCACCATCAGGATTACATTCATTATTACCGTTTGGAACCGCAGATTCTCTCCCATGTCACCAACACCACTGCAGGCAGCAGATTAAAGGTGCACAAATGGTGATGAAAAAGGGGAACAAGACACACCCTCCGGAACTTAACCTAACGATCAAGTTAGATTGAACGATTACAATTTTTATTTTTGGAAAAAAAAAAGAAAGAAAAAAGTGGTATGGTAACAGTTTTACGTGGTAATTAACGAAACAAAAGTCGACGTTTCGGCCAAGGAGGCCTTCAGCTGGAACAACAAACAACAATACAAAAATACATATAAGGATATATACACACATCTAATTACATGGCAACAATATGCTAGATACTCATGAAAGGAAATAAAAAAATAAAAAGGTCATTTCCCTAGGGTCCAGAGCGTGGTCAGCTTCTGAATGAAACTAAAATAAGTGGGCGGGCTGACCAACTATATATCTCACTGACCAGGCAGTCAGGTGACAAAAAGGAAGGGTTCTAAACATATGGGGAGGTGGGTACAAGATACGTATAAACTGTGTATATAACTAACTCTGTGTATACACAACGAACAGATGTGTAAAAAAAGCATGTGTACATAACCAAACATGCGTACAGCAGCTTCGCATCTCTATGCATCTTCGTACATCTTGATGATTTTACTCTTTAGATTGAACAAATATGGTTCGCGATGACAGAGAACAGCCGGCAGATGGCATTTAAAACAGCCAATGAATAAAAAACAACTGTGGGAGATACTAACAACATACGGAGTAAGCCAACATCTAACCAACCTTATTAAAAGTCTCTACGTCAACAACAGCTGCAGGGCCAGAACAGCAGCAGGCTACACAGACTACTTCAAAGTTAGATCAGGCGTAAGACAGGGGTGCGTACTCTGCCCCTACTGTTTATTACATACATGGACCATATATGCAAGCTAGCCAACCCA
Source organism: Megaustenia siamemsis (assembly GCA_032433765.1). NCBI lineage: Eukaryota > Metazoa > Mollusca > Gastropoda > Stylommatophora > Ariophantidae > Megaustenia > Megaustenia siamemsis. The sequence goes on from JAVIAB010000124.1 coordinate 107,168,767, forward strand.
TCAGAGACAGAGGAGATTAACGAGTTCTTATTTGCAGACGATCAGGCACTAATACATGAAAAACAGAAGACCTACAAGAACACTTCAACAAACTCAACATCTCAGGCACAAAATACAACATGAAAATCAACATCAACAAACAGAAGTCATGAATGTCGCCAAAAATAAACAGAACATCAACATAACTATAGAAGGCAGACAACTAAAAGAAGTAGAGGAATTCAAATACCTAGGAAGTCTAATGACAAACGATAATTCTCAAACAGCAGAGATAGAATCAAGATGCAACAAAGCTTGTCAAATCATCGGAGAGTTATCACCACTATTGTCCAACAAGGAAATAACTCTGGTGGCAAAGCGAGCACTATACAATACAATCTTCATTCCAACGTTGTGCTACCAATGCCAGACCTGGACCCTAGATGCAAGAACAATAAGAAAAATAACCTCTACAAAGATGAAATGTGTTAGACGAATGACAGGAAACACAGTCTGAGAGATAAGATCAGAAATGAAGAACTGAGAAAAAAATCTAGGAATAGCCCCCGCCACAGAGTATATAAGGAAACTACAGATAAAATGGTTTGGCCATTGTTTTGTTCTTTCTGCCTTGTCACAAGAAAGAACAAAACACAATACAACGAGCCTTCAACAAACGTTGTGAGAACACCAGACCCAAGGGTCGACCACGAAAAAGATGGGTCGATGGAATATTAGAAGCACTAGGAAACATAACAGCAGCAGAGGCGAACAGAAGAGCAAAAGACCGCAAACTATATCTCCCATCGACGCTGAAAGGCAGATGAGGAAGGAAAGAAGAAGAATGAATAAAGAACAGTCAACAACAAAATAAACATAAACCAAGTGTTTTCTTTTTCTAGGTTTCATCTCCTCGTAGAGCTTAGGTCTTCAACTAACGCTTTCCAAGCCGTTCTGTTTCTTGCCATTCTTTTAAAATCATCCCATGTCATCCACATCATGTTCATCTCAGCTTCCACCTGCCTTCTCCAAGAATATTTTGGTCTTTCACTTTGTCTGGGGATTCAAGAGCCTGTTGTGAAAAAAACTCTCAATTAGCTGCCGCAGTGTGTGTCCCTTCCAGCGCCATAGCCTTCGTTGTATCTCTTTTATCCACTGGTATTTAGCTGGTACTTTTCCATAATTCTACGTTAGTGATTTTGTCCTGCTATTTCCATCCTTTTATTCTGCACAGGCACCCTCGATGTAGATCTGTATCTTCATGATTGTCATTTTTTTTGTTCTCCAAGTTTCACAGCCAGACATTAGCACTGATTTAACATTGGAAATGATTTTTTTTTAATTTTATTGCGCCTAATTCTTACATGTTCTCATCTACTTAGCTAGCATTAGCAGACAGCGATAACACACCTTGAGGTACCTCAATTGGGAAAGGCTTCCTTAAGCTTTTGCTTGTCCTTCGCCTTCCTTCAAGACAGAGCATTTTTTATAGAGTTGTCTCATCTATAAATAGTCGTTACTGACTAATGACGTTTGTATGAAAGCTCCTGACTAAAGAGTGTGTATGAATGTTCCTGACTAAAGAGGTTTGTATGAAGATCCCTGACGAAAGAGGTTTGTATAAAGATCCCTGACTAAAGAGGTTTGTATGAAGGTTCCTGACTAATGAGGTTTGTATGAAGGTTCCTGACTAATGAGGTTTGTATGAAGGTTCCTGACTAATGAAGTTTGTATGAAGGTTCCTGACTAATGAGGTTTGTATGAAGACTCCTGACTAATGAAGTTTGTATGAAGGCTCCTGACTAAAGAGTGTGTATGAAGGTTCCTGACTAAAGAGGTTTGTATGAAGGTTCCTGACTAATGAAGTTTGTATGAAGGTTCCTGACTAATGAAGTTTGTATGAAGGTTCCTGACTAATGAGGTTTGTATGAAGGTTCCTGACTAATGAGGTTTGTATGAAGGTTCCTGACTAATGAGGTTTGCATGAAGGTTCCTGATTAATGAGGTGTGTATGAAGGTTCCTTACTAATGAGGTTTGTGTGAAGGTTCCTGACTAATGAGGTTTGTATGAAGTATCCTGACTAAAGAGTGTGTATGAAGGTTCCTGACTAAAGAGTGTGTATGAAGGTTCCTGACTAATGAGGTTTGCATGAAGGTTCCTGACTAATGAGGTTTCTGCGAAGGTTCCTGACTAATGAGGTTTGTATGAAGGTTCCTGACTAAAGCGGTTTGTATAAAAGTTTTCATTTTACTTACTCTGCACAAGTCTTGAATTGATTCTATGGTATACATATTATTGTACTGATGCATTTTATTTTCTATTTCTTTAATTGTTTTTTTCAGAAAGAAGACACAGTGAAAATAAAATTAAGAACATTTCTTCCTACTTCGAGTGTACCAATAATTGCTTGACATCCCATGAGATTCGACTGAAGAGCTCTGAACCAAACTCCAAAAGAAAAGTTCGATACAGACCAACACAAACAATGTTATAGATCTATGTGTGATCGCTTCATTTCATTTCTTTCTCTTTCTTTCTTCCGTTCACCCGACCACTACAGAAATAGGTAGATCTACTTGTTATCTGCCCTTAGACGTTAAGTGGGTGTAGATACTTTGTGTTATGGCTTTGTGTCGGCCCAATACATCCGACTTCAACATGTCATTTTTTTACTACCGGGTAACTTCCCTTTAGATCCCTACTGGCTTGGCCAGACTAGATTGGTTGGTCTGTTACTAGAGGCACCGCGAAGTGGTGGAGTAGGTTCTGGTTCACTGAACCTGGCGCAAGCCATCAGATGTGGGTCGTTGACAGCTTCCATTCCGCTGCCGTGAGGCGCCTTTGCTTCCTTGACTTGTTTAGTAGATACTTTTGGGTGGAGGGGTTGGGGTCATGGTGTGTATTCCCCAAAGACATTAGTTTTGAGAAGAAAAAAAGAAACTTGTAAGTAGTCTTACTATTCGATACAGACGAAAACAAACTTTAAAATACCAACAATGGAGTTTTCTTATTGATCTATATATGACCCGCACGCTTCAGTTTAGTCCAACAACGTTTACCATTACCAGAGAAAATAAAGAACAAGACAAGGTATCTCTTCCAGTACAGCTAACGAGAAATGTTGAAAGTATCAAACAGTTACTGCAATTTGTTATCTCTTTGTTACTTTCAAAGGTTAACGTATTATAAATATACGCGTGAATAGATTAACATTCCTGGAAAATGTGAAACACATCCGATGGAAGACGCACAGCAGAGGTGTAAGCCGTGGAGAATAGATAACGGCAGCGTTGAGAAAATAAAAAAATAGAAAATGAAACCAAGAAATAGCTTATGCAAGTCAGAACTGTCGATGAAAGTCATGAAAAAAACATCCTTTAAGTGTTATGTAGAGCCTGGCATGTGAAAGTGAGTCATTTACAACCGAACAGACGATCTTTGGAGGATAACAGAAATGTGATTTGAATGAGGAATGTTCACAATACCATGGACAGATACACAAGGATAACAGAAATGTGATTTGAATGAGGAATGTTCACAATACCATGGACAGATACACAAGGATAACAGAAATGTGATTTGAATGAGGAATGTTCACAATACCATGGACAGATACACAAGGATAACAGAAATGTGATTTGAATGAGGAATGTTCACAATACCATGGACAGATACACAAGGATAACAGAAATGTGATTTGAATGAGGAATGTTCACAATACCATGGACAGATACACAAGGATAACGAGAACGGAATAAAGACGGTCATGGAGTAAAACAGGTTATCAACTAAAAATAAACGGGACAAATCCAAAACAAGTGCAACGCATCAAATACTTGGACACAATAATAACATCAGATGGGAGATGCACAACAGAAAGAGAAAGCAGAATAGCTCAGGCCAAAAAAGCATTTAAGAAAATGAAAAATGTCCTATACAACAAGTCTATGTCAATAGAAGTGAGAAAGAGAGTTCATAGGTCTATAAGCCAATTGGTATAGAGCCAATCTGACCTATGGAAGCGATTCATGGATAGCAGACAAACAAATGAAGAGACGATTAGAGGCCACAGAGATGGGATTTCTCAGAAGAATATTGAAAGTTCCATGGACAGTTAAAAAGACCAATGAGGAAATTCTAAAAGAGGCCAACACAAAAAGGGAGCTCATAAGAAACATCAAAAAGAAACAATGAACATTTTTCGGGTACATCATGAGAAGAGGAAAGTTGGTTACAATTGGCAACATGCAGGAAAAGAGAGAACACGGACGACAAAGAGAGAAGATATCTGATAGCTATGTGAAATGACATGGGAAATGTCCACTTAACGTCTTATTAAGGGCGGATGACAAAAGGCTCAAACTATTCCTTTGCTCTAGCCATCCGGTGAGCACAGGCCAGCAAAAACAAAATATGGGCACTAAATTACGTCAGACTGGTTAGTCTCGCGGCACAGACTAAACTTTTGGGCCGAAACGTCGTTTAGTCTGTGCCGTCCACTTATCACGTAAAGCTTCAAACATACCATTTTTTCTATTTTTTAATTTTTCCTTCTCAGTAGTGAGGCCCGATTTGAAACGTTAATTACTCATCGGCGGAAAAAAATATATAAGTACCTCGGAAGACGGAGTTATCTGCGTGTGCGGCGCGGCGGTGACCCCTGTGCACACGGCTGCCATGGAGAAACAGATTAACAAGCAAAATTCAGTACCTAGTCTCTAGAGACTTCGCTAGAGTTGGAAACTGTCGAACGCACCAAACAAAATAAAAAATTATTTCATTTACGCAACACTGCAGGTTATCAGCGCTTTCTCTACTTTACTGGGCCAAAAATATATTGAAAAAGTCAGTTATAAAGGAGTAATTGGGTAATAATTTATGTTGGAAATATATTGTTCACGGAGTGTTAAGTGACGAACTCGGTCTGCAATTCAATTGTTAACAGTTTCAAGACTACAGCCTACGACCAGGACACCAGTCTAGGCGCCGTGCGGCAGGGAAGGTTGGGTGAACCTGGCGTTACGTACAGCAGCTTAGCGCCCCTCGGTTTAACCTTTGTGTTGGGATTGCTGCTAACCCCCTGGCACAAATTATGGCACATGAATGCCGGGGCACGCTGACCTGAACGTTCCGACAACTCGGCAGGCACCACTCCAGAACGGTGTACGGGATGAGACCGGGATGTGCGCTACCATTTCTCTCCTTTCACTTATCCGATCTTCTGGAGTATCATCATCATGTGCCATACCGGTTGGCGTAGGCGATCATGTCCATCCACGATCGTCTATCTACAGTGCATCGTATCAGTTCTGTTGTTGACTGTTTTTGACACCATGCTATCCAGTATTTTCTCTTTTTGTCGTCCGCGATCTCTCTTTCCTTTTATTTTGCCAGTTGTAACCAAGTATTCCAACTTTCCTCTTCTCATGATGCGCACGAAAAATGTTGATTTTTCTTTCTGATTTTTTTTTTTTTAAGGAGCTCTCTGGAGTATAGTGAAGATAAAGGGAGAGGGGGGGGGGGGGGGGTTGAATGCACTGGAGAATAATGACCGACGCCTCAGTGTATTCGTGGTGTTGTAGTCATTTTTTTTTCTACTTTCGATAACAAGAAAAAGGTAATCTTGGAAGGTGGAACATGAGACAAGGAAAGGAGGCCATAAACGTGTGACTTTACATGGCGATGTTGAGAAAAACAAAAAGTGATGCCCGTGATGTGTCATCATCATGATCGAGTGCCATCTCCGCAACGAAGGTCGGCTACCATGGAGCGCCATTCTGCTTCTCATGCTTTGATGGTGCAGGTTGTCATAAGCTGTTTTGTCCATCTGTTGATGTTACTCGTCCATGTTAGTCTTGGTCTGCCCCTGCCTCTTTTACCTTGTATTTTCCCCTCCAGGATTACTTTTAGTAGGCTTTATGTCTTTTAACATGGCCCAAAAATCGCATTTGTCTTGTTTGAATTGTATTTAGTAGTTCTCTTTTAATTTTTAGTTGTTTTAAAACTACATCGTTTGTTTCCTTTTCCTTGCATCCAATTCTACATATTCTTCTATATATCCACACTTCAAAGGCTTCAATTCTCTGTTCTGTTTTCTTGTCTAATGTCCTTGTTTCTGCACCATATAGAAATGATGAGAAGACATATCATTTTGATATTCTTAGTCTTAGTTCTGGATAGGCGGCCGAGCACATATGGGTGTAAACTCGCGTGCTAAGACGCCGGTTCAAGTCTCGTACTTTACCTTTACCTTTATTCTTAGTTTTAGCCCTGGTGTTAATTGATGTGTAGGGCAGCGAAAAGGAGCAAATGGATGCTCTAAATAAGGTCAAAATAAAGTATAACTACAAGATGGCGTCCTGTGGAAGCGATGAATGATATTCACTAAATTTATTATTCTGTTAATGTATGTCTCTTTCTTTACATTTTCTGTGCACGTTTCATGAGTTATTTGATTCTATACACAGTTTCAGTCCCGGTCTTCTTGCACATTTGTCTTGCTAGTCGACGTCTCATTATGTGGGTATTGACGTGACGGCGCTAGATGTTTCTGGCCACTGTTTAGAATTTTTTCTTTCAGATTTCTTGTTTTATTTTCGTCTCTGATAACGATCTTTCAATGAAAACATTGGTTCTTTGTTTAGTGCTGTCGCACGCTGTTGTTGTTTCCTTATTGTTAAGATCATAATCACTGCACACCAGTGAATCTGGTGCACCGATATCTCCCTCGAGAGTATGGAGAAAATCCTGGCCCACGTGCACGAACTCCGTAGCACGGCAAGGGATCCACGGTGTGGGTAGGCTTTTACTTAAATTTTGTCCGGGCTGTTGCCATATTTATGGCTTACTCTTTTTTCATTTTAACTGCAACGGGATCTCCTGTTTATTGCCGTTATCCGAGAGGGCTAGACATCGGATCTAACTAACCAAGAGATAAGAGGAGGGTTACAAGTTGAAAAAACACCACAGCTTCTTATGAGTTTTGCAACCGGGTCATTCTTGTCTGTCCCGAGTCCAACGTCGTGACAACCCAGCCCCCCCCCCCCCTTCCCCCCACAATCTGAACGCACTATCTTACTACTGCTTTACCAAGCCCCTTACATTCTTGTATATCGACTACCGTCCAGTCTCAGCTGTAGCCTCTCTGTCAGCAACAGTCAACTATCCATTCTCGCCATGCAAGTACAGACCAAAGAACCCAGTATCCACAAAATGGCATGCTAAAGACGGATCTATGAGGCCCAGATGGCTTACTTAATGACCTTGTATAAAGTCTCAGCTCAAATATGGCTATGAATAGAATCTGTGGTGATGACTTTGTACAACAGTCTCTCCCCTTTCCCGTCCATTAATCTGATAGGTATCACTAGATGGGAGTAACTTGTACCCACTCACATATAACAGTCTGTGCCCTTTCCCATCCAATAATCTGACAGGTATCACTAGACGGAAGCAAGGTGTACCCACTCACATATAACAGTCTGTGCCCTTTCCCATCCAATAATCTGACAGGTATCACCAGACGGAAGCAAGGTGTACCAACTCATATATAACAGTCTCTCCCCTTTCCCATCCAATAATCAGACAGATATCACTAGACGGAAGTAACTTGTACCCACTCACATATAACAGTCTGTGCCCTTTCCCATCCAATAATCTGACAGGTTATCACTAGACGGAAGCAAGGTGTACCCACTCACCTCTTGCAGCTTGAATGGAATGCTGGTGACTGTCCCCCGGACTTGTATTTGTCTGAACAGCGCAATATCCTGGAAGCTGACCACTTCAAAACCTAAGAGCTGGCACACTTTGGCCACGATGACCTTGTCCGGTGGACTGAACTCGCTCTTCTCAGAGTCGCCATCCACCCCCTGGAACTTGAGGTTGCCAAGAAAGAGAACGGCAGACAAGACGGAGTAAAGTCCATGAGTCATCTCTTCTGTGATGCCCAGAACAGTCATTGCTAGCCGAAGGTTGTCGAACATGGCAGAGTCGTTGACGCCATCGAGAGTATAACATCCGCTCTGGCTGAGATAGTGGTAGGTGTGGGCGGGCCCCAGCATATAGGTCTGTGCCAGCTGTGGACAAGCCTGGGCTGCTGCTGTCAGGCGGTAGAAGACGTGGTAATTCCTCTCCCCCCAACTCTGGAAGGTGATCCGCGACTGCTCCAGCAGGTAATCCTGAACGATGCAGCCCTTAATCTGCGTCCCTGAGAAACACACCTGCATGAACTTGCCAAACCGACTGGAGTTGTCGTTGCGGACAGTCTTTGCGTTACCTGTGAAGTCAAAATGAGAGTTAAATATAACAAGTCACACACAAGCTAGAATATAGTGAAGGGAAAACAAAGTGAGAGAGAGAGAGAGCGAGAGAGAGAGAGAGAGAGAGAGAGAGAGAGAGAGAGAATCTATAAAGCACTAGACAGCTCAACTCCAAAAATCAATCTATATATGTGCACTTGATCGGAACTTTGTATTTGGGCGGTTCTTAACTACGTCCATTTGAGCATAGATCTTCGTGTCATTTATTTTATTTTTGTATTAATGCACGCACCAACACACACAAACACACGCACATATACACAATGTAGTTAATGCTTTGCGGATATCACTAACCCACACAATGACAAGGATACAGGGCATAAGAAGGACTTGACAATCATATTGCCATAGCTGAACAAAGTCACAGCATCTGTCGTCAGATATGAAGAAACTGTTGGCGATGGTTGACAGACGGTGGCAGAACACCGGTTAGTTAGTCAACTCGACTAGCGCGGACAAGGAGGTCGGGTTCGACATCATTGATCTAGATTCATCCCAAATAAAACTAGGAGAAATACCTCTACTAGACGTACAATCTTACATATATCTGGGCAGTAATATAGATAATGAGGGAGGAACAGAAAATGATACCAAAATAAGGATATCAAAAGCAAGAGGAGCTTTCATTGTACTGGGAAGCATATAGAAATCCAAAGAAACTAGGTTAAATACAAAAATAAAAATTTTCAACTCAAATGTTAAGGCGGTCCTATTATATGGCTGTGAAACATGGAGAACAACAAAATTGACAATCATGAAGATACATACTTTCATTAATGGATGCTTACGCAGAATAAAAGGATGGAAATGGCAGGACAAAATCACTAACATAGAATGATGGAAATGTACCAGTCAAACACCAGTGGATAAAAAGATACAGCGAAGACGATGGCGCTGGATAGGACACACACTACGGAAGCCAACTGAGAGTATTACACAACAGACCCTTTTTTGGAATCCCCAGGGGAAAAGACAAAGAGGAAGACCAAGGAATTCTTGGAGAAGACAGATAGAAGCAGAGATAAAGATGATGGGGAAGACATGGAATGATCTTAAAAGAATGGCAAAAAATAGAATGACTTGGAAAGTGTTTGTTGAAGACTTATGCTCCACTGGGAGCTAAAAAGGTAGAAGTGAGAGATTCATCCAGTCATGGTATCTGATATTTCTGTAGAATAAAGACAGCTTTGGCTGTTACTATGCATGTCCCATGGTTTACAAATAAATATTGGCACTAACACAAAATTATACGCCGGGGAGAGGGCCGTCGGGCTTCTTTCTCTTTTCTTATTCTTTGTTTTGTTGTTTTGTTGTTTTGTTGTTTTTTTTGACAAACGGTCATGATCTGTTGACTTGCTTCAACTTATTCGTCTGTTCACAAACGTACAAATGTGAATGGAAGGAAGTTGTTATTAGGATCATTATCATTTCACACCGGACTAATCCATAAGTGCTGCGATAACCTCTTCAGAAATCTCGAGAATATTCGAGGAGAAACATGAGCACGAACTCCGTACCGCGGCCTGGGATCAACTGTGTGGGTAGACTCTTGTTCACATGTTTGCCCGGACAACGTCAAATTTACGGTTTACTCTTTTCGATGTTATCTGCGAATGGCTCTTTAACGTTTGCAAGTGCACACGGGACCTCCTGTTAATGCCGTTATCCGAGAGGGTTAGATGTCGGATCTCACTACCCATGAGATCAGGAGAGGAGTAACAAGAAATGTAACTGGGTGATATGATTTTGAAACAACCTAACAACGCATCACTTTGTCCACGTGACGCTTGTCCTCGTTTCTATGCACTCAACACTGACTGGCTGCTAGGGAGCACTAACAGCAATGAGATCGTCTCTTCAAGTCAAGTATTTGTTTAACACTTAAGCTCTCCACTTTAGCATGAGCTGCATTTACCGTACAAGCACATTAATCTTGGCTTTAGGTCTAGCAATCATGGACCGATGATCAAGGCAGCTACGGTAATATCGCAGCAATGTTTAATGGACGTGACCCGATTAACGAAATTGCACTTAGATACGTCTAATGGTTCGGGGAGGAAGCACAGCAAATACTTGTCCAAATGAACCTTGCACAACAACTGGATGAGCCATAATCTGAAGTATACATCATGTGTCTGTCAAATTAGTCACAATACAAAGTGGACCTTGCGTTTATGTTGAATGAGTCAAGTGTAACGAGTTCTTATGGATAAATGAGCTTTGATTGGACGCTGTGTCACTGGTTATTGATCTACAATGTTACTGTAATTGGAAGTTATGTTATTGATAAATTAGCTACAAAATCTGGCAGTGTTACTGATAAAGGAGTTATAATCAACATCATGTTACAAATAAATAAGCTTCAATTTGGCGTCACGTTACTGATAAATAAGCTGTAATTTGGTGTCATGTTACTGATCTATGAGCAATAATCTGTGTGTACTTTACTGATAAATTAGCTATAATCGGACGTTTTATTATTTGATAAATGATTAACAACATGAATTAGTGTTCTAGATAAATTAGCTACAATCTGAAGTACTGCTGTAGATAAATTAGCTACAATCTGAGGTACTGTTCTAGATAAATTAGCTACAATCTGAAGTAGTGCTCTAGATAAATTAGCTACAATCTGCAGTAGTGCTCTAGATAAATTAGCTACAATCTGAAGTACTGTTCTAGATAAATTAGCTACAATCTGAAGTACTGTTCTAGATAAATTAGCTACAATCTGAAGTAATGTTCTAGATAAATTAGCTACAATCTGAAGTACTGTTCTAGATAAATTAGCTACAATCTGAAGTACTGTTCTAGATAACTTAGCTACAATCTGAAGTACTGTTCTAGATAAGTTAGCTACAATCTGAAGTACTGTTCTAGATAACTTAGCTACAATCTGAAGTACTGTTCTAGATAAATTAGCTACAATCTGAAGTAGTGTTCTAGATAAATTAGCTGCAATCTGAAGTAGTGTTCTATATAACTTAGCTACAATCTGAAGTACTGTTCCAGATAAATTAGCTACAATCTGAAGTACTGTTCTAGATAAATTAGCTACAATCTGAAGTACTGTTCTAGATAAATTAGCTACAATCTGAAGTACTTTTCTAGATAAATTAGCTACAATCTGAAGTACTGTTCTAGATAAATTAGCTACAATCTGAAGTACTATTCTAGATAACTTAGCTACAATCTGAAGTACTGTTCTAGATAACTTAGCTACAATCTGAAGTACTGTTCTACATAACTTAGCTACAATCTGAAGCAGTGTTCTAGATAAATTAGCTACAATCTGAAGTAGTGTTCTACATAACTTAGCTACAATCTGAAGTAGTGTTCTAGATAAATTAGCTACAATCTGAAGTAGTGTTCTAGATAACTTAGCTACAATCTGAAGTAGTGTTCTATATAACTTAGCTACAATCTGAAGTAGTGTTCTACATAACTTAGCTACAGTCTGAAGTAGTGTTCTAGATAACTTAGCTACAATCTGAAGTAGTGTTCTAGATAACTTAGCTACAATCTGAAATAGTGTTCTAGATAACTTAGCTACAATCTGAAGTAGTGTTCTAGATAACTTAGCTACAATCTGAAGTAGTGTTCTAGATAACTTAGCTACAATTTGAAGTACTGTTCTAGATAACTTAGCTACAATCTGAAGTAGTGTTCTAGATAACTTAGCTACAATCTGAAGTAGTGTTCTACATAACTTAGCTACAGTCTGAAGTAGTGTTCTAGATAACTTAGCTACAATCTGAAGTAGTGTTCTAGATAACTTAGCTACAATTTGAAGTACTGTTCTAGATAAATTAGCTGTAATATGACACGGGACGTGGTGTGCTTGTTGAATGAACTAAACAAAGTTGTCATTCTCTGTTGAATGATCTGCTCCTGAAAACGTTTGCTTTGTGACGCACGATGTCTGGCACGTACCTCTGCTGTAACCGAGAACGATTTCCAAATGCTAGACCCTTCAAGTGAGGTGTACACGTCGACTGCTGTCAAACGGAGGTATCGCTTTCACAAACACATAATTTAACTTTCAAACATGATCGTACAGTCAGCACCGTTTGTATTTTACATTCCCATGGAACCAATTGCCTACTTCCGGTGTACAGCAAGAATGTAACCCGCCTCCACCAGAACTGTTTCCCGTAGGCTGTTAACTCGTGCAGATAAGGTCGGCACAAGTATGGATCGAGAATGCAAATTCAGAAATGTAATAGGGAACTCTTTATACACAGCTTCGCAGCAAGAGGTGATCTGATCATCAGGAGACTCCGCCGAGCAAGTGTTTCGGCCCTTTAGCTTCTATGAGAGGTGGGCCCGCCTGGGTCATGACTCCCAGGCGTCGACCTCCTGCTGCATTGAGGGCTCACACTATAATCGGCATATACTAATGAAACTTATACTTTGCAATGAGTCTGTTCGAGTCTACTGTTCATACCATGTCGAATGTAATGTAGTTTTAATACGTAGGTAATTAGCAGAAAGAAAAAAAAATTATGAAGTTTTAAACCAACTAAAAATGAAAAGAGAACTACTAAACACAATTCAAATAAGACGAATTCGATCTTTAGGGCATGTTAAAAGACACAAGCAGCCTACTAAAAGTAATATTTGAAGGGAAAATACAAAGTAAAAGAGGCAGAGGCAGACCAAGATCAGTACTTAAGATGGACAAATCAGCCTATGACAATATGCACTATCAAAGCAAGAGACAGAGAGGAATGGCGCTCCATGATAGCCAGTATTCGATGCGTAGACGACACTCAATAGTGATAACTAGCAGAAGAAAGAACGAGCCGACATTGAGAAATACGTTTATAAAAATTCAGCAAAATAAGTAACGAGCATCAATCGAGTAGTCTCCCTACCAAATTGCCAAGTATTTGTTTTCCACTTTAATCGTTCTCTCTAGCATGGGCAATATTTATTGTAGAAGAACATTAATTTGGGTCGGTCTGGTAATCGTGGTCCTATGACGAAGGCGACTAAGCCGATATGTCAACAATGGATTGATTAGCTCGAGTCATTAACGACAGCTATGTCTGTTTTTGACGAACAAAACACAACATGTGACGGCGGTGACTGGACAATGCTCACACAATTATAAGACGTTAACTACCTAGCAGTTATCTGAATAAATTAACCATGAAAACTGATACATATTTGATGCTTTACTCATCACCTCTATTTTAATGTGGTCAAATATGGACAATTGATGAGTAAAGGTGAAGGGAGAATCTGGGGCATTGAAACCTGGAAAATGTGGATGGAAAAAAAAAAAAAATTTTAAAAAAAATGAAACAATGGGAAAGGATAGAAAGATGTCGTTTTTCATAGATCGACAACAATACAAACATGACCCACAGATGCAACCTTGCATGACTAGTTATAGGGAACCGGTGATGACCTGAAACTGTCTTGTTCGTGTGCTTCTAAATGTTGAAATGGAGAGCAATAGTTGATCGATGAAGAACAAATGGATGGACAAGGAGTTCAGAGAAAGAAGGGATGAGGACATCCAATAAATTGTTCGCAGAAGTCTATAGAGTCACCTTTGTCCCTGGACACGTGGGAGTACGGGAAATGAAAGAGCGGACAGGCTAGCTAGCTGCGCTGTCGTTGAAGACGGTCAACCAAGGGATCAGGCAGACGTCATTAATGTCCTCCGAGATGTGGAAAAGGCACAGGACTTCGGCAACCATGAGTCCACATCAATACTTCGGATGAAAGAGATGGGAGATAAGATTAGAACAGCCAGAAACGAGTAACTTTGAGGGCGTATAAGAGGTCTTATCAACTAACACAGAGCTGGAATCATCAGCAACTGGACACTGTGAGACTTGCTGAGGAGGGGATCTGAGCACATACGGACCTGTTCGGAGCACAATGATGGTAACTCACAGATAACTCAATAACTCGTCAAATAAATTATGCAACAGCATCATGGAAACTACAACAGCTGCATCAGGAAAACTCTACAGCTGCATGAAGGAAACGCAACAGCAGCTTCAAGAAAATTCTACAACAGCATCAAGGAAACTCATGAACACAAGCATAAAAAAAAACTCAACAACAGCATCAGGGTAAATCTACAGCAGTATCAGGGAAACTCTATAACATCAGGGAAACTCTATAACATCAGGGAAAAACAACAGCATCAATGAAAATCTACAACAATATCAAGTGAACTCTACAAAACCATCAAGGAAACACTACAGCAGCATCAAGGAAACTCTTTAACAGCATCAAGGAAACTTTGTATTAGCAGCATCAAGAAAACTCTATATTAGCAACATCAAGGGAACTCTATATTAGCAATATTAAAGGAACTCTACTACAACAACAACAATAAGGAAACTCTACATCAGTAGCATCAAGGAAACTACATCAGTAGCATCAAGGAAACTGTATTAGCAACATCAAGGAAACTCTGCATTAGCAACATCAAGGAAACTCTACAACAACATTAAGGAAACTCTATATTAGCAATATTAAAGGAACTCTACTACAACAACATTAAGGAAACTCTACATCAGTAGCATCAAGGAAACTCTACATCAGTAGCATCAAGGAAACTACATCAGTATCATCAAGGAAACTGTGCATTAGCAACATCAAGGAAACTCTGCATTAGCAACATCAAGGAAACTCTACAACAACATTAAGGAAACTCTATATTAGCAATATTAAAGGAACTCTACTACAACAACAACATTAAGGAAACTCTACATCAGTAGCATCAAGGAAACTCTACATCAGTAGCATCAAGGAAACTACATCAGTATCATCAAGGAAACTGTGCATTAGCAACATCAAGGAAACTCTGCATTAGCAACATCAAGGAAACTCTACATTAGCAACATCAAGGAAACTCTACATTAGCAACATCAAGGAAACTCTACATTAGCAACATCAAGGGAACTCTACATTAGCAACATCAAGGAAACTCTACATTAGCAACATCAAGGGAACTCTACAACAACAACATCAAGGAAACTCTACAGTAGCAGCATCAAGGAAACTCTACATTAGCAACATCAAGGAAACTCTACATTAGTAACATCAAAGGAACTCTACAACAATAATATTAAGGAAACTCTATATTAGCAACATCAATGGAACTCTACAACAACAACATTAAGGAAACTCTATATTAGCAACATCAAGAAACTACATCAGCAGCATCAAGGAAACTCTATATTAGTAACATCAAGAAACTACAACAACAACATCAAGGAAACTCTATATTAGCAATATCAAGAAACTACAACAGCAACATCAAGGAAGCTCTACATCAGCAGCATCAAATGAAACTCTACATTAGCAACAAAGTAACTCTACATTAGTAATACCAAAGGAACTCTACAACAACATCAAAGAAGCTCTAAATTAGCAACATCAAGGAAGCTCTACATTAGCTACATCAAGGAAACTCTATATTAGCAACATCAAGGAAACTCTACATTAGCAACATCAAGGAAACTCTATATTAGCAACATCAATGAAACTCTACATTAGCAACATCAAGGAAACTCTACATTAGCAACATCAAGGAAATTCTACATTAGCAACATCAAGGAAACTCTACATTAGCAACATCAAGGAAACTCTATATTAGCAGAATCAAGGAAACTCTATATTAGCAGAATCAAGGAAACTCTATATTAGCAACATCAAGTAAACTTTATATTAGCATCATCAAGGAAACTCTACATTAGCAACATCAAGGAAATTCTATATTAGCAACATCAAGCAAACTCTATATTAGCATCATCAAGGAAACTCTACATTAGCAACATCAAGGAAACACCACAACAGCAGCATTAAGAAAACTCTACAACATAAATCACAATTGTTGATGCTTGGAGAAGCATGAGAACTTGCCCTTCCTTGCAACAAGCGGTGAGTAAGGTGTAGAGCTTGAAGTAGAGGAAAAGTAAATGGGGAAGAAGGGGTGAATAAAACGAGGAAGAAGAGAGGGGCGGAGTAGAAAAACAAGAAGAGAATGTGTATGAGGAAAGAATGAAACTGGTGGGAAAGAAAATGAGATGAACGATAAAGAGAAGAAAGTAATACTTTAGACAGAGAAGTAACATTATATTGTCATTGTCGTGACCTTGACAGACGGTAGCAAGCAATCATGTTAAGGCAGTAGTTTAGTAAAATATTAGTGTCTTATGCTGGATGCTGCTTTACTGAACAGCTTCTAGCAATCACGTTAAGGCAGTAGTTTAGTAAAATATTAGTGTCTTATGCTGGATGCTGCTTTACTGAACAGCTTCTAGCAATCACGTTAAGGCAGTAGTTTAGTAAAATATTAGTGTCTTATGCTGGATGCTGCTTTACTGAACAGCTTCTAGCAATCACGTTAAGGCAGTAGTTTAGTAAAATATTAGTGTCTTATGCTGGATGCTGCTTTACTGAACAGCTTCACTTGTAGCTGAATCTGCCAATACTGGATAGACAGATCCGACAGCAGAATGAACAAGATGTATTTGTGGAGCTTGGCATCGACTCCTTTCTCGTGCGCCTTTTGTTTTCTGAATTTAATATCGAGGCTTCCTCGAGTGTTGCTGTGCCGTTGTGTTGTTCGTGTGCTACGATCTGCTGTCAGATTTTCCTTTGCCTTTAGAGAATTCACATAAACAGGAAGCACTGCAAACATCCTTATATCTCTGCACTGGTCTACCTTTTGGTCTCTTTCAGTCCCTAAGTTCGTCATACAATTGCTCAATTGTTTGGGAATATGCTTGTTTTTCATTCTTCTAACATGACCTAGCCACCTTGAAGAAACATTCAAAGATAAGTAAATAGCAATGCCACCAATGGGTTGCCATGTCACAATCACGTGATGTCTACAAGGACCGCTTCGATCAGTTGTGAAACTCAAGACCACCTTACAGACATTGCCGGTTATTATGCAGGCATTAAAGCAGCCCTAATATATCCCATTGTGAAGCTTTCAATGACTGATATTACGTTACTACTACCGTTGCTGCATTCTTTCTCTTCACTCGTCCAAGTCCCGTCCCCTCTTCTCCTGGTATTACAATAACCCAACGTATCACGGTCACACCCACACTAAACAGTAGACAATTCTGTGTGTGAAGAACTAGAGGGATTTTAGATAAAAGAGAACCTGCTTCGATCACATTTTCACCCAGAGAATTATATTAGAGGAAACTATCTACAAGAATTATATTAGAGGAAACTATCTACAAGAATTATATTAGAGGAAACTATCTACAAGAATTATATGAGAGGAAACTATCTACAAGAATTATATGAGAGGAAACTATCTACAAGAATTATATGAGAGGAAACTATCTACAAGAATTATATGAGAGGAAACTATCTACAAGAATTATATTAGAGGAAACTATCTACAAGCAGAAACCATTGGCTCTAAATAAACTAATTGACTTCGGAAAGGCCATCGACAACATATATAGTCTCAATGTGGAGTATCCTGGGACAATATGGAACACTAGTGACAATCATTGACATCTTCTCTACGACGGTTTCTCTTGCAGGCAGACCGGAGTGAATGGTCCCAGATTAATACAGCAGTGAAGCAAGGACGAGTTTGATATTCCTTGTTATTTGGAATTGCCATCGACCTCGTAATACAAAAATGTTGAGGTAACAAAGGCAGTGAATGGATCTCAGTTGGAGGACTTTGATTTTGTGGACGTCATAGATCGTATCAATGTGATGCAAAAACAAATGCCCTGTCATCGATGGTCAGTAACAAAGAACTTGAGATCAACTAAGAAAAGGCCAGTCATGAAAAATCAAATTTGTCCAGAAGTAAAAAAAAAATTTAAAAAAAAAAAAAAATTTGAAAGGAAAAGCAGAGGAAGAAGTAGATAATGATGTGTGTCTTGGAAGGGTCAAAGATCAAGAAAGAGACACAGAGACTGAATATAAATGAGAATGGAGAAGGACATCAATGACTTTCAGAAACCTGAATAAAATATGGATATTTAAATTATTAGTACAAAAACAAAGTTCATGATTTATAAATAAAAGGTATTCTCCACCATTACTTATGCATGCGAGAGCTGGAACACAAATAAAGAAAAAGACATTAATTTTAATGCATTTCAAAACAAATGCCTTCTCACAAATACTGTGTACGCCATGAAATTAATTCACGACTAGTGCAAACATAAAAGAAACGGCCATGCATTCAAAAATAATTATAACCAAGAGAAGAAGGTGGTCATATGTTGGTCATGTGATGAGAAGAAACAACAAGGGAAGAAGGTGGTCATATGTTGGTCATGTGATGAGACGGAACAACAAGGGAAGAAGGTGGTCATATGTTGGTCATGTGATGAGAAGAAACAAGAGAAGAAGGTGGTCATATGTTGGACATGTGATGAGACGGAACAACAAGAGAAGAAGGTGGTCATATGTTGGCCATGTGATGAGAAGAAACAACAAGAGAAGAAGGTGGTCATATGTTGGCCATGTGATGAGAAGAAACAACAAGAGAAGAAGGTGGTCATATGTTGGTCATGTGATGAGACGGAACAACAAGAGAAGAAGGTGGTCATATGTTGGTCATGTGATGAGACGGAACAACAAGAGAAGAAGGTGGTCATATGTTGGTCATGTGATGAGAAGAAACAACAAGAGAAGAAGGTGGTCATATGTTGGTCATGTGATGAGAAGAGACAACAAGAGAAGAAGGTGGTCATATGTTGGTCATGTGATGAGACGGAACAACAAGAGAAGAAGGTGGTCATATGTTGGTCATGTGATGAGACGGAACAACAAGAGAAGAAGGTGGTCATATGTTGGCCATGTGATGAGAAGAAACAACAAGAGAAGAAGGTGGTCATATGTTGGTCATGTGATGAGAAGAGACAACAAGAGAAGAAGGTGGTCATATGTTGGTCATGTGATGAGACGGAACAACAAGAGAAGAAGGTGGTCATATGTTGGTCATGTGATGAGACGGAACAACAAGAGAAGAAGGTGGTCATATGTTGGTCATGTGATGAGAAGAAACAACAAGAGAAGAAGGTGGTCATATGTTGGCCATGTGATGAGACGGAACAACAAGAGAAGAAGGTGGTCATATGTTGGTCATGTGATGAGACGGAACAACAAGAGAAGAAGGTGGTCATATGTTGGTCATGTGATGAGAAGAAACAACAAGTGAAGAAGGTGGTCATATGTTGGACATGTGATGAGACGGAACAACAAGAGAAGAAGGTGGTCATATATTGGCCATGTGATGAGAAGAAACAACAAGAGAAGAAGGTGGTCATATGTTGGACATGTGATGAGACGGAACAACAAGAGAAGAAGGTGGTCATATATTGGCCATGTGATGAGAAGAAACAACAAGAGAAGAAGGTAGTCATATGTTGGACATGTGATGAGACGGAACAACAAGAGAAGAAGGTGGTCATATGTTGGTCATGTGATGAGACGGAACAACAAGAGAAGAAGGTGGTCATATGTTGGACATGTGATGAGACGGAACAACAAGAGAAGAAGGTGGTCATATGTTGGCCATGTGATGAGACGGAACAACAAGAGAAGAAGGTGGTCATATGTTGGTCATGTGATGAGAAGAAACAACAAGAGAAGAAGGTAGTCATATGTTGGACATGTGATGAGATGGAACAACAAGAGAAGAAGGTGGTCATATGTTGGCCATTTGATGAGAAGAAACAACAAGAGAAGAAGGTGGTCATATGTTGGCCATGTGATGAGAAGAAACAACAAGAGAAGAAGGTGGTCATATGTTGGCCATGTGATGAGACGGAACAACAAGAGAAGAAGGTGGTCATATGTTGGCCATTTGATGAGAAGAAACAACAAGAGAAGAAGGTGGTCATATGTTGGCCATTTGATGAGAAGAAACAACAAGAGAAGAAGGTGGTCATATGTTGGCCATTTGATGAGAAGAAACAACAAGAGAAGAAGGTGGTCATATGTTGGCCATGTGATGAGAAGAAACAACAAGAGAAGAAGGTGGTCATATGTTGGCCATGTGATGAGAAGAAACAAGAAGAAGGTGGTCATAAGTTGGCCATGTGATGAGAAGAAACAACAAGAGAAGAAGGTGGTCATATGTTGGCCATGTGATGAGAAGAGACAACAAGAGAAGAAGGTGGTCATGTGCTGGCCATGTGATGAGAAGAAACAAAAGTAACACAAACAAAATCTCAAAACAGAACCTGGGGATACAAGAAAAAGAGGTCAACCTAGACAAACATTAAAAATAACAATGAAGCTAGAGGCAGTAACAGCGGGCATCAACTCCCCAATGAGGATGAGAGGCTTGCTCAGAACGGGGATGCGTGGCGAGATACAATGCAGGTCCTGTGCTGTCTTACACTTAATACCAGAGATCATCACACACGGAGGTCAAGAATGTCTGTCCTGTGTGCAGTCCCTAGAACGAGAGGACATCAGACAGATACCAGAAACAGCCACAGTTTGTCTATAGCCCACATTAATGCTACTTATGTGGGTTCTGGTTGTGTGACGTGCCTCCGAGCTCTGGCAGCCATATAAATGTAAGGGTCGGGACATACAGATGCATAGAAGCGTGAAGGTTAAGGCAGAGAATGGCACATAAATAAGTATGAGGTTCGTGGTAAATAAATGCATATAAATGTGAGGGTCAGGGTATATAAATGCATATAAATGTGAGGGTCAGGGTATATAAATGCATATAAATGTGAGGGTCAGGGTATATAAATGCATATAAATGTGAGGGTCAGGGTATATAAATGCATATAAATGTGAGGGTCAGGGTATATAAATGCATATAAATGTGAGGGTCAGGGTATATAAATGCATATAAATGTGAGGATCAGGGTATATAAATGCATATAAATGTGAGGATCAGGGTATATAAATGCATATAAATGTGAGGGTCGTGGTAAATAAATGCATATAAATGTGAGGGTCAGGGTATATAAATGCATATAAATGTGAGGATCAGGGTATATAAATGCATATAAATGTGAGGGTCAGGGTATATAAATGCATATAAATGTGAGGGTCAGGGTATATAAATGCATATAAATGTGAGGATCAGGGTATATAAATGCATATAAATGTGAGGGTCAGGGTATATAAATGCATATAAATGTGAGGGTCAGGGTATATAAATGCATATAAATGTGAGGGTCAGGGTATATAAATGCATATAAATGTGAGGATCAGGGTATATAAATGCACATAAATGAGGGTCAGGGTATATAAATGCATATAAATGTGAGGGTCGTGGTAAATAAATGCATATAAATGTGAGGGTCAGGGTGTATAAATGCATATAAATGTGAGGATCAGGGTATATAAATGCATATAAATGAGGGTCATGGTATATAAATGCATATAAATGTGAGGGTCAAGGTATATAAATGCATATAAATGTGAGGATCAGGGTATATAAATGCATATAAATGTGAGGATCAGGGTATATAAATGCATATAAATGAGAGGATCAGGGTATATAAATGCATATAAATGTGAGGGTCAGGGTATATAAATGCATATAAATGTGAGGGTCAGGGTATATAAATGTGAGGATCAGGGTATATAAATGTGAGGATCAGGGTATATAAATGCATATAAATGAGAGGATCAGGGTATATAAATGCATCAAAATGTGAAGATGCAGTAAAACTAATCATAAAGAAGAAATTAAAAAAAAAGATAATAAAAACTGGCTGGAGTACATCTTTATGTAAATAATGGACAACATAATATCGAACGAAGTTGCGGCTCATAGGCCTGGAAGTTGAGTCCTTTCATTCTTATTGCATACAATAATTGTGTTTTCACATCTTATTCTTAGTTAGTTATATAGTATTAATTGTATTCACTTATAAATCTGTGAATATGTATTGTTTATTGTTCCTGTTGAAGGCCTTATGAGCCGTAACATCGTTCGACATTGTGTTGTCCATGTGACCCGTCTGTTTCGGATTATGATCCTTCTATACCAGTCATGCCCAGCTTATCCCTCCAGGTGTCGCTGACTGACCACTTATTAAACTGTTCGTCTAACCATTAGTCCCCTGACGAAGCTAGCCCCACAACCCTTCCTTCCTACTTTACCTCCACTGGTCCATGCATCAACACCAGCATCTATCCCCTTTCTTTGTTAAAGAAAAACTAGGACACTTTTATGTTATAACAATCAAGTCACTTCACCAATCTGCGATTGACTGTGCTCTCATATAACAGTGTCTCTGACATTACGAATGTTCCTGTCTGTGTGCTTTGTTTGTTCATGTTTCTGACATTACTTAAAGTCCTGTCTCTGTGTTCTGTTGCCCTTTTCTCTGACATTACTTAAAGTTCTGTTTCTGTGCTCTGTTGTCCATGTCTCTGACATTACTTACAGTCCTGTCTCTGTGTTCTGTTGTTCATGTCTCTGACATTACTTACAGCTCTGTCTGTGTGCTCTGTTGTCTATGTCTCTGACATGACTAACCGTTCTGTATGTATGCTCTGTGGCCCAAGTCTGTGACGTCACTAAAGCCACTGTGATGCCCCCAGTTAACAGACACACGCATGTAAATGTGAAGGTGACTGACTGAATTAAAACCTGACGTGTGTCAATCAAAGGACGATGGTTCGATTTTTTGTTCAAATAAAAGGTTTTCGAGTGAAATAAACTCTATACAGTACACCATGCAGCGACAGCACTATGTAGCCAAGTATTATTTCTCAGCCCATTAAATCCGCTCTTGTCTGGTAAACTGCATCTTCTTCACTTCGTCCTGTACCCATTCGGGTGTCGAGGGAGATACAAATGTCTGGTCCTCGCCCCATTTCGCGGCTTCAATCGTTGCCACTTGATGATGATGTAGCGTTTCTGTAATCTTGTCTGTCCATCCTACTCTGGCCTTCCTCTTGCTCTTTTCCCTTCTCCTCTTTTAATATAAGCTTTGTATGGTAAGGAATAACACGGCATTCTTTCTAGGTGGGGAAACCAATTTATTTGTTGTTTCTGTGTGTAGCTTAGGACTGGCTCAATGCCTACTCTTTTTCTTATATCATTCCTGATTCTGTTTTTTTTTTTCTGGTTACTCCATGCGCTAATCAGAAATGGTAATATAAGAGAAAGAGTAGGCACTGAGCCAATCCTAAACTATACATGGAAACAACAAAAATACTGGAAAACTCCACCAATGAGGAAAATGCACGAGTATGATACCAGAGCTCCCGATAACATTAAAAAAATTACAATTCTCATTCATCTCGAATCTCTGTCATGATCTCTCTCTCCCACTCTCTCTCTCTCTCTCTCTCTATTCTTTTATTATTAAGACTACTATTCTTTCACTACGCGAATACTGATAGATTCTCTTCCTGCTTCATAACTGTCTAAAAATCCCGGCACTTCATTCTTCCTCTGCCAAATCAGCTTTGCTCAAGTCCCAATGGCCGTCACTTCTATCTCTGCCACTATTTGTAACCAGTGTCAACATCCCCGATATAGATGTGCCCCACACACCCGAGAGACAAAACTAAAACAGCTCATCTACACAAGTTCAATCAACAAAAACTAAAACAGCTCAACTACACAAGTTCAATCAACAAAAACTAAAACAGCGCAACTACACAAGTCCAATCAAAAAAATCTAAAACAGATCATCTACACAAGTCCAATCAAAAAAATCTAAAAAAGATCATCTACACAAGTTCAATCAAAAAAATCTAAAACAGATCATCTACACAAGTCCAATCAAAAAAATCTAAAACAGATCATCTACACAAGTCCAATCAGAAAAATCTAAAACAGCTCAACTACACAAGTCCAATCAAAAAAATCTAAAAAAGATCATCTACACAAGTTCAATCAAAAAAATCTAAAACAGATCATCTACACAAGTCCAATCAAAAAATCTAAAACAGATCATCTACACAAGTCCAATCAGAAAAATCTAAAACAGCTCAACTACACAAGTCCAATCAAAAAAATCTAAAACAGATCATCTACACAAGTCCAATCAAAAATATCTAAAACAGCTCATCTACACAAGTCCAATCAAAAATATCTAAAACAGCTCATCTACACAAGTCCAATCAAAAAAATCTAAACCAGATCATCTACACAAGTCCAATCAAAAATATCTAAAACAGCTCATCTACACAAGTCCAATCAAAAAAATCGAAAACAGATCATCTACACAAGTCCAATCAAAAAAATCTAAAACAGCTCATCTACACAAGGCCAATCAAAAAAATCTAAAACAACTCATCTACACAAGTCCAATCAAAAAAACTAAAACAGTTCATCTACACAAGTCCAATCAACAAAAACTGAACCAGCTCATCTACACAAGTCCAATCAACAAAAACTGAACCAGCTCATCTACACAAGTTCAATCAACAAAAACTGAACCAGCTCATCTACACAAGTCCAATCAACAAAAACTGAACCAGCTCATCTACACAAGTCCAATCAACAAAAACTGAACCAGCTCATCTACACAAGTCCAATCAACAAAAACTGAACCAGCTCATCTACACAAGTTCAATCAACAAAAACTGAACCAGCTCATCTACACAAGTCCAATCAACAAAAACTGAACCAGCTCATCTACACAAGTCCAATCAACAAAAACTGAACCAGCTTATCTACACAAGTCCAATCAACAAAAACTGAACCAGCTCATCTACACAAGTTCAATCAACAAAAACTGAACCAGCGACACATCTCAAGCACTCGCCACCCAAAAACCTCGTTAGAAATCAATGCCTAACCAGCTCTGGGGTACAGGACCCATTTGCCATGTATTTATCCGTCGAGCTCACACACCCGTAGACCCACACACCCGTCGACCCACACATTCGTCTTACCGAAAGCCTCCAGTACAGTGTTGGCCTCCAAGATCTGCTGCTCAGTCCAGAAGGATGTATGGTTGGTCACGGAACACAAATACTGCAAAATAAATTTCGTTGTTTCTGTCTGAGGAAATAAAGACAAATATGTCAGTACGACGAGTCTATCGTTATTGCTTCTTGGATTATTTCACTCACACATGCTTCTACTCACTTATATTTCTACCCAAGAACATACTCTAATGTTTCTACTAACTTATATTTCTACCCAAGAACATACACTCATGTTTCTACTCACTTATATTTCTACCCAAGAACATACACTAATGTTTCTACTGACTTATATTTCTACCCAAGAACATACACTCATGCTTCTACTCACTTATATTTCTACCCAAGAACATACACTCATGCTTCTACTCACTTATATTTTTACCCAAGAACATACACTCATGCTTCTACTCACTTATATTTCTACCCAAGAACATATACTCATGCTTCTACTCACTTATATTTCTACCCAAGAACATACACTCATGCTTCTACTCACTTATATTTCTACCCAAGAACATACACTCATGTTTCTACTCACTTATATTTCTACCCAAGAACATACACTCATGTTTCTACTCACTTATATTTCTACCCAAGAACATAAGTAGTATAGTATGTCATTTACATGCAACAAAAGTGCCTTTGAAGGCACCTAAATCCTTATATAAATAGTCTACACGCAGATCGAGGCACAATTTTTGGTGCCGTTTTTCCGTATATGAGAGTCTACCGTTTTTTCCTTATATGAGAGTCTACCCGCCCATTTTTGTTCCGGTCGTGGTGACCTCTCGTGGCGGTGGTGGTGACCTCCCGGTGACCTCTCGTGGCGGTGGTGGTGACCTCCTGCGGCGGTGGTGAAGGGGTGGTGAAGGGGTGGTGGTATCATATATCTATTATATTCTTTGTACTTTCAATGGTTCCGTAACTTTCATAAATCTATTCTTTCTTTATACTCTCAGGCAATAAAAAAACAGTGACAAGTTTATTTATTGTTTTAAAAACTTCCTTTAGAATTAAAGGTAACAACTTAGGCCGTTACACACGCTACACGAAGGCGCATTACCGAACTTAGTAACTACAAGGCGTTTAACGTTAAGCGAGATCAAAGAGTTACCGGTAGACGCGCAGCCGCGAAGACGCGCAGCAAGGGACCGCAAGATCAAAGAGCTCGGTAGACGCGCAGCGAAGACGCGCAGCGAGGGGGCCGCGTTTAACGTTAAGCGCGATCAAAGAGTTCCCGGTACACGGACCGCGTTTACATCAAAGAATCCGCCTCCCGTGGTGAAATCTCCGTAGCCGGTAAGTGTTCATCAGGAGTGTCATTTATCAGGGGAATTTTACGATACCGATGTTTTAATGTGAGACGCTTGGGGGTAATTAACAGTGACAAGTTATTTATTTATTGTTTTTATTCGTATATATCCCACAATAGATAACACAGGGGTAGACAATAATGTAGTCTTTAACTATTGCACATTATAGACAAGTATAATACATAAGAAACAAAGTAGTTTATTTACAAGAAGTAATACATGATACTGTTAAATTGCTAAAGGGGAGGTGGTCACGTTGTTCAGAATGGACCTGTCGCTTGCTGGGGTGAGGTAGTAAGTTGGAAGTTGTAGTAGTAGGTTAGAAGTTAGCGTGTAATAGAAGTAGTAGGTTAGAAGTTGGCGTGTAATAGAAGTAGTAGGTTAGAAGTTGGCGTGTATTAGAAGTAGTAGGTAGTTGGATGTGGAAGTTGTAGTTGTAGAGGTAGCTGGTTGTGGAGGTAGTTGTAGTAGTGAAAGTTGTAGTAGAGCAGGGGACGACGTTCAAATTACGTTACTCCCAAATCCACGAAAGCTTAGACTTTGGAGTTCTATATCTTTAGCACTTCAACGAATAACAGACAACAGTAATGGTGAACCTTACAGATAAGAAAACTTAGTTCCAAACCCCAAAAGTTCGTCCCATAACTAAAAAGTTGAACTCAAAACATTAAAAATCTAGGTCAAAAGTCAAAATAGTTAGACACGGTAGGGCAAAAGGGCATATTTTTTCCAACCAATACTCCCTATTCTTCTACACATCTGCATCTTGAAGCCTTCAAATTTATATTCAATGTTTGGCTACTGACTATATTTTGCGCCGATTGCGCAGAGTCGATTCTATATTCAACCACTGAACTCTCTGTCGATGTAGTAGACACGTATGTCATGTCAATGTAACAGTCATGTCAATGTAACAGTCATGTCAATGTAATGGTCATCTCGTTGTAACAGACACGTATGTCATGTCGTTGTAACAGACACGTATGTCATGTCGTTTTATCAGAGACGTATGGTATGTCGTTGTAATAGCCATGTCGTTGTATCAGTCATGTCGATGTAGTAGACACGTATGTCATGTCAATGTAACAGTCATGTCAATGTAACAGTCATGTCAATGTAATGGTCATCTCGTTGTAACAGACACGTATGTCATGTCGTTGTAACAGACACCTATGTCATGTCGTTTTATCAGAGACGTATGGTATGTCGTTGTAATAGCCATGTCGTTGTATCAGTCATGTCGATGTAGTAGACACGTATGTCATGTCAATGTAACAGTCATGTCAATGTAACAGTCATTTCGTTGTAATAGTCATCTCGTTGTAACAGTCACGTATGTCATGTCGTTTTATCAGAGACGTATGGTATGTCGTGATGGACGAATGTAGGTTGTCGACTGTGCCATGATGGATCATGTAGGTTGTCGACGGTGCCATGATGGATCATGTAGGTTGTCGACGGTGCCATGATGGATGAATGTAGGTTGTCGACTGTGTCGGGATGGATCATGTAGGTTGTCGACTGTGCCATGATGGATGAAAGTAGGTTGTCGACTGTACCATGATGGATCATGTAGGTTGTCGACTGTGTCGAGATGGATGAATGTAGGTTGTCGACTGTGTCGAGATGGATGAATGTAGGTTGTCTAGTGTCTCATGATGGTTGTATGTAGATTGTCGACTGTGTCGAGATGGACGAATGTAGGTTGTCGACTGTGCCATGATGGATCATGTAGGTTGTCGACTGTGCCATGATGGATCATGTAGGTTGTCGACTGTGCCATGATGGATCATGTAGGTTGTCGACTGTGTCGAGATGGATGAATGTAGGTTGTCTAGTGTCTCATGATGGTTGTATGTAGGTTTTCTAGTGTGTCGGGATGGCTGAATGTAGGTTCTGTCTAGTGTGTCGTGATGAGTGTATGTAGATTGTCTAGTGTGCCATGATGGTTGTATGTAATTGTCGAGTATGCTCCAACAAATCACCGCGCCATTTAAAATTCTTTGAACATAATGGACACGGATGTTCACCAGAAGAAACCTCATTATGAGAAACCATCTGGAGAAAATCCAATAACCCTTTCCTCAACCATATTTAACATACCTAGTTTAACTTCATCAAACATCAAGCTCAACAATACTTAGCATACCTACTTTAAACACCTCGATAAAATTGAATAACCTTTCATCGATAAGCCTTAACGTACTTTAAGAGAAAACAATCCAACTTACTGTGTAAAATAGAATCTCAATCCGTTAGAATGAATAGTAACTTTCCTTGAAGCAACCAAACTTATAACACGAAAGCCCTGAAGGGTCTAGTTTAAATATATCCTGGTAACAAATGAATACATTATCCAATCAGCGAGTGACTATGCCAACATCGACTGATATCTGGATTAACCAACCAGAGAAGAGTATTAGCATGGGAGGCGGAGCAAAGAAATGACTGACATCTGTATTATAACCATTCAGAAAAGAGCATTACTATGAACGGCAGAGTGATTAACCAATTATAGAAGAGCGTAACTTTGAAAACGGTTCCAGGTCCATCTTAAGGTAAATGAATTGGTCGGGTTCTCATCGAGGATCGTGGGCGTTTCTGGTCCATAGAATGTGTTTGGATAAATTTATGAAGGAGTTTATGTTCCTGGGGGTTGATATTATTCATACATATGATAAGACGTGTAAGAAACATTCCAAGTTTTATAAAGCTATGGCTAACCTAGTATATACATTATCGGAGAGAAATGAGCTGTTATTTACTGGAATAATTCAGAGAGTCGGTGGTCATGATATCTACGCCACGTTTGTAACCATCGTTATCGAAATACTTTCAGATCGAATTCGCAATTTCGGTCGTCTTGTTGTTCTATATACCCTCGCCTATTGATTAGTTAAGAATCATGTTAAAGACATGTTCGACACTGATTCCGACATTTGTACTTTAGAAACGGACTTTGGTACTTGGACCGGTGGTATCATCGGAAGAGAATTTGGAGAGTGGTTACTAAAAGAAGGTAGTTTGGAAAATTTTCTAGACCTCTCTAACGAAGAAGCTACAACACTGTGGACTCTACTTCGCAACAGCCTTTGGTCTTTAAGAGCTTTACCTATAAATGTTTATCTGTGAGTTTATATATTTTTCCCTAATAAAAGTTTGGTAACCCCACAGCATTTGTTACTGCCTTACAATATTGTTTACCAGGTCAAGACACCCTCTCACACTGATGATGAGGGTTGTCCTGTAGTAGGCCTGTGATTGTAATAAGAATGGTTTGCTCCAGCTTTGAAATCTGAAATTTTCACAAAAAGAGATGGTGTTACTCAGTTCCCCTATAATGGGGATGTTGAGTTACTAAAAATAGATTTTGATCTCTGATGCAATACCTGATTAGTTACTAAAAATAGAATGTGACCTATGATCCAATAACAGAATACTCATTGCACTGGTGACCAATTGAGACTGATGGAAAAGTGAATTCCCAGTCATAGAAAAGTATGTTGTCACGATAGGTGTGTCAATAACAAGGAACAAAAAAAATCATTAAAGACATCCTAATTAAGTTGTGAAATTTTGGTGGTTGAGAGATAAATCTGAAGATAAGCACATCAAACTATAAGAACAAGGAAACAATCGTATATTACACACTCTTAGAGCCAGTGTTAAGGTAACACGTATTTAGTTAAAATAGAAGGTTATAAATTGAGTAGAGGTAAACTTATACCTTATGGCTCATCTACTTTTTCGAATAAACTCAAGTTCAGAAGAGGAAGACAGTGATGAAGATAGTGACGTGTCAATGAGCACGCAAACCACGACAATATGGCCTAGTGGTAATTTTAATAATGGTTTAACTTTAGACTCAATTTTCAAAAAGACAAATATACGTGAAAGGTTTTTAAACTCTAGTGAAACCTCTGACACCTACATCACCGGCTCTCAAAATCAGGGAGCTGGAAGACTGGAGATTCCAACTGAAATAATTAACAACCACTCCTCGACTGGTAATAGAGATATACAAATCTTTGAACATGATATTTATTTTGAACAAATTAACGCAACGTGGAACGAACAATACGCTTACAGCCAGCAAAGTGATACACTAAACGATAGAGCTACCAAGGTAAGTAATTGCTTTGGAGTCGAGTTTACCTTTTGATTTTGATATTCTGTTTCGCCTTCATTATCTTTATTACTGGTTTATTACACAACTAGTAGAGACATTATCTTTATTGATGATGATAAATAGTAAATTTCCACATGTAATGAAAATTGTGAAACTAGTTGCTAGTAATGATTGACGTTATAGTAAAGGAAACCGAAAAAATAAAGGACTCATCCTTGATACCATAAAGAAGTAACTGCAACTTCAAAGAAAAAGACAAGTGGAATAATATTAATACTGGTAAATCTTTTGAAGTGTTATCCTCTGGAGGTGGAGTAGAGTAAATTTTACGTAGAAGCAGGTTTAAATTACCCAAGAGACTCATGGACAATAGGTTACTAGGTGAGAAGTGAAAGAGATATCCAATACTTGGATGTTGTGACTTGTAATGAGAACCGCTGTAATAACTTGTACCAACTTGAAAACGTGAGGGGTGAAAAGACAGAGGGAAACAAAGAGAAATGACATCAGCTACAGAGTTGTGCAGAGATATTTTATTATAAAGTGTTTTTCATTTAGAAGTTTTTGCTGGCTTTTAAACCTAAATTGTCTCGTTTCTTCTAGGTTCATTTTTGTGAAGAAACGATTGTTTTAACAATCCACGATGATGAAAATGACGAACCCAATTATTCTTGGCAGCAGTTTTCTATAGACAAGGAGCGCTTCATAAACCGTATACAAGAATGTGGCAAAATTATTTCCCCCATCCTAGCTATTATGATCACAGAGCCAAGCTTCTAAAAAAGTATTTCAGAAGTAATAGAAACTAAAGTTTAGTTGATATTTTACTTGCCAAGCCCAATCCGGTGTTCAGAAGAACACTTCCCTCTAATGAGCATAACATGCTATACTCGAGTTTGTCTCCAACTTGTCAGTGTAGGCCCCGCCCTCTGGATCATCATTTGTTTTGATGACTCCATGGATACATCGGCTTCGTGGAACAAACTTCCCATGACTCATCAAAGATGGCCGCTCTCTGAACATGTCTCATCACGTCCAATGACGTATTGCATCAGTTACTATAAATAGAACGTATTCCATTGGTTACTATAAATAGACTGACCACGCCCCCTTGTTACAGGGTATAAAGGGCAGCCGTTCTCAGTGCTGCTACATACAGAAAGTCAGATCCCTGCTACCAAGTCGTGTGCTTTTTAGAATGGAGTCCGTTAGAATGGATATGTGTGATTCCGCTGTTAATGTTGACTGTGATGGTGCTTTTTTCTATGCCGCTCGTAATGGCGAGTATGTAAAGCCTCTACAGAAGAATGGTTTGAAGGCTGTCTCAGTTTCGAGATATCGAGCAAAGACTTTAATTCATCTTAGAAAATACGATGGCAAAACGGGGTTGAAATTCCCAACACGTTACGGTATAACACTAACACAGCCTGAATTTGAGACTTTAGTGGGTCTGAAGTCTACGATTCTCTCAGAGTGTGACAGACTACGAGTAGCCACAGGTGATGCGTCTACGATTCTCTCAGCTGAGTGTGACAGTATACAAGCAACCACTGATGGAGCATCTACATTTCGCTCAGACTATGACAGAGAACAAACGACCAATGAGGGTGAGTGGTCGATCGCTGCTCCTCCCGTTTATGACGACTTCCAGGCGTCTACAATTCTCTCAGCAGAGTGTGACGGTGTACAACCAATTACTGATGGAACATCTACATTTCGCTCAGACTATACCCGAGAACAAACAGCCAATGAGGGTGACTGGTCGTTCGCTGCTCCTCCTGTTTATGACGACTTCCAGTATCAACAGAGTAACCTTTCGACTGTTCTCACAGACACAGCTCACAAACGAATTGATCCCCGTTCGATCACTAATATAACTGATGGATCTTATGCTATTAAGAACAATAAACAAAACTGTGTTAAATTTTGCGATCCTTGTGTATTTAAAAAACCACGGGGGAGACCACGTAAACTTGTAATTTAAGCATTAAACACATGACTATGTTGTTATATGTGTACTTTTTCAGATGATTTGTATCCATATTTGCACTATTTAAAGCGTTAAATCGTTGTTCAATTATAAATATTTGAACGTGTAACATGTGTTGTCTAGTTTTATTGTGAAAATAAACATTATATAAAGATCATATTTGTTTGTTTTTATTTGACTTATTTTAATTTTAATGAGTTTATTCGAAAAAGTAGATGAGCCATAAGGTATAAGTTTACCTCTACTCAATTTATAACCTTCTATTTTAACTAAATACGTGTTACCTTAACACTGGCTCTAAGAGTGTGTAATATACGATTGTTTCCTTGTTCTTATAGTTTGATGTGCTTATCTTCAGATTTATCTCTCAACCACCAAAATTTCACAACTTAATTAGGATGTCTTTAATGATTTTTTTTGTTCCTTGTTATTGACACACCTATCGTGACAACATACTTTTCTATGACTGGGAATTCACTTTTCCATCAGTCTCAATTGGTCACCAGTGCAATGAGTATTCTGTTATTGGATCATAGGTCACATTCTATTTTTAGTAACTAATCAGGTATTGCATCAGAGATCAAAATCTATTTTTAGTAACTCAACATCCCCATTATAGGGGAACTGAGTAACACCATCTCTTTTTGTGAAAATTTCAGATTTCAAAGCTGGAGCAAACCATTCTTATTACAATCACAGGCCTACTACAGGACAACCCTCATCATCAGTGTGAGAGGGTGTCGTGACCTGGTAAACAATATTGTAAGGCAGTAACAAATGCTGTGGGGTTACCAAACTTTTATTAGGGAAAAATATATAAACTCACAGATAAACATTTATAGGTAAAGCTCTTAAAGACCAAAGGCTGTTGCGAAGTAGAGTCCACAGTGTTGTAGCTTCTTCGTTAGAGAGGTCTAGAAAATTTTCCAAACTACCTTCTTTTAGTAACCACTCTCCAAATTCTCTTCCGATGATACCACCGGTCCAAGTACCAAAGTCCGTTTCTAAAGTACAAATGTCGGAATCAGTGTCGAACATGTCTTTAACATGATTCTTAACTAATCGATAGGCGAGGGTATATAGAACAACAAGACGACCGAAATTGCGAATTCGATCTGAAAGTATTTCGATAACGATGGTTACAAACGTGGCGTAGATATCATGACCACCGACTCTCTGAATTATTCCAGTAAATAACAGCTCATTTCTCTCCGATAATGTATATACAGTCGAACCTGGTCTTAGGACCACCTGTTTAAAGCGTTTCCCTGGTTATAGGACCGGGTCTACAATTTCCCCGAGTTTTTTACTATATGCTAACACTGATTACGGCGCTCACCGTATGACGCGACCAGAGACCAGGCTAATTAACCGCCGCCAATGTTATTTATCCCGTTTACGACACGCGGGTAATCCGATGGGAGCCATAAACGATCGACACAGGTGTCTACAGGTGTCGAGGTTTTCCCGTATTTAGTGAGTCCCAGATTACAGTGGGACGTGTTACGTTTATCAGTCAATACTGGTGTGAGAAAAACGGCAGACACAGATCTATGATTCGTGAAGGGACATCACTTCGCGGTTCCGTCTAGACCAGAGTAGACCATTGCGTGGCCCGTATAAATTACAGGAATTAACTAAAGAATTAGTTATTGCCCGCTTAGAGTGTATTCACGTACATGTACAGTATCTCAGTGAATTATTTTTGTGGATTTTAAAAGTGTTACACACAATATAGGAAATGGCCAGTGTCAAAAGTGTAAAACCAAAAGCATTAACGCTGGAAGAACGAATATCAGTGATTCGACAAAATATTTTTGTGTGTTTAACTATCGTGTTTTATGAAAAGTGTCCAACCAGTGGCTATTGTAGACCGACATGTGCACTATGTTCTTCTCATGGATTACGCTGATTTGCAGGTTAGTTTTCATAGTGCTTAGGATAAATTTTTTTTTATCGCTCTATTTATTATGTAAAACCTGTGAGGCAGGACCACCTGTCCTATGGGACCAGATTTGAAAGTCCCGTGAATGGTCGCCTTAGACAGGTTCGACTGTACTAGGTTAGCCATAGCTTTATAAAACTTGGAATGTTTCTTACACGTCTTATCATATGTATGAATAATATCAACCCCCAGGAACATAAACTCCTTCATAAATTTATCCAAACACATTCTATGGACCAGAAACGCCCACGATCCTCGATGAGAACCCGACCAATTCATTTACCTTAAGATGGAACTGGAACCGTTTTCAAAGTTACGCTCTTCTATAATTGGTTAATCACTCTGCCGTTCATAGTAATGCTCTTTTCTGAATGGTTATAATACAGATGTCAGTCATTTCTTTGCTCCGCCTCCCATGCTAATACTCTTCTCTGGTTGGTTAATCCAGATATCAGTCGATGTTGGCATAGTCACTCGCTGATTGGATAATGTATTCATTTGTTACCAGGATATATTTAAACTAGACCCTTCAGGGCTTTCGTGTTATAAGTTTGGTTGCTTCAAGGAAAGTTACTATTCATTCTAACGGATTGAGATTCTATTTTACACAGTAAGTTGGATTGTTTTCTCTTAAAGTACGTTAAGGCTTATCGATGAAAGGTTATTCAATTTTATCGAGGTGTTTAAAGTAGGTATGCTAAGTATTGTTGAGCTTGATGTTTGATGAAGTTAAACTAGGTATGTTAAATATGGTTGAGGAAAGGGTTATTGGATTTTCTCCAGATGGTTTCTCATAATGAGGTTTCTTCTGGTGAACATCCGTGTCCATTATGTTCAAAGAAGTTTAAATGGCGCGGTGATTTGTTGGAGCATACTCGACAATTACATACAACCATCATGGCACACTAGACAATCTACATACACTCATCACGACACACTAGACAGAACCTACATTCAGCCATCCCGACACACTAGAAAACCTACATACAACCATCATGAGACACTAGACAACCTACATTCATCCATCTCGACACAGTCGACAACCTACATGATCCATCATGGCACAGTCGACAACCTACATGATCCATCATGGCACAGTCGACAACCTACATGATCCATCATGGCACAGTCGACAACCTACATTCGTCCATCTCGACACAGTCGACAATCTACATACAACCATCATGAGACACTAGACAACCTACATTCATCCATCTCGACACAGTCGACAACCTACATTCATCCATCTCGACACAGTCGACAACCTACATGATCCATCATGGTACAGTCGACAACCTACATTCATCCATCATGGCACAGTCGACAACCTACATGATCCATCCCGACACAGTCGACAACCTACATTCATCCATCATGGCACCGTCGACAACCTACATGATCCATCATGGCACCGTCGACAACCTACATGATCCATCATGGCACAGTCGACAACCTACATTCGTCCATCACGACATACCATACGTCTCTCATAAAACGACATGACATACGTGACTGTTACAACGAGATGACTATTACAACGAAATGACTGTTACATTGACATGACTGTTACATTGACATGACTGTTACATTGACATGACATACGTGTCTACTACATCGACATGACTGATACAACGACATGGCGATTACAACGACATACCATACGTCTCTGATAAAACGACATGACATAGGTGTCTGTTACAACGACATGACATACGTGTCTGTTACAACGAGATGACCATTACATTGACATGACTGTTACATTGACATGACTGTTACATTGACATGACATACGTGTCTACTACATCGACAGAGAGTTCAGTGGTTGAATATAGAATCGACTCTGCGCAATCGGCGCAAAATATAGTCAGTAGCCAAACATTGAATATAAATTCGAAGTCTTCGAGATGCAGATGTGTAGAAGAATAGGGAGTATTGGTTGGAAAGAATATGCCCTTTTGCCCTACCGTGTCTAACTATTTTGACTTTGGACCTAGATTTTTAATGTTTTGAGTTCAACTTTTTAGTTATGGGACGAACTTTTGGGGTTTGCAACTAAGTTTTCTTATCTGTAAGGTTCACTATTACTGTTGTCTGTTATTCGTTGAAGTGCTAAAGATATAGAACTCCAAAGTCTAAGCTTTCGTGGATTTGGGAGTAACGTAATTTGAACGTCGTCCCCTGCTCTACTACAACTTTCACTACTACAACTACCTCCACAACCAGCTACCTCTACAACTACAACTTCCACATCCAACTACCTACTACTTCTAATACACGCCAACTTCTAACCTACTACTTCTATTACACGCCAACTTCTAACCTACTACTTCTATTACACGCCAACTTCTAACCTACTACTACAACTTCCAACTTACTACCTCACCCCAGCAAGCGACAGGTCCATTCTGAACAACGTGACCACCTTCCCTTTAGCAATTTAACAGTATCATGTATTACTTCTTGTAAATAAACTACTTTGTTTCTTATGTATTATACTTGTCTATAATGTGCAATAGTTAAAGACTACATTATTGTCTACCCCTGTGTTATATATTGTGGGATATATACGAATAAAAACAATAAATAAATAACTTGTCACTGTTAATTACCCCCAAGCGTCTCACATTAAAACATCGGTATCGTAAAATTCCCCTGATAAATGACACTCCTGATGAACACTTACCGGCTACGGAGATTTCACCACGGGAGGCGGATTCTTTGATGTAAACGCGGTCCGTCTACCGGGAACTCTTTGATCGCGCTTAACGTTAAACGCGGCCCCCTCGCTGCGCGTCTTCGCTGCGCGTCTTCGCTGCGCGTCTGCCGAGCTCTTTGATCTTGCGGCCCCTTGCTGCGCGTCTTCGCGGCTGCGCGTCTACCGGTAACTCTTTGATCTCGCTTAACGTTAAACGCCGTGTAGTTACTAAGTTCGGTAATGTACCTTCGTGTAGCGTGTGTAACGGCCTAAGTTGTTACCTTTAATTCTAAAGGAAGTTTTTAAAACAATAAATAAACTTGTCACTGTTTTTTATTGCCTGAGAGTATAAAGAAAGAATAGATTTATGAAAGTTACGGAACCATTGAAAGTACAAAGAATATAATAGATTTATGATACCACCACCCCTTCACCACCCCTTCACCACCCCTTCACCACCGCCGCGGGAGGTCACCACCACCGCCACGAGAGGTCACCACGACCGGAACAAAAATGGGCGGGTAGACTCTCATATAAGGAAAAAACGGTAGACTCTCATATAAGGAAAAACGGCACCAAAAATTGTGCCTCGATCTGCGTGTAGACTATTTATATAAGGATTTAGGTGCCTTCAAAGGCACTTTTGTTGCATGTAAATGACATACTATACTACTAACATACACTCATGTTTCTACTCACTTATATTTCTACCCAAGAACATACACTCATGTTTCTACTCACTTATATTTCTACCCAAGAACATACACTCATGTTTCTACTCACTCATATTTCTACCCAAGAACATACACTCATGTTTCTACTCACTTATATTTCTACCCAAGAACATACACACATGTTTCTACTTACTTATATTTCTACCCAAGAACATACACACGTTTCTACTCACTCATAGTTCTAACAAAGAACATACACACAAGTTTATATTCAGTTATGTTTCTACCCAAGAACATAAACACGGTTCTACTCACTCATATTTATACCCAAGAACAAACCAACATGTTTCTACTCACTCATATTTCTACCAAAGAACATACACACATGTTTCTACTCACTCATAATTCTACCCAAGAACATACACATATGTTTCTACTCACTTATATTTCTACCCAAGAACATACACACAAGTTTCTACTCACGTATATTTCTACCAAAGAACATACACACAAGTTTCTACTCACTTATATTTCCACCCAAGAACATACACAAGTTTCTACTCACTCATAGTTCTAACAAAGAACATACACACAAGTTTATATTCAGTTATGTTTCTACCCAAGAACATAAACACGGTTCTACTCACTCATATTTATACCCAAGAACAAACCAACATGTTTCTACTCACTCATATTTCTACCCAAGAACATACACTCATGTTTCTACTCACTTATATTTCTACCCAAGAACATACACACATGTTTCTACTTACTTATATTTCTACCCAAGAACATACACACGTTTCTACTCACTCATAGTTCTAACAAAGAACATACACACAAGTTTATATTCAGTTATGTTTCTACCCAAGAACATAAACACGGTTCTACTCACTCATATTTATACCCAAGAACAAACCAACATGTTTCTACTCACTCATATTTCTACCAAAGAACATACACATATGTTTCTACTCACTCATAATTCTACCCAAGAACATACACATATGTTTCTACTCACTTATATTTCTACCCAAGAACATACACACAAGTTTCTACTCACGTATATTTCTACCAAAGAACATACACACAAGTTTCTACTCACTTATATTTCCACCCAAGAACATACACAAGTTTCTACTCACTCATAGTTCTAACAAAGAACATACACACAAGTTTATATTCAGTTATGTTTCTACCCAAGAACATAAACACGGTTCTACTCACTCATATTTATACCCAAGAACAAACCAACATGTTTCTACTCACTCATATTTCTACCCAAGAACATACACTCATGTTTCTACTCACTTATATTTCTACCCAAGAACATACACACATGTTTCTACTTACTTATATTTCTACCCAAGAACATACACACGTTTCTACTCACTCATAGTTCTAACAAAGAACATACACACAAGTTTATATTCAGTTATGTTTCTACCCAAGAACATAAACACGGTTCTACTCACTCATATTTATACCCAAGAACAAACCAACATGTTTCTACTCACTCATATTTCTACCAAAGAACATACACATATGTTTCTACTCACTCATAATTCTACCCAAGAACATACACATATGTTTCTACTCACTTATATTTCTACCCAAGAACATACACACAAGTTTCTACTCACGTATATTTCTACCAAAGAACATACACACAAGTTTCTACTCACTTATATTTCCACCCAAGAACATACACAAGTTTCTACTCACTCATAGTTCTACACAAGAACATACACACGTTTCTACTCACTCATTTTTCTACCCAAGAACATACACACGTTTCTACTCGCTCATTTTTCTACCCAAGAACATACACACGTTTCTATTCACACATATACCTCTCCACATTCATGTTCCTATTCACACGTCGTGGCGACTGTTTGACCAAGCGGCCTTTATCCCTCTGGTTCTATAATTGCACCCCCCTCCCGACATACACTAGCAATGGTACTATGTGTCGTAAAGATAGTTTTTTTTGTAATTCACAAGTTTCTTATATATATATATATATATATATATATATATATATATATATATATATATATATATACATATATATATACGTATATATACACGGGGTGAGCGAAACTAAAGTGGACAGTAAATGATAAGATTTATTTTATGGTGTTTGTGCTATATTCTATAACATTTTATAACTAATTTATTTAAATGGAATCTGTTTTGCTTCTATTCACTCAAAACCTGTACAGACAAATAATGTGAAACACTAATGTAATAATTGTTCATCACAATGTAATTGTACTGTAAACTCAAAATATATATTATCTTATATTGTCCAAGTAGGGTCAAGACAAAGAAATGAACATAAATGCATCAAAATGAGAAGCTGCAGTGAAGCTAACAGTGAGGAGAAATGAAACATAAATAGGAAAAAAATGGTATGGTTAAAGCTTCGAGTAACAAGAGGACACCACAAATCAGGACGACGTTTCGGCGCAAAGACCTTCAACAGGATCAAACATACAACACGCGTACAAATATGTATTTAAAATGTTCAAAAATAAATAATTACACATTTTAAAAATTATTTTTATTATTAGAAGCA
Organism: Megaustenia siamemsis; assembly: GCA_032433765.1. NCBI lineage: Eukaryota > Metazoa > Mollusca > Gastropoda > Stylommatophora > Ariophantidae > Megaustenia > Megaustenia siamemsis. The sequence goes on from JAVIAB010000124.1 coordinate 107,209,288, forward strand.
TGAAATTTTTTAATTATTTTTTGTTTATTTTAAATACATATTTGTACGTGTGTTGTATGTTTGTTCCTGTTGAAGGCCTTTGCGCCGAAACGTCGTTCTGATTTGTGGTGTCCACTTGTTAGGTGAAGCTTTAACCATACCATTTTTCTTCTATACATTTTTGTTTCATTTCTCCTCACTATATTGTCCACCAACTTTTGGTCCACCCTGTATCTAATTACTGTTGTTCGGATTCTGCTTGACAGCGACAGCGACTGAGAGGTTAGACCGCCTGCCACTCACAGAAGTGGCTTTGCTGTGCCTCCAGACGCAGACTAACTAGTCTAGTCTGGCCAAGCGAGTAGGGATCGAAGAGGGAAGACAACCTGGCACTCAAAAATAACGTAATGTAGTCGGATGTGGTGGGCAGAAAGACGCAAATAAACTACGCCACAAAGCATCTACGTCATTTGACGTCCTTTTAAGGGTGATTGGCGAAGAGGTGTATTCATGTAGTTATCAGGTGAAAAGCAAGCATGCAACTAAGCAAGCATGCAACTAAGCAAGCATGCAACTAAGCGAGCATGCAACTAAGCGAGCATGCAACTAAGCGAGCATGCAACTTAGCGAGCATGCAACTAAGCGAGCATGCAACTAAGCGAGCATGCAACTAAGCAAGCATGCAACTAAGCAAGCATGCAACTAAGCGAGTAACAACAGAATAGAACAGACACAAAAGAACAGCCGTGGTATCGATAGGTCCAGTCAGGTTGATTAGCTGGTAGAAGAAATCGTTCAGTAATCGAGCCAGTCCAAAAAAGGGGCTCAATCATTTTAGCAGATGGAGAAGTTTCTGTATGCAAATGATAGTGGTAGCTCGCTAGTTATACACATCTCCGTCCCCTTCAATCGTCACTTTCTACTTGTGCCACACTTTATTTAAAATGTCAATATCCTTCGCATCGTAATTTAATAATAACCTCCGTTTTTAACACATTTCTCCCTTCAATCTTCACTTTCTACTCGTGCCACACTTGCTTAACATGTAATAACGTAATTTAAATGTACCTTCCATCTTTACCCAAATGGCTTCCACGCGGTAGATTTCTGATATGTCTTCTATGTCCCCATGAGATTATGTTTCGAAAACTATAATTCACCAGTGGACATGGGCTTCCGACATACACATATAACTAACTGCATTCAAATCTCTAATGGATTGCGATCCACATATAATGTATCCACGTATGTCTATGTCGTGCAATACAACTCCTGAAGCGTGGACCACTCTACTTTATGTCATTAGAATAGCATCATGCCAAACTATATGACCTCCACATGTCAAATCTATTGTGCTGTTAAATCACAGCCAACTATAGTTATACTAAGGCATTGAAAGTAATCACCCACAGCATAGGTGGCTGGGTAATCAATAGGTACGACGTAGGCGTCCGGACAGGAGGGACCTGGGTTCAAAGCTCACCATAAGCGGTGGTTAAAAAAAAAAGTAAAGTACACCCGTCACGCCAAGTGGCGTATAGGGAATATGGTGTTAGTGACGTCACGCCAAGTGGCGTATAGGGAATATGGTGTTAGTGACGTCACGCCAAGTGGCGTATAGGGAATATGGTGTTAGTGACGTCACGCCAAGTGGCGTATAGGGAATATGGTGTTAGTGACGTCACGCCAAGTGGCGTATAGGGAATATGGTGTTAGTGACGTCACGCCAAGTGGCGTATAGGGAATATGGTGTTAGTGACGTCACGCCAAGTGGCGTATAGGGAATATGGTGTTAGTGACGTCACGCCAAGTGGCGTATAGGGAATATGGTGTTAGTGACGTCACGCCAAGTGGCGTATAGGGAATATGGTGTTAGTGACGTCACGCCAAGTGGCGTATAGGGAATATGGTGTTAGTGACGTCACGCCAAGTGGCGTATAGGGAATATGGTGTTAGTGACGTCACGCCAAGTGGCGTATAGGGAATATGGTGTTAGTGACGTCACGCCAAGTGGCGTATAGGGAATATGGTGTTAGTGACGTCACGCCAAGTGGCGTATAGGGAATATGGTGTTAGTGACGTCACGCCAAGTGGCGTATAGGGAATATGGTGTTAGTGACGTCACGCCAAGTGGCGTATAGGGAATATGGTGTTAGTGACGTCACGCCAAGTGGCGTATAGGGAATATGGTGTTAGTGACGTCACGCCAAGTGGCGTATAGGGAATATGGTGTTAGTGACGTCACACCAAGTGGCGTATAGGGAATATGGTGTTAGTGACGTCACACCAAGTGGCGTATAGGGAATATGGTGTTAGTGACGTCACACCAAGTGGCGTATAGGGAATATGGTGTTAGTGACGTCACACCAAGTGGCGTATAGGGAATATGGTGTTAGTGACGTCACACCAAGTGGCGTATAGGGAATATGGTGTTAGTGACGTCACGCCAAGTGGCGTATAGGGAATATGGTGTTAGTGACGTCACACCAAGTGGCGTATAGGGAATATGGTGTTAGTGACGTCACACCAAGTGGCGTATAGGGAATATGGTGTTAGTGACGTCACGCCAAGTGGCGTATAGGGAATATGGTGTTAGTGACCATAAATTTTACAGACCTTCAGCACATGATTTTTGGGGTAATGTGGTTGGTATTATGCCCTTGCCGCTTTACTTTCCCAGAAAAAATCCGATACCCATTTAAGGCTGGGTGAACCCGGAAGCCGTCGGTTGGGATCGAACCCTACCTCTTTGTAGTCCAGTTCGCTAACCACTGGGCTATCGCGGCTCCCTTAGAAGCGGTGATTTGTCAAAATAGGAAAAATTAGTTCATGGTTTCTTTATAACGTTACCCTCCCCTGATCTCTTTGGTAGTGAGATCCGATGTCTAGCCCCCCCCCCCCCTTTTTTTTTGATACCAACAATAACCAGGAGGTCCCGTGTATACTCCGCGCACGTTAATGAACCCTTGACAGTTAAATCGAAAAGAGTAGGTCATAAATATGGCCGCTGACAAGGCCAAATTGTCAGCACAAATCTACCAATATCGTGGATCCCAGGTCGTGTTACAGAGTTCGTGCACGTGGGCCAGGACCATCTTTGGATTTTCTCCACATTCTAGAGAGGGATATCGGAGCACCTACAGATTAGTCCCGTGTGTATTGATGATGATTCTAACAACAAACATAACACAAAGTTTGTGACGTTCACAGTGTTGCTAGCCGGGGCGATTGTGGGTAAAATGACGTCAGCCGTCTACAGCTGAAGACGTCACAGGTTTTGGGTGATTTCGGGATAAACCTCTCAACTCACATGCCTTAGTAAAACTATAAATGCTGTGACTAAATGTAATGCATGCTGGGATGGAGATTACTTGACCTAACGCTGACCAACTCGTCCAGAAAAGAACCTATGTTACCACGGGCATTAATACTGGATTTCAGGATCGAAGCCTAGGAGTCTTACAATCCCCTATATCCCCCTTTTCTCGTTTCTTACTGCCCACCCACCCAGCCAACATAATAACGACTCAACAGAAGTCGCGTACCTTGCCAGCTAATCATTTCGGGGGAAGGGCTATGTTTACAACACTCGGAAAAAAAATAAACAAATAATCAACAACATAAACAAAACAAAGAACAACAGACAGCCCGAACCAGGATCGAGCCTGCACTCCTTGACACAGCCCTTGCCAAGAGAAATCTGCACTAGTACATCATCATCGGGTGTCGTCTCCGCAACGAAGGTTGGCTACCATTGATCGCCATTCCACTATGTTTCTTGCTTTGATGATGCAGGTTGTCATAGATTGACTTGTCCATCTTTTTGATGCTACTCGTCCAAGTTAGTCTTGGTCCGCCTCTGCCTCATTTTACCTTGTATTTTCCCTTCCATTATTACTTTTAGTAGGCTATTGTGTCTTTTAACATGCCCCAAAAATTGCGCTAGAACACACGGCCAAATAAGCAACCTAAAAAATTGCTACCATTTTACGATGTCTTTCACGCAGGTTTACCCATGACTATAGCATAGGTATACGAACACAACTCGGGAATAAATTGTGTATCTGTATTTTTCTATTAAGACAAGTATCTCCCAAATAGGGTAAGGCTGAACACTTGGTTGTAGGCAAACAGTTATAGGACAACAGCACGATTAGTAGTTTCCTGTGGTTTAGACTGGAGACAAATAATAATAAATGAATATTATTATAGTGGGAAACTACCTACCTTGCCAGCCCCGCTCTCGCCACTGATGATACAGCTCTGATTGACGCTGGTGCCCAGCAAGCTCTGATAGGCCGCCTCTGCTATTGCGAAAACATGAGGCTCTACCTGGCTGATCTTCTGTCCGCTGTATACTCCCACATCCTTCTGCTCGTAACATTTCAGGTCTTTGTATGGATTAACCGCCACCAGAATAGATCCTGTAAAGGTCTGAGCAACGTCAAGGAAATCTCTACAATAAGATATAAGTCAATGATGATACCAGTCTAGGAAGTCTCTACAATAAGATATCAGTAGATGATACCAGTCTAGGAAGTCTCTACAATAAGATATAAGTCAATGATGATACCAGTCTAGGAAGTCTCTACAATAAGATATAAGTCAATGATGATACCAGTCTAGGAAGTCTCTACAATAAGATATAAGTCAATGATGATACCAGTCTAGGAAGTCTCTACAAATAAGATATAATTCAATGATGATACCAGTCTAGGAAGTCTCTACAATAAGATATAAGTCAACGATGATACCAGTCTAGGAAGTCTCTACAATAAGATATAAGTCAATGATGATACCAGTCTAGGAAGTCTCTACAATAAGATATAAGTCAATGATGATACCAGTCTAGGAAGTCTCTACAATAAGATATAAGTAGATGATGATACCAGTCTAGGAAGTCTCTACAATAAGATTTAAGTCAATGATGATACCAGTCTAGGAAGTCTCTACAATAAGAAATAAGTTAACGATGATACCAGTCTAGGAAGTCTCTACAATAAGATATAAGTCAATGTTGATACCAGTCTAGGAAGTCTGTACAATAAGAAATAAGTCAATGTTGATACCAGTCTAGGAAGTCTATACAATAAGAAACAAGTCAATGTTGATACCAGTCTAGGAAGTCTCTACAATAAGAAATAAGTCAATGTTGATACCAGTCTAGGAAGTCTCTACAATAAGATATAAGTCAATGATGATACCAGTCTAGGAAGTCTCTACAATAAGATATAAGTCAATGATGATACCAGTCTAGGAAGTCTATACAATAAGATATAAGTCAATGATGATACCAGTCTAGGAAGTCTCTACAAATAAGATATAATTCAATGATGATACCAGTCTAGGAAGTCTCTACAATAAGATATAAGTCAACGATGATACCAGTCTAGGAAGTCTCTACAATAAGATATAAGTCAATGATGATACCAGTCTAGGAAGTCTCTACAATAAGATATAAGTCAATGATGATACCAGTCTAGGAAGTCTCTACAATAAGATATAAGTAGATGATGATACCAGTCTATGAAGTCTCTACAATAAGATTTAAGTCAATGATGATACCAGTCTAGGAAGTCTCTACAATAAGAAATAAGTCAACGATGATACCAGTCTAGGAAGTCTCTACAATAAGATATAAGTCAATGTTGATACCAGTCTAGGAAGTCTATACAATAAGAAATAAGTCAATGTTGATACCAGTCTAGGAAGTCTCTACAATAAGAAATAAGTCAATGATGATACCAGTCTAGGAAGTCTCTACGATAAGATATAAGTAGATGATGATACCAGTCTAGGAAGTCTCTACAATAAGATTTAAGTCAATGATGATACCAGTCTAGGAAGTCTCTACAATAAGAAATAAGTCAACGATGATACCAGTCTAGGAAGTCTCTACAATAAGATATAAGTCAATGTTGATACCAGTCTAGGAAGTCTCTACAATAAGATATAAGTCTACGATGATACATTGAGACGGGATAGCTCAGTGGTTAGTGAACTGGACTACAAAGGGCAAGAGGTTGGGTTCGATCCTGATCAACGGCTTCCGGTTTCACCCAGCATTAAATGGGTACCAGATTTTTTTCTGGGAAAGTAAACGGCACGGGCGTAATACCGACCACATTACCCCAGAAATCATGTGACGAAGATCTGTAAAAATTATGGTCCCTAACACCATATTCCCTGTACGCCACTTAGAGTGGCGGGGCTCTTTACCATTTTTACTACGATGATACAAGTCTAGGAAGTCTCTACAATAAGATATAAGTCAATGATAATACCAGTCTAGGAAGTCTCTACAATAAGATATAAGTCAATGATGATACCAGTCTAGGAAGTCTCTACAATAAGATATAAGTCAATGATGATACCAGTCTAGGAAGTCTCTACAATAAGATATATGTCTACGATGATACCAGTCTAGGAAGTCTATACAATAAGATATATGTCTACGATGATACCAGTCTAGGAAGTCTCTACAATAAGATATAAGTCAATGATGATACAAGTCTAGGAAGTCTCTACAATAAGATATAAGTCAATGATGATACCAGTCTAGGAAGTCTCTACAATAAGATATATGTCTACGATGATACCATTTAAATTCTTGCTGCAAGACACAGTGGAATCGTGAGATTGATAAATTAACATTTGAAACGGAGGAAAGCTATATCGACCACATTGAAATATTAACTTTGTTTGTTTTCTCTTTCTGTCGCTCACCCAATACTACTCAAGGAATTGATTGTCCACTTCGTCGTCCGTCCTTAGAAGGACGTTAAGTGGGCGTATATACGTTGTGTTGTTGTTTGCAGTAGAACAATCTACGCCAACTTAAGGTACATCTAAGGTCAGATGACGAACGTTACAATCAATTCCCTTAGTAGTCATCGGGTGTACGACTAAGAGAAAGAAGAAACATGGTAGCGCATCTTTATCAAACAAATGTAAATCTAAAACAGATAATATTAAAGTGGTATGATCATCCAACACTTTCGTACGGAGCAGAGAGAACATGTTTCCAATGGCAGCAGTTGTCTCATCATCTACCACATGCCACTCCCGTGTGTCTCCAAACAGATGTTCTAGACATATTTGTTACACCAAAATAGGACCGCCTCAACTAAGGTTTAGCAAAGGTATACGAGAAATTGCAACAAAACTACAAACCAGTAGAGTTTGTCTACCCAAGCATATAGAGACTGGTCTCGGTGGACTGCACAGACGCAGTAACTATAAAAAAAAAGTTTAGTTCGTTCAGAAATTCGTGCCCACAGAGTTTATCAATTTTCTCGGGAACTGTTTGACGAATTTCTGTAATTCTTTTTCATGAAAGCTTATTTTTTTCACCGACCTTAAGATGTTTTATAACATTTAAGTACAAAGGTCGTCTGAAATTTGCACAGATAGTATTTTGTTATATAATTTTAGGAAAATATCAAACCGTGTGCTCTAACCATTAGATTTTACTGTAATTATGTAAATTTTCTAACAAACCTCTCAGTGGATTGCGTCTTACAATACGGTTCAGTGAGCGCGAGATGGTGCTAAGATTGTGTGGAGAGCACGTGAAATTTGCCCTTTTAAAAGGTGAGTTGATTATAACAAATGTGAGTATTTGTAAAATCCTAAAAATTAGGACAACCAAAACAATCATACTTTTATATACCCCAAAGAAACAAAAATATTTCCTAAATGCATGACAGCACAAGAAAAAATCAGACTTAAGGTCGATGAAAAAATAAGATTTCATGAAAACGAATTACAGAAAGTAATCAAACAGTTCCCAATATAATTAATAAACTCTGTGGGCACTAATTTGTGAACAAACTATAGTAGTTGACTGAAGGTGAAGAAAGGCGACCCTAGAAGTGTGCTGTACAGTGCTTCTCAACCAGAGGTCATGATATTTCACGTGGGCCACAGGTAAAGATAGTAAAATTGGGAGGTGGGGTGGCCACGGCACTAGATCCATGTCTCATGTATAGGGGATGCATATATTTGTAGAGTACACTCTCAGACATCACTTGTTGCACTCATGAAATTGTTTCATTAGCAGCGCATATAGGAGCAGCTCACATCAGATGTGTTGGACGAACTATAAAAGTGACCATTCTCTTTGCTGCAGCAATTTATTTTTCTTTTCCATTCCTACTCCCCCCCCCGCCCCCATTTCCCCTTCCCACTTAACTTCTGCCTAACCTAGCCGTCCTCTTCTCTGTTATAACAAGTTGTGTTGACAAACTTCCAAGGAGTATAGCATATATCTACACGTTTCTCAAGCCCAATCAAAGTAGTAAAGATGGAAGCTTTAGTGGGTCTTTAAGTCTATCGTGATCGCCATAACCCTTGATTTGTGAGCACATACACAAAGCTATGAATATATGGCAACATATTTGGTACATACACAAAGTACATACACAAAGCTATGAATATATGGCAACATATTTGGTACATACACAAAGTACACACACAAAGCTATGAATATATGGCAACATATTTGGTACATACACAAAGTACATACACAAAGCTATGAATATATGGCAACATATTTGGTACATACACAAAGTACATACACAAAGCTATGAATATATGGCAACATATTTGGTACATACACAAAGTACATACACAAAGCTATGAATATATGGCAGCATATTTGGTACATACACAAAGTACATACACAAAGCTATGAATATATGGCAACATATTTGGTACATACACAAAGTACATACACAAAGCTATGAATATATGGCCACATATTTGGTAACTAGAAAATGTATTGATAACATTAAGCACTTAAAATACATAGATAATAATAATAGCAATGGCATACTATTTCATTTGCCATTGTTTGGGAAGCTGTTCTATTTATGACAAGTGATCTTCATTATTTTGTAGCTGCACACATATGTACTGTTTACCTGCATCTATTTCGAATGATCTTCCATATTCCCAGTACATAACATACTGAATAGACCCTAGCTAACTCGGCAAAGAAGTAACGTAGACAAAACTCAGTGGCAGAGCTACGGATTTATCCCGTCACTGCAGGGCGACTCAAAACTCATGTGCTTCATTTGCAATATTACACTTTCCAGTGAAAGGATGCGACCATGTGAGTTTGACAACAAGCTTATTATAGAGACGTAACATAAAGACAGAAATGATAACCAGTGGAATATTTGTGCGCTTTGTGTGATAATTTTAAAGCTAAACCTGCAGTGGGAAACATGTTTATTCAGAAATCTACCGGCTTAAATGGCAGGTTTAATGGCTTTGTATGTTTACAATTGACAGCCAAAGAAGGAACACCAAGCAGACTGGGGTAATCCTTGATCTGCCAGCTGAGTATATTGTTATGTCGGCCATCATACTTTGAAACATTGAAATGTAACTATTCAGTCTACCTGTAATTTTTTTTAAACGTTTAAATTGTTATCTTGTTCATGAAAGGATTAATGGCGGCCACAGGAATAAAACAAGGTCAGAAGGGGGCCATGGTAAAAAAAGATAATAGGTTGAGAAACACTGGTGTATATAACTTAAGGCAAAGTGCAAGAACAAGGAAACCCCGGTCATACACTGATTGCACCATCAACTATATACAGTCAACCGCGACTATCCACTGATTGCACCATCAACTATATACAGTCAACCGCGACTATCCACTGATTGCACCATCAACTATATACAGTCAACCGCGACTATCCACTGATTGCACCATCACTATATACAGTCAACCGCGGCCATCCACTGATTGCACCATCAACTATATCCAGTCAACCGCGACTATCCACTGATTGCACCATCAACTATATACAGTCAACCGCGGCCATCCACTGATTGCACCATCAACTATATACAGTCAACCGCGACCATCCACTGATTGCACCCTGAACTATCTCCAGTCAACCGCGACTATCCACTGATTGCACCCTGAACTATCTCCAGTCAACCGCAACCATCCACTGATTGCACCCTGAACTATCTCCAGTCAACCGCGGCCATCCACTGATTGCACCCTGAACTATATCCAGTCAACCGCGGCCATCCGCTGATTGCACCCTGAACTATCTCCAGTCAACCGCGGCCATCCACTGATTGCACCCTGAACTATATCCAGTCACCGCGACCATCCACTGATTGCACCCTGAACTATCATCTCCAGTCAACCGCGGCCATCCACTGATTGCACCATCAACAATATACAGTCAACCGCAACCATCCACTGATTGCACCCTGAACTATCTCCAGTCAACCGCAACCATCCACTGATTGCACCCTGAACTATCTCCAGTCAACCGCAACCATCCACTGATTGCACCCTGAACTATCTCCAGTCAACCGCGACCATCCACTGATTGCACCCTGAACTATTTCCAGTCAACCGCGGCCATCCACTGATTGCACCCTGAACTATCTCCAGTCAACCACGAACATCCACTGATTGCACCCAGAACTATCTCCAGTCAACTACGAACATCCACTGATTGCACCCAGAACTATACCCAATCAACCGCGACCATCCACTGATTGCACCCTGAACTATCTCCAGTCAACCTCGGCTATCCACTGATTGCACCCTGAACTATCTCCAGTCAACCTCGGCCATCCACTGATTGCACCCTGAACTATCTTCAGTCTACATGATTGTGCTTTTGCAACCAGTATCAGTAGAACATTGCAAGGGAGTGGGGCTGATGAACAACGCACCTTTATAGGGCGTCTAGTGACAAATGACAAGTCACAAGCAGTAGAGATAGACTCAAGATACAACAAAACGTATCAAATCATTGGGCAGCTTTCATCAATATTGTCCAACCAGGAAATAACTCTAGAGGCAAAACGGGAACTCTACAATACAATCTTCATTTCAACGGTGTGTTACCAATGCCATTCCAGGACCCTAGATGCAAGAACAATAAGAAAATAACTACCACCGAGATGAAATGTGTTAGATGAATGACAGGAAATAGCCTGAGAGATAAGACCAGAAACGAAGAACCGAGTATAAAGCTAGGAATAATTCCCGCTACATAGTACATAAAGAAACAACAGATAAGATGGTTTGCCACTTGATAAAGTACAATGATCAAAACACTACCTAGCCTTCAATAAACGTTGTGAGAACACCAGGCCCAAGGGTCGACCACGAAAAAGATGAATTGATTGAATATTACAAAAACTAGGAAACATAATAGCAGGAGAGGCCAACAGAAGATCAAAGGACCACAAATGATATATCCCCTCGACGCTCAAAGGCACATGAGGAAGTGACGAAGAAGAGGAAGAATATATCTCAAGCAAATTCGGAAGGCGACACCCAGTGCGAAAAGAGGCAGGTCAAATACAAAAGTCGATTGAGAACGCCAATAGCCGAACTGGGCATTCAATCACAGAAGACACAATTAGGGCAAGACAGCGAAAACAAATGGTACTCCATTCTAGAAAAAACCTCAACAAGAAAACGGCACTACATGATGATATGCAACGTTATTATTTTATTGCTGACATTGTGTTTCACGGTCGGAACATACACTGTTATTTCTGGACGTCAAAAGGAAACAGAACATGTGTCAGCAATTGTGTGCGACAGCGTGCACAACAAAGACAAGATGGTAACGAGATTGTAGGGCCCGGCGGTACCACGGGAGATAAAGGTAGACTGGTGCAAGCTTGCTGAGAAAGGCAGTCGGATATAATGATATACATTTGGGAGACTATAGGTGACGTGTACCGGGTGCTGCTGAGATTGCTCGCTGATTCATGGTGGGTGCAACGAACCTGTTATTCGCAAACAAGCAAACGACGACGACGAAAGGAGACCCGGGGGGGGGGGGGGGATTTGAAGCGCAGTATGGGGAAAATTACCCCATAGTCCGTTCAGATTCGTTTGCCTAGACATTAATTTATTTTTTTCAAAAACTTATTGTTCATTTGCATTGATCTTTTGAAGTTAGGTTTAGAATACTAATGTCGCTATAAAAATATTTTTTTATCAAAGAAATGTGATCCAGTTTCAAAGATGCCTTATTTAACCTATATTTAAAAAAAGTTAATCGATATTATAAACACCGGCGGGATTATGTAGATGCTTACATCTCACAGCTGATTCTTTAACATATAGGCATGACCTTCACGGCTGAATGCGCACCGTCCTAAAATAGTTATGTTTCCACTATAAATTTTTATAAAGAAATGTTACATATGAAATTTCCCGTTTAGCACAAAATGACATTTTAGCCGAAACCGGAAATTATGTGACGTCAAAATCACGGCCGTAGACTCGAGTTCGAGTCATAATTCAGAGGCAAATCTCAATATTTACAGAAAGGAGGCGGCACTATCCATATTATCTTCTGCAAGTCTATGTGAGAATGAATATAAAGGCAAAATATTTTACTGAGCATAACATTGCTATAAAGATTTATCAATACTTCTGCAGAGAGCGTAAAAAGGGACATCTTTATTGTTCTTTATCAAACCCTGAGAAGAGAACAATGCATATTTTAGGTTTGTGTAAACGTTCATTTGATCGAATAGTTAAAGGAAGCGGATATTTATTGCCAACAAATGCAAGAAAGCAAGGAAGGAAAGAAACGTTAGACAGTTTTGATAAGGACCTAGTAAAAAGAGAAATCTGTCGAATGTTTGATATAAACGAAGAAGTGACACTTAGAAAGTTGAAGCTTTGGCTGAAAACTAACAACGACATTGAAATATCAAAAACTTCATTATGGAAAATATTAAGAAGTGCAGGCTTCACCTTTAGAAAGTATGCTGGTGGAAAAAACATTATTTGTGAGAAGCCACATCTAGTAGCTCTTAGAAGCAAGTATTTACGTGAAGTGAAGGAAATGCGCGAAAATGATTATGATATTGTTTATTTAGATGAAACTTGGATCAACGCTCATCATACAAATGAAAAGGAATGGCAGTTAGCAGATGGAAGTATTAAAAGATCAGTACCAAGCAGTAAAGGGCAACGTTTGATAGTTGCACATGCAGGTAGCAGACATAATGGGTTGTTGCAGAATGCTCATCTCGTTTTCATTTCAAAATCCATAGACAATAGAGACTACCACTCCGAAATGAATGGGCACATATTTAAAGACTGGATCGAGAAAAGTATCCTTCCAATATTAGATCGACCTTCTTGTCTGATAATGGACAATGCTTCATACCATAACGTAGTTAACGTAGAAGATAGAATCCCAACATCATCAAGTACAAAAGATGCAATCAAAACGTGGCTCATAAAAGAACACATACAAGTTAACGACAGCTACTTGAAACCCGAATTGCTTAGCCTTGTAAAACAGACACAACGTACAAAGATATTTAAAATAGACAAGTTAATTCAAGAACATGGCCATAGATGTTTGAGACTACCTCCATATCATGCACACTTAAATCCTATAGAACTAGTTTGGGCAAAAGTTAAAGGACACGTAGCATATACAAATAAAACTTTCAAATTATGCGATGTTGAGACACTTACAAATCAGGCTCTATCAAATATAAATAAAGACTACTGGGTAAAATGTGAGGATCATGTGTTACGACAAGAAGAGGAATATTGGAAAAAGGATGGTTTGTTGTTTGTTCAGCCGAAAGCAGTAATCGACCTATTTGATTCGTCTGATTCTGAATGATCATTACTCTGATTAAGTCTACAGATAAATAGTTTGATTTGCAAAATTTCCTAGTTGATTTGTTAAACAGTTTATTGTTCAAGGCCACCCAAGCAATCAAAAATATGTTATAAGCAAACCAACAACCATTACTTTGAATGGAAGCCTGCTTGAGTCAGTACAGAAGTTCAGCTATCTTGGATCCACTATTACAGCCACACTTTTCTTAGATGAGGAACTAAATGTACGTATTTGAAAGGCAGCGACAACATTTGGGAAACTTACACCAAGAGCATGGAACTATATCAAATTGACTCTACGAACAAAAGTTCTATATATAATTTAAAATTTGTATACTTGCCACCAAGTAAAATTTTATGGACACGCCTATGGGTCATCGTTGCACTAGATTACTGTAAAACATTTTGATTAGGGTCAAAATAATAGTTACATGGGCAAAGATCAAAGGAATTCGCCGCTTTAAGAAAACCGTTATAGCTAGACATCGAGTAACACATATGTTCTCGTGACATGGACATTTTAACACCGTATGCCAAAAATCATGTGAAATCATCAAGAACTTTTTGAATTATAAATCATAACATCTCGGCAAACGAATCTGAACGGACTAGTGAGAAGAGAAACAAGTGCAAAATTAGGAAATTAAAAGTTAAACAAAAAACATATATTGATGATCCCCAGTGACGTTGCTGGGTAAAAGAGGTAGAAAAGTACAAACAGCAGAATAGGGTGGTGGTGGTAGTGGTGGCGGTGATGATGTTGATCGAGTGCCGACTCGAGCCACCAATTCTAAAGTCATGGTAGCTAATATAGCCACTGCAATGACTTTTCCAATTTCTACAATTTTGCTGAAGTCGGAGATTGTCTATCATGCGAGTTCTACTGTAATACCACACCTTCTATATCAGTAGTGGACAACGTACGGCCCGAGGACTACAATCGGCCCGCCAAACTATTTTCACCGGCCCATGTGCTTTATCTGAGCTCCAAAAAATTATTTACTAAGTAGCACAAAAATGCATACAATTTTTTTTTAAAGTGTAATTTGATTAACGAATTCGTCAAAACGAAATAATTTGAATCCTATCTTTGATCTATTAGTTGCTAAATCTTATAAGCCAAGACAGCAAAGTTCATCGTCTTTGATTATAGACACACTATGTCACCGGGCGGTTCTTTTAATGTCGGTGATTAGTGGACATTTGAAGAAAAGTGGTGTAGCCTTTATTGTTCGTGTTGCGATGGATAAAATCATGGCTTTTGGGTGCGGATGGTGCTATTGTATACGCCTGTACTTTATCCTATGGCATCCGTCAGATCAAAGGGATTGTGTCTTTATCTTTAGCAAAGGTTTTGGTAGGGGTTACGAATCGCGGCGTTGGACGGACATTTTGTATTTTTTAATGAAATAGCAATACATTTAAAGTTAATAACCGGTTGTAACCAATTAGTTAGTTACACAATAGCAATAGCAAACAAAAGGAGGAAGGTGGATACAAAATTTCCTACATTTCAGGAAAGATGGACTTTGGGTTATTTATTCTGTATCGCGATAACCCCGTGTATCTAATACGCAAAGTGAGAATTCAGCATTCTACTTCGCCTTCATCATCATTATCGTGTGCCATACCAGTAAGCGTAGGCAATCATGTCCTTGCACAATCTTCTATCTACCGTGTATCGTATCAATTCAGTTGGTAACTGTTTTTCATGCCATAACACCAAGCTGTCTATTATCTTTTCTCTTTGTTGTCCGCGATCTCTGTTCCCCTGTATTCTGACAGTTGTAACCAAGCATTACAACTTACTTCTCTTGATGTGCCCGAAAAATGTTGATTGTTTCTTTCTGATGTTCTTTAGGAGCTCCCTTTTTGTGTTGGCCTCTTTGTGAATTTCATCGTTGGTCTTTTTACTTATTGCTAAAGTTGAACTGTTCATGGACACGAAGGGTAGTTTGGTCAAAGTATTATCGGACCTCAGTGCCAAATAGCGTTTTTGGTTGACATATCACCAGACTTTAATTACCTTAATCTCAAGTAACAAACACAATGACAACTGGTAAACGAACTTTACGGGAATATCAAAGCTTTCCAGAAGAAAAAAACTGAAATTGTGGTAGAGTAACTTGCGAGAAGGAAATATTAACTTTTTTTTGTAAGGCTTGAAGAGCAGAAGAAATCTCTTATTAATTTCATCAGCTGACGCTATTAAAGATATACTTATTACCAGATCGTGGAGCATTGCAACGATTTTGCTGCACAACAACAAGGTTAGAATATTTCTCAACACCATTTTATATCGATGTAAATGCTGCTCCGGCAGAGATGCAAATGGGATTATTGACTTGCAAAAACAAAATATTTTGAAATCAAAGTGGAGGGACTCAAAGATACTGGAATTCTATACAGCTTATTTTCCACGTGAACAATATCCAATGACCACATCAAACACCAAAAAAGTTATTTCATTGTTTGGTAGCACTTACAAGCACATTTTTTTTAAAACGTATGTGGATAAATTAAAAACAAGAAGTCGATTAACTGAGACAAATTTAGAAAACATACAACACATTGCTGTTAGTCAAATACCGCCAAACATGGACAATCTTGTGCGTGAAGTTCAGGCACAAACCGCTCATTAAACAAGTAAGCTTTCTATTTATAATTTATTGTTGAATTCCCCCATTCCTCTTTCTGTCACATCCCACTCTCTTACATTACAATCATCGCTTGTGGAAGCAGATTAGGTAATTTATATAGGGGCTTCTTTAGATGGTTTTATCTGGCTCTCAGTGTCTTCAGATTTTTCAGATCTGGTCCTCGGATAATAAAAGGTTGCCCACCCCTGTTCTATATCAACAGAGTCCACCACTGAGGGAACTACGAGGACTGACATCCGAGCTATACTGTAATACCAGGCCTTCTATATCAACAGAGTCCACCACTGAGGGAACTACGAGGACTGACATCCGAGCTATACTGTAATACCAGGCCTTCTATATCAACAGAGTCCACCACTGAGGGAACTACGAGGACTGACATCCGAGCTATACTGTAATACCAGGCCTTCTATATCAACAGAGTCCACCACTGAGGGAACTACGAGGACTGACATCCGAGCTATACTGTAATACCAGGCCTTCTATATCAACAGAGTCCACCACTGAGGGAACTACGAGGACTGACATCCGAGCTATACTGTAATACCAGGCCTTCTATATCAACAGAGTCCACCACTGAGGGAACTACGAGGACTGACATCCGAGCTATACTGTAATACCAGGCCTTCTATATCAACAGAGTCCACCACTGAGGGAACTACGAGGACTGACATCCGAGCTATACTGTAATACCAGGCCTTCTATATCAACAGAGTCCACCACTGAGGGAACTACGAGGACTGACATCCGAGCTATACTGTAATACCAGGCCTTCTATATCAACCGAGCCCACCACTGAGAGAACTACGAGGACTGACATCCAGAGTCCACCACTGAGGG
This sequence comes from Megaustenia siamemsis, assembly GCA_032433765.1. Taxonomy (NCBI): domain Eukaryota; kingdom Metazoa; phylum Mollusca; class Gastropoda; order Stylommatophora; family Ariophantidae; genus Megaustenia; species Megaustenia siamemsis. The sequence continues at coordinate 107,226,424 of JAVIAB010000124.1, forward strand.
AACTACGAGGACTGACATCCGAGCTATACTGTAATACCAGGCCTTCTATATCAACAGAGTCCACCACTGAGGGAACTACGAGGACTGACATCCGAGCTATACTGTAATACCAGGCCTTCTATATCAACAGAGTCCACCACTGAGGGAACTACGAGGACTGACATCCGAGCTATACTGTAATACCAGGCCTTCTATATCAACAGAGTCCACCACTGAGGGAACTACGAGGACTGACATCCGAGCTATACTGTAATACCAGGCCTTCTATATCAACAGAGCCCACCACTGAGGGAACTACGACGACTGACATCCGAGCTATACTGTAATACCAGGCCTTCTATATCAACAGAGTCCACCACTGAGGGAACTACGAGGACTGATATCCGAGCTATACTGTAATACCAGGCCTTCTATATCAACAGAGCCCACCACTGAGGGAACTACGAGGACTGACATCCGAGCTATACTGTAATACCAGGCCTTCTATATCAACAGAGTCCACCACTGAGGGAACTACGAGGACTGACATCCGAGCTATACTGTAATACCAGGCCTTCTATATCAACAGAGTCCACCACTGAGGGAACTACGAGTACTGACATCCGAGCTATACTGTAATACCAGGCCTTCTATATCAACAGAGTCCACCACTGAGGGAACTACGAGGACTGACATCCGAGCTATACTGTATTACCAGGCCTTCTATATCAACAGAGTCCACCACTGAGGGAACTACGAGGACTGACATCCGAGCTATACTGTAATACCAGGCCTTCTATATCAACAGAGTCCACCACTGAGGGAACTACGAGGACTGACATCCGAGCTATACTGTAATACCAGGCCTTCTATATCAACAGAGCCCACCACTGAGGGAACTACGAGGACTGACATCCGAGCTATACTGTAATACCAGGCCTTCTATATCAACAGAGTCCACCACTGAGGGAAATACGAGGACTGACATCCGAGCTATACTGTAATACCAGGCCTTCTATATCAACAGAGTCCACCACTGAGGGAACTACGAGGACTGACATCCGAGCTATACTGTAATACCAGGCCTTCTATATCAACAGAGTCCACCACTGAGGGAACTACGAGGACTGACATCCGAGCTATACTGTAATACCAGGCCTTCTATATCAACCGAGCCCACCACTGAGAGAACTACGAGGACTGACATCCGAGCTATACTGTAATACCAGGCCTTCTATATCAACAGAGTCCACCACTGAGAGAACTACGAGGACTGACATCCGAGCTATACTGTAATACCAGGCCTTTTATATCAACAGAGCCCACAATTGAGAGAACTACAGGGAGACCCTCGCCTCATTAGGGAATCTGTTGTGACACAGACTGTTACTAGAGAGCCCAATTAGGAGGTGATTCTGTTGTTGACTAGCCGAGGCTTGTTAACACTGCTGTGCCTAGCTTGTGCTCTCCGCACAAATAGATGGCAAAATGACAGAGCAGAGTTGGCTGCAGAAATCTTTCAAATGATACCTTTGGCATCACTAACTCCACCGTACAGTCAATACTGCAGGTGTGGTACTAATATAATTAGGTTTTGTTCTTAAAACTTCTTCGTGCTTTATTGGTCATTACGTATGTTCTGTGCACATTCATCTGTTGTAATAATAAGGCCAGCGAATCACCAAAAATTTGAGACGTTTTCAGCTTTATATTTCTAGTTAGTCGAAGGTCCAGGTCTATCTATCTATTGTCCTTTCGAGCTGAAGACGGCGCATAGGGCAGAACCACAATCTCAAAAACAGAAACCTTGCATATCAAAGTGGTACATATTGCAGAGATCACTGCTCTATAATATACGGTGCTGTTTCCATAACAATACATTTACAATGACAGCTTGTCAAGCCATCGATCAACCTCCTTAGTCGTCTCTTACGACTAAGGAGGTTGATCGGCATCACCGCTGACGAATTAAAATCCATAATTTCTCAACCGCCCGTGCCAGTGGAATCATCCGAATTAACATCTCATCTCACTGAAGGATCCAAACAAAGATAGGCAGCTGCAGTCCTCATCATAGCAGCAACAGCACGCGCCAGAAGACATGAGGCGAAACCGCAGAGAAAGTGAACGCAATCGAAGGAATATTGTCCTTCGTCATACAATATCAGCATTCATCGTAAGCAATCGAAATATCGAAACACGATCCGGATAAAAACACAGCTCACTGTGTGCACATAGCACTCAGTAGCTACGGCAGAAAGCTGGACTTGGAATATGAGAAAACTGCAACAAGGAACACTCTTCAGACAGAGCCTCAACGGTTCCTGTCGCCTATCCGCCATATTGAACGGAATTGCCGTGAAATCGTGTGTCTTTAATTATTAGTGGAGGGGCTGGGTGGTCTAGAGATAAGATGTCAGCCTCTGGAAAAGAAGGACTTAGGCTCGAATCCCACCACAAATGGCGGAAAGTTTCAAAAATCAAATCCATGGTTTCTTCGCGCTTTTACCTTCCCACTGCCTCTGGTAGTAAGACCTGATGTCTAGCCCTCTTGGAAAACGGTAACAAAACAGGAGGCCCTGTGTTCACTCTGCGCATGTTAAAGAGAGCTTGGCAGTAGGAAATTGAGAATAAAAGGCCAAAAATGGCAGCTGTCCGGGCAAAAGTGGTAGGGAGAAAAATGTAACTAAAGAGTTACAAGTCTCTACCAAAAAAAAAAAAAAAATTTGAGCACACATGAAATCGGAGAATATCTGCCTGTATGACGAAGGACACCTGAGCACATTGTTGACTGATGATGTGAAAGATAAGAAAAAAGTGGTATTCACGCAAAATGAAGTCCCTCTATACATTGTGCTAGAGATACAAAGCTGGCATATACACATACACACACACACACACACAAAATGAAGCCCCTCTATACATTGTGCTAGAGATACAAAGCTGGCATACACACACACACATAATGAAGTCCCTCTATACATTGTGCTAGAGATACAAAGCTGGCATACACACACACACACACACACACACACACACACACACAAAATGAAGTCCCTCTATACATTGTGCTAGAGATACAAAGCTGGCATATACACACACACACAAAATGAAGTCCCTCTATACATTGTGCTAGAGATACAAAGCTGGCATACACACACACACACAATGAAGTTCATCTATACATTGTGCTAGAGATACAAAGCTGGCACACACACACATACACACACACACACAAAATGAAGTCCCTCTATACATTGTGCTAGAGATACAAAGCTGGCACACACACATACACACACACACACACACATAATGAAGTCCCTCTATACATTGTGCTAGAGCTACAAAGCTGGCGCGCACACGCACACACACACACACACACACACAAAATGAATGATTAGCTAACAGGCTCACAACTGAAACTACAAACATATTATCACCTTTGCGAGCAGGGATGGCTGTGGGGAAAATGACGTCGACCGTCAATAACTCGCATAGCTGAAGATATCACAAGCTTTGGATGAAGCCAGGATTTCCCTCTCAGTCCGAAGGCCTGATGAAATTGTAGATGGCTGTGGTGTGTGTGTATGTATGCATGCGCGCTCAGAAAAGGAGCAGAACTCAACTGCACACAATTGACAGCAAGGAAGGTAAATGACACTGCCATGTGGACATTTCCGTCGGTTCCATAATAGCCGCTAAAGTATGGTCACTCTTCAGTCAGGCTCATTATTTCTGGAAGCCACTTTGCTATTAAGCAATAGAGTCCCGTAGCGACAGTACTGAATCGCTTTCTCGGTTATCCAACGCAGATCAAGTCTTGGAGCATAAACGGGGACGGGGATAGAGTACAACCCTAATAAATGTTAGAGGTTCCTGAATATATCTGTCATGAAGACTCATCATCATCATCATTAGGTGCCGTGCCGGTTGGCGCAGACGATCAGCTCTCTCCACATCACTCGGTCCGTCAAATGTGTCATATAATTTCAGTCGGTGATCTTTTATTATGCCATTTCGAGCAGCTGTTCAATATTTTGCCTCTTGAGTAGTTGCCCGAGAGAAGTAACCACAGACAGCTGGGCGCACAAATATCATATCAAAGTGACGACACTGAAAACGAAACTTATACAGTAAACTTCAGCAAGGCAAACCAAATTAAGAACTTCGACAATATAATAGCAACTCTGTCAACATGTTCTCTATACACTCCATGCATATTAAGAACTTCAACAATATAACAGCAACTCTGTCAACATGTTCTCTATACACTCCACGCACATTAAGAACTTCGACAATATAATAGCAACTATGTCAACATGTTCTCTATACACTTCACGCACATTAAGAACTTCGACAATATAATAGCAACTATGTCAACATGTTCTCTATACACTTCACGCACATTAAGAACTTCGACAATATAATAGCAACTATGTCAACATGTTCTCTATACACTCCACGCACATTAAGAACTTCGACAATATAAGAGCAACTATGTCAACATGTTCTCTATACACTCCACGCACATTAAGAACTTCGACAATATTATAGCAACTATGTCAACATGTTCTCTATACACTCCACTCACATTAAGAACTTCGACAATATTATAGCAACTCTGTCAACATGTTCTTTTTTCACGCACATTAAGAACTTCGACAATATAATAGCAACTATGTCAACATGTTCTCTACACACTCCACGCACATTAAGAACTTCGACAATATAATAGCAACTATGTCAACATGTTCTCTATACACTCCACGCACATTAAGAACTTCGACAATATAATAGCAACTATGTCCTCTATACACTCCACGCACATTAAGAACTTCGACAATATTATAGCAACTATGTCAACATGTTCTCTATACACTCCACGCACATTAAGAACTTCAACAATATTATAGAAACTCTGTCAACATGTTCTTTTTTCACGCACATTAAGAACTTCAACAATATTATAGCAACTATGTCAACATGTTCATATACACTCCACGCACATTAAGAACTTCGACAATATTATAGCAACTATGTCAACATGTTCTCTATACACTTTACGCTCATTAAGAACTTCAACAATATTATAGCAACTCTGTCAACATGTTCTTTTTTCACGCACATTAAGAACTTCGACAATATTATAGCAACTATGTCAACATGTTCTCTATACACTCCACGCACATTAAGAACTTCAACAATATTATAGCAACTCTGTCAACATGTTCTCTATACACTCCAAGTTCATTAAGAACTTCAACAATATTATAGCAACTCTGTCAACATGTTCTCTATACACTCCACGCTCATTAAGAACTTCAACAATATTATAGCAACTCTGTCAACATGTTCTCTATACACTCCACGTTCATTAAGAACTTCAACAATATTATAGCAACTCTGTCAACATGTTCTCTATACACTCCACGCTCATTAAGAACTTCAACAATATTATAGCAACTCTGTCAACATGTTCTTTTTTCACGCAGATTAAGAACCGCTTCATCGCTCGTTATTTATCACCAACTCAGTGTGATGTTAATATATTTTATCTCCTGTGTGGAGGTAAAGGTGCCCCACAGATGCAGAGCTGGAAGCTGTCAGCGACCCATAGCTGATGGTTTAAGCCAGGATCAGTGAACCAGAATCATTTAGACCCTACTCTACCTCTTCGCGGTGCCTCCAGAAACACGTGTCTAGTCTGGCCAAGTCAATAGGGATCGAAGAAGGAAGACAACCAACAAAAATAGCTGAAATCGGATGTGTTTGGCCGAAAGTTGTAAATATCAGTTTTACTGCAAACTACAGCACAACGTATACACACCACTTAGCGTCCTTTTAAGGGTGAATGAGGAAGCGATGCATTCATTTAGTCATCGGACGAACGTAAGCAAACATCTCCTCTCTCTCTATCCTATCCTATCCTATCCTATCCTATCCTATCCTATCCTATCCTATCCTATCCTATCCTATCCATTCCATCCATCCATCCACCCATCCATCCATTCATCCATCCATTCATCCATCCATCTATCTATCTATGTATGTATGTTCCTCTTTCCTGAGTCAAATAAGCAATACAACAAAGTGGTAATTTTAAAAAAAACGGGGACTGGTTGCTGTGGAAGTATAGACGTGCTCACACATTAAGGGACACGAGAAGGAAGGAATAAATGTAATAATGGGAGTGCAGGAAGACATGACGAAGTCTGGACGAGGGTGTATATCAGACTAAATAACAATCGGTGGCACTCGTTGCGACAATGTTATCGGTGCTAATTCTAGCCTTGCTGAAGTCATACACTTGCCGGTAAGGCAACTGACGTCAAGAAAGGCATGCTGGGGTAGATAATCGATACGATATTAAAGGGATGAGACGAGATGGTGAGAGGAAGAAAAGGAGAGAGGTGTAAAAAAAGAGTGTAGGTATACAATGTTGTAAAGACGAACATAATGACAATTTGAAGAAAAAAAAAACGATAATTGTGTGTGCGCGTAATAGAGAGTGTATGAGAGAGAGAGAGAGGACGAGACAGAAAGGAAGAAAGAGGATAACTAAACGCTAAAACAATCTAGCACGGTCATTCGATGCAATATAAAGCCGACAATTTAATTCAAAGCGTAGAACACAAAAATTGGGAAACGCGCGTAATATATATCATTCGATATATGATGTCAGCTTTCCTCGTATTGACCTGAAATACTTGTAATATATGATACAAGAGAACATGTACATATTGTAGACATCTTCATCATATTGTATGTGTTAAGGGCCGTTGCAGCTGTTCAGTGTTTCAGATTTAAGATATGGCTATTACTGAAGATGATGCTGATTATTATGTCACTTGTGACCACAAATCAATGACTAATAAATCACAATTCCTATTTATATAGCATGTAGAGTACAGAATTTGTTGCGACAATCAGAAGGTTAGCATGACCAGTTAGTTGATCGTGTGCCCGACCTTGTTTGATGAAGCATGTCAAGGCCGTGTGGAATGAACGAGCCCGGTCGAGGGGACCCGTACACTAATGTAATAAATAACTTCTACTTGGATGATTGTAATGATATTGATCTCAGCTGTAGCCATGTTTGTTTTATGGCCTCATTCAACATTACGGCAAAGATATTACGTTGCTGGGGACTAGAATAGACAGGGCTGCAACAGCGTTCTATCAGCTACAATAATGAAATACTCATAAGAGATGTCTGACATAGCAAGGCCTAGTGGAGGCGGACAGCAGGAGGTGATATCGGGGGTCAACCGGGCTAGTAATCTGAGAGATAACGATCCGAGTGATGAGCCCCTAGATGGTCTGATATAAGGCCATAATGCTGGGATACACTCATGATCATACAGCTATTATTTAAGGGATATCGGGAAAACGTCGCTTGGAGATATCGATGAAGTAATGTGGTCAGAATTACAATCGATGAGACGGTGTAATAATCAACACAACGGTCACCGCACGGGCTCATGTCTCTGTACGACAGGCGATTTAGCCGCATCGCTGGCGGATTAATATAGAGTGTCGTGAAAACATGCCTGGACAAGCTGCTATGATGATCATCTATGACTCGTATCATGCTCTATGCTACCTAGGCTCCAGCGGATCGTCAACAATTAATAAATACGCAGTAATATGAATAGCAGCCAGCACAAACGTTCCAACACGTATTAGGGGAGTTACAATCTGACTCAAGATGTCACAACAAACGTGACATTAGCAGCAGGGACATGGGGAACTTGATTTCACTGAATACGTGAATAAGTTTGAGGATTTTTTGATAAGGCATTATGGGGAACCGTTGTCTGTGTGCTGACAAGGGCAGTTAACTGTGTGGTGACAAGGGCAGCTATCTGTGTGGTGACAAGGGCAGTTATCTGTGTGGTGACAAGGGTAGTTGTATGTGTGGTGACAAGGGCAGTTATCTGTGTGGTGACAAGGGCAGTTGTCTGTGTGGTGACAAGGGTAGTTGTCTGTGTGGTGACAAGGGTAGTTGTATGTGTGGTGACAAGGGCAGTTATCTGTGTGGTGACAAGGGCAGTTATCTGTGTGGTGACAAGGGCAGTTGTATGTGTGGTGACAAGGGCAGTTGTCTGTGTGGTGACAAGGACAGTTGTCTGTGTGGTGACAAGGACAGTTGTCTGTGTGGTGACAAGGACAGTTGTCTGTGTGGTGACAAGGACAGTTGTCTGTGTGGTGACAAGGGCAGTTGCCTGTGTGGTGACAAGGGCAGTTGTCTGTGTGGTGACAAGGGTAGTTGTATGTGTGGTGACAAGGGCAGTTGTCTGTGTGGTGACAAGGGCAGTTGTCTGTGTGGTGACAAGGGCAGTTGTCTGTGTGGTGACAAGGACAGTTGTCTGTGTGGTGACAAGGGCAGTTGTCTGTGTGGTGACAAGGGCAGTTGTCTGTGTGGTGACAAGGGTAGCTGTCTGTGTGGTGACAAGGGCAGTTGTCTGTGTGGTGACAAGGGCAGTTGTCTGTGTGGTGACAAGGGCAGTTGTCTGTGTGGTGACAAGGGCAGTTGTCTGTATGGTGACAAGGGCAGTTGTCTGTGTGGTGACAAGGGCAGTTGTCTGTGTGGTGACAAGGACAGTTGTCTGTGTGGTGACAAGGGCAGTTGTCTGTGTGGTGACAAGGGCAGTTATCTGTGTGGTGACAAGGGCAGTTGTCTGTGTGGTGACAAGGGCAGTTGTCTGTGTGGTGACAAGGACAGTTGTCTGTGTGGTGACAAGGGCAGTTGTCTGTGTGGTGACAAGGACAGTTGTCTGTGTGGTGACAAGGGCAGTTGTCTGTGTGGTGACAAGGACAGTTGTCTGTGTGGTGACAAGGGCAGTTGTCTGTGTGGTGACAAGGGCAGTTGTCTGTGTGGTGACAAGGGCAGTTATCTGTGTGGTGACAAGGACAGTTGTCTGTGTGGTGACAAGGGCAGTTGTCTGTGTGGTGACAAGGGCAGCTGTCTGCGTGGTGACAAGGGCAGTTGTCTGTGTGGTGACAAGGGCAGTTGTCTGTGTGGTGACAAGGGCAGTTACCTGTGTGGTGACAAGGACAGTTGTCCATGTGGTGACAAGGGTAGCTGTCTGTGTGGTGACAAGGACAGTTGTTCGTGTGGTGACAAGGGTAGTTGTCTGTGTGGTGACAAGGACAGTTGTCCGTGTGGTGACAAGGGTAGTTGTCTGTGTGGTGACAAGGGTAGTTGTCCGTGTGGTGAAAAGGGCAGTTATCCGTGTGGTGAAAAGGGCAGTTATCTGTGTGGTGACAAGGGCAGTTATCTGTGTGGTGACAAGGGCAGTTATCTGTGTGGTGACAAGGGCAGTTATCTGTGTGGTGACAAGGGCAGTTATCTGTGTGGTGACAAGGGCAGTTATCTGTGTGGTGACAAGGGCAGTTATCTGTGTGGTGACAAGGGCAGTTATCTGTGTGGTGGCAAGGGCAGTTATCTGTGTGGTGACAAGGGCAGTTATCTGTGTGGTGACAAGGGCAGTTATCTGTGTGGTGACAAGGGCAGTTATCTGTGTGGTGACAAGGGCAGTTATCTGTGTGGTGACAAGGGCAGTTATCTGTGTGGTGGCAAGGGCAGTTATCTGTGTGGTGACAAGGGCAGTTATCTGTGTGGTGACAAGGGCAGTTATCTGTGTGGTGACAAGGGCAGTTATCTGTGTGGTGACAAGGGCAGTTATCTGTGTGGTGACAAGGGCAGTTGTCTGTGTGGTGACAAGGGCAGTTACCTGTGTGGTGACAAGGGCAGTTATCTGTGTGGTGACAAGGACAGTTGTCTGTGTGGTGACAAGGGCAGTTACCTGTGTGGTGACAAGGGCAGTTACCTGTGTGGTGACAAGGGCAGTTATCTGTGTGGTGGCAAGGGCAGTTATCTGTGTGGTGACAAGGGCAGTTATCTGTCCGACTTCAGCATGTTATTTTTGAACACTGGCTTGTCTTCCCTCTTCGATGCCTACTCATTTGGCCAGACTAGACAAGTTAGCCTATCTCTAGAGGCCCCGCGAAAAGATGGTTCTGGTTCACCATTACTGGCGCAAGCCATCAGCTGTGGTTCGCTGACAACCTCCATCTCTGCTGCTGTGAGGCGCCTTTGCTTCCGGTCGACTCTACAGGATCGCGCAGATCCCATAGCGTTACTTTCAGCATGTCTACAGAAGAAAGGTAAAGGTAAAGGTAAATGTAAAGGTAAATGTAAAGGTAAAGGTAAAGTACGAGACTTGAACCGGTGTCTTAGCACGCGAGTTTCCACCCATATGTGCTCGGCCGCCTATCCAGAAATGTTCGAAGATTTCTGTATAGTGTCGCCTCAAGCATCGAAACTCTGATGCGAGGCGACATTCCTCACCTTCCCAGGGTAATACCCTGGTAACCATTTCTGCCAACGGCTGGGTCCACCGTGGGGGTATTTTTTTTTTTTGCCCAACCACGAGTACAATTGACACTGTTCCCAGCGGGAATCGAACTCGGGTTGTCCGAACGTCGGTGGTCCAGTCGTGTGGTTTTCCCAACTCGGTTACCGAGGCCCCCGAATTCTGTCTACAGAAGAAAACGGTCGGTTAATCCCAACTGTCGAACTATGACGTGGTGATCCACATGAACTCCACCCAGTGCTGTATGTTATTTATGTCTGACCAGCCTACAACCGGAATATGTTTGACGAGCAACATGAGAGGTCCACAAGTTATATATGTAAGTCTATGTGAGGTCATCGCAGTCAACATTTCTGACAATGTGATGAGGGAGGCAGCTGGGATATATAGTGATAACCGGAAACATAGAGGGTAGAAGCGTTAGCGGAAAGCAAAGAGAAAAGACAGAAAACTAGTTTAAGAGAATGTATTGATAGGAAGTAAACAACAGAAATTATATGCAACTGTTAGAGCGGGCTGGGTGGTCTAGTGGTAAGACGGCGGCCTCTGGACAAGAAGACCCTGGGTTCGGTTACCTCCACAGGAAAATTGTAAACAATTATAATAATAAATTAATTGAATTCGTGGCTTTACCTTCCCGTGGTCTCTAGGCATTGAGATCCGATGTCTAGCTCTCACAGAAAACAGGAGGTCCCGAGAGCATTCTGTGCGCGTTAAAGAACCCTTGGTAGTAGAAAGGAGTAGGCAGCTGCCTCGTTGTCATCGATGTTAACACAAGAATTGATGGAACAGCACGAGAATTGATAGAAACAACACGAGAATTGAAAAATCGATGACAACACAAGAATTGATAGAAACAGCACGAGAATTGATAGAAACAACACGAGAATTGAAGAATCGATGACAACACAAGAATTGATAGAAACAGCACGAGAATTGAAGAAGCAATGACAACACAAGAATTGATAGAAACAACACGAGATTTGAAGAATCGGTGACAATACAAGAATTGATAGAAACAGCACGAGAAATGAAGAATCCATGACAACACAAGAATTGATAGAAACAACACGAGAATTGAAAAATCGATGACAACACAAGAATTGATGAAACAACACGAGAATTGAAGAATCGGTGACAACACAAAAATTGATGAAACAGCACGAGATTTCATGAGAAGAACTGATGAATCAGTAAGAGAACTAAGGACAACACGAGAATCGATGACAACACGAAAATTAATGAAAAAAAACATACAAGAATTAACTGATGAAACTGAGCAATAACTAATAATACAGGAAGATAATTGATGACAACACAAGCATTAACTAAACAGCGCGAGAATTGAAATAGTACGATTTCGCGTTGTCATTGATTCTCCTACTGTTTCATCAATTCTCATGTCGTTTCATCGATTATGGTGTTGTTTCATTAATTGTCATGTTTTGTAATTCTCGGCTACTTTGTTCCGTGTTCGCGGCCTCATCATTTCTCGTGCTGTCACGATTCTCGAGTCCTTGTTCACACGGATGTCCTTAATTAGCAATCAATGCTTCCATACTGGGCAGTTCCCACCATCTCTTACTCTGTCCTTGACTTCTCCTGTGCCCAGAACAGTAGACTTCCACAGGCCTCATCAGAGCGTAGCTCAGTATTATCAATCCACTCATGTACTAGGGATCCACACTGAACAAAAAGAACGAGGCGAGAATCTAACAGACAACGTCACTAGCAGAAGTGTGTGTGTGTGTGCGCGCGCGCTCGCGCGACAGAGATAGAGAGAGAGGATGAAAATACAGTTATTTAGTCATGTGCTGAGAGAAAATGGACAAAAACTAGGGCGAATCACTCGTGACCTGGAACTAGATCAACCGGTCGATGAAGTCTGCTGCTAGAACACTCCTCCAGGGGTACATTCGGAATTGACACTGACTTTAGCTTCACGAGCGTTCAGAAAAGGCCATTTTCCCTCCCAACACGAGACTTGCTTCTCCGAGAAAGGCATGAGATGTGGTGTAAGAGACTCCGAGAAAAGGCATGAGATGTGGTGTAAGAGACTCCGAGAAAAGGCATGAGATGTGGTGTAAGAGACTCCGAGAAAGGCATGAGATGTGGTGTAAGAGACTCTGAGAAAAGGCATGAGATGTGGTGTAAGAGAGTCCGAGATAAGGCATGAGATGTGGTGTAAGAGACTCCGAGAAAAGGCATGAGATGTGGTGTAAGAGACTCCGAGAAAAGGCATGAGATGTGGTGTAAGAGACTCCGAGAAAGGCATGAGATGTGGTGTAAGAGACTCTGAGAAAAGGCATGAGATGTGGTGTAAGAGAGTCCGAGATAAGGCATGAGATGTGGTGTAAGAGAGTCCGAGATAAGGCATGAGATGTGGTGTAAGAGAGTCCGAGATAAGGCATGAGATGTGGTGTAAGAGAGTCCGAGATAAGGCATGAGATGTGGTGTAAGAGACTCTGAGAAAAGGCATGAGATGTGGTGTAAGAGACTCTGAGAAAAGGCATGAGATGTGGTGTAAGAGAGTCCGAGATAAGGCATGAGATGTGGTGTAAGAGACTCTGAGAAAGGCATGAGATGTGGTGTAAGAGACTCTGAGAAAAGGCATGAGATGTGGTGTAAGAGACTCTGAGAAAAGGCATGAGATGTGGTGTAAGAGACTCTGAGAAAAGGCATGAGATGTGGTGTAAGAGACTCTGAGAAAAGGCATGAGATGTGGTGTAAGAGAGTCCGAGATAAGGCATGAGATGTGGTGTAAGAGAGTCCGAGAAAAGGCATGAGATGTGGTGTAAGAGACATCTAAAGAGCAATACTGTAATTACAGATTTGTCCCCCTTTTCTTTCTATTGCTTTAGAGAAGACTTAAACATATTTCCGTTTGTGTGGTTATGTCAAAATGTAGGTCAGAGCACACAGCGCTTCTGTCTGCCTCCCTCGGTGTGTCCTTTCATGTTTATATAAAAAAAGACCGTTATTATTAATACGGAATATATCCCATTTCTGAATTAAATTTTGAAATGCTCACAAGGACTTTATGATCGCGGGTGTATGCGAGTGAGTTGTATTAATGCTGGACAGGAATAGAAGGGCGCTACAGAGATAACTGAAACCATGAGAATCATGTTGCTGCACTTTGACCATATAACAATGACCTTTGTGCTGGTAGATCAACGTGCGAATTGACGTGCATGTAACGTCGACTTTTATGTTTTATTGACAGATAAGCTATTTACCCCTAAGCGGTTTTGAAAACATACACCGCGCGCTGATTCCGTCAATACTTGGTACTGGAGATAGGTTGGGGGGGGGGGGGGCCTGCTCGCCAAAATAGCTGTGGGATTTACTAACGAAGATCGACAATAGCTATGTCCGTCTGTCTATATATAAGGGAGGGAGGGAAGAGAGAGAGAGAGAGAGAGGAGGAGGAGGAGAAAGGAAGGGGAGTGAGAGAAAGAGCGAAGGGGAGAGATGGAGATAGGGAGGGTGAGATTGAGAGAGGGAGACAGAGTGGAGGGAGGAGAAATGGAGAGAGGAATAGGAGAGATGGGAAGAGAGAGAGAGAGAGAGAGAGAGAGAGAGAGAGAGAGAGAGAGAGAGAGAGGCTGCTCGCCGAAATAGATTGGGGATTTACTAACGAAGACCGATAATAACTATCGCCGAACGTCTATAACTAAGGGAGGGGGAGAGACGGAGAGAGAGAAGAGCCGGAGTGAGTGGAGATGGAGAGATGGGACAAGAAAGAATACACATATTACAAATGAAGAGTCATATCTGTAGATGACTGCCTGGCAACACATGTTTCATTTGTTTCTCCATAACCAACTATAGATTTTGTTTCAGCGATACCACGACATAGATTGCGTTATTTGTGGGTTATCATCACTGAGTTATTTGTGGGTTATCATAATTGAGTTATTTGTCGGTTATCATAATTGAGTTATTTGTGGGTTATCATAATTGAGTTATTTGTGGGTTATCATCACTGAGTTATTTGTGGGTTATCATCATTGAGTTTTTGTAGATTATCATTATTGCACTGTGAACATGTCTATAGGTGTTCAGATTCCCTCCTCAGCAAGTCCTGCATTGTCCAGCGACTAACGACTCCAGTTCTGTGTTGGTTGGCAAGTCCTCTTATGCGCCCCCTAAGCCTCTTGTAGGCTGTAGCCATCGTTACTTAAATATAAACAGAGATAATAAATCTGAGAAGTGAACTGGGAGATCACAAACACGGTAGTAGCAATGTTGAGAAGCAAGGCATATCCAAATTGTGGTTAAGCAGACAAGTTTCAGAACATCAACTTCACCATTTAATACGACTTTCTTTTCTTCCAAAGCTCAATCTGGATGAAGACAAACTGGGGAGAGTGCTGCATTTTCCGTTACTAAGAAAACATCCAGGGAGCCGCGATAGCTCAGTGGTTAGTGAACTGGACTACAAAGGACAAGGGATAGGGTTCGATCCCAACCGACGGCTTCCGGGTTCACCCAGCCTTAAATGGGTACCGGATTTTTTTCTGGGAAAGTAAAGCAGCACGGGCGTAAAACTGACCACATTACCCCAAAAATCATGTGCTGAAGGTCTGTAAAATATACGGTCATTAACACCATATTTCCCTACACGCCACTTGGCGTGACGGGGGTACTTTACTTTTTTTAAGAAAACAGCCGGCTGTGATTGATAAATGTGCCAACCTTGAAGGAAGCTGCCGATATGACCCCACTCTACCCCTCAATCACAAGATCTCGGAATAGTAAACGCTCTTCTTGGCGCCGGCGAGAGTCCGTCGAGCCCGAAATTAAATCAAATGTTAAGTGTTTAGCATTAAAAATGTAATTTCCGCCATAAGTTACAAGAGATGTTATAACAAATCCAGGAGACAAATAACAATACAGGAATATTTTGATGGAGGGAAACTTTTGAGGCGATAGATCAACGAATCATTCCTGGGGAAGAGATACGTTTACAACACACGGATAACAAACATTCACAAATAATGAACAGAAAAAAAACACCAAAGAACAAAAGGACCGCCCGAAGCAGGATTGAACTCGTTCTTCACAACACAACGCCTTGCCACGAGAAACAAACGCTAGAGCACACGGCCAAGTTGTGGATTTTTTTCCTGCGGGTATACGCATAAAAAAACTCTCTCTCTCCACCAAAATGGCCGTGTGTCAGTGTCCTACACCAGCTGTGATCACCTACGCCAGCAGGCCCGGTACTTGATGATGTCTGTGTCCACTGAAATTGCATGGGTTCGTGCCGAAGACCAGTTCCCTGCACACGCAGCCCAATTTTGCTGTTTAGAGTTCACAACCGACAGAAATCTTGGACTGAGCAACTCTGGGATCACAACACACTGGACTAACACAGTGACACCAATCGGTGTGATTTAGGTCAGAGTACATGACCTGGCACCATTCACGGTAAGGTCGCCCTTAAATTACCGATGCCTAACATATGTCTGTCCCGAGTGCTTGCCTAAAATGGTGTCGGGCTTCCGTATAGACATTCGCAATCGTTTCGTTATATGATCGGGGTCGTAGTTTACAATCACAAGTTGCACGGATCATTTCTCATGACACGAGAGTCGCAGTTTACGTGAAGCACGGATCATATTTCCTAAGTCAAGTTAAGTATTCCCGTGTCCGCATGGAAGGTTCACTACAATGGCTGAACGTCAATAATTGACTATTCAGTAGAAACGATAACTAGGGAACAAGTGAGATATTCATAAACGACACTATAACAAGGGGATGAAATCAATCGAAAAAAAAGAAATCAAAACGAATTTAAAAACAGTTTTAGATAGGATAACAAGAGACAAATCTAATCTGACTGCCAAGACGTATTCATCATCATCAAGTGTTATACAGGCTGTCGAGGGCGATCATGTTCTTCCACAATTTTCTATCCACAGTGTATCGTATCAATTCTGTTGTTGACTGTTTTCCATGCCATGACAACAAGCTTATCCAGTATCTTTTCCCTTGTGTTTGTACCAGTTGTATCCGCGTACAACTTTCCTCTTCTCACGTTGTGCCCGAAAAATGTCGATTGTTTCTTTCTGATTTTTTTTTTTCTTCTTTTTTTTTTTGCGTTCACCAGCTTCTACCTCTGACGAAGTCCCTAGAGACTAGGAACTGAATTTTGTGTGTTAATCAGTTTTTCCCTGGCAGCCGTGTGCACAGGGGTCCCTCGCCACACAGGCAGATAACTCCGTCCTCGGAGGTTTTCTTTCTGATGTTTCCGTATCCATCTGGGACAAACTCGCCAAATCTCATTCTTTTAACTCGTACCATCCACACATATCTTACTTAGTCTCTACACAACAACTGTTACTAATTTTGTGGCGCTGGTAGCATACTTTGCGAGTCAGTCAGCAAGACTGCGTTCTGTTCATCTAGCCATGTTATCGCCGCCGTTGCTGATTATATCTCCATTCTCATGCTGGATACCGTCATGCTACACTTACGAGATTCCCTAGCCACTTCTCTGCCATGTTGGTACGCCACAAAACCCCAACCGTAACACTGTCCGCAGGATACAGAACCGCCTGTGAAGATGACGTCGAGAACTACTGAATAAATATAATGGAGAACAACCAGTAGACAAATTTATGTTGTAAGGCCATTGACAAACGCTGGTAGAAACACAGTTGGCCATTGACAAACGCTGGCAGAAACACAGTTGGCCATTGACAAACGCTGGCAGAAACACAGTTGGCCATTGACAAACGCTGGCAGAAACACAGTTGGCCATTGACAAACGCTGGCAGAAACACAGTTGGGCATTGACAAACGCTGGCAGAAACACAGTTGGCCATTGACAAACGCTGGCAGAAACACAGTTGGCCATTGATTGACAAACGCTGGCAGAAACACAGTTGGGCATTGACAAACGCTGGCAGAAACACAGACGGTTGATACAGAAGCAGGCAACAATATTAAAAGTATTAACTTTAAAAAAAAAAAAAAAACTCCAGGAACTAGTGTTTCTTCATGAAATCTACAGATAAATACATACTGTTCCTGTAAATAGAACAAATATCGTTGAACTCAGACAGTGTCCATAAGAGTTTAAGTTTATAGGCTATCACAAGATCTCAGGACAGTATATGGTGTGTGAGTGTGTGTGCGCGTGTGTGTGTTCAATATAACCGAGCGAGACGGTATGATAGTGTGTGAGTGTATGTTCAATAGAACCGAGCGAGACGGTATGATAGTGTGTGAGTGTATGTTCAATAGAACCGAGCGAGACGGTATGATAGTGTGTGAGTGTATGTTCAATAGAACCGAGCGAGACGGTATGATAGTGTGTGAGTGTATGTTCAATAGAACCGAGCGAGACGGTATGATAGTGTGTGAGTGTATGTTCAATAGAACCGGACGAGATTGTACGATGGTCCTTATTAATAAGAACTTCGTGAAAATCACAAACACCGAAAATGGCACAAATAAAGAATTCAATGACGCTGGTTCGAGAAATAAAAAAGCAACAAAGACGAAGGCATTGCTAGGCTTGTCCGTTTTAACATAATACACACATAAATGGGGGAGCCGCGATAGCTCAGTAGTTAGTGAACTGGACTACAAAGGACAAGATGTAGGGTTCGATCCCAACCGACGGGTTCCGGGTTCACCCAGCTTTAAATGGGTACCGGATTTTTTTCGGGGAAAGTAAAGCAGCACGAGCGTAATACCGACCACACTACCCCAAAAATCATGTGCTGAAGGTCTGTAAAATATAGGGTCACTAACACCATATTTCCCTATACGTCACTTGGCGTGACGGGGTACTTTACTTTACTTACACATAAATGGGAAAATATGACCAAGAGAAATGATGAGAGGTGGGAGAAATGAAATACAGGAGACAGCAAGTAGGATATGGGTACAACTGAAAACGGTAGTAGGATCACTTGAAGGATGGTATCACACGTGTCATATATAGTTATTACTTGTTTGTTTAGTGAGTTTTGTTATATTGCATCTTGAAGGGAGGCAAACGTGTCCCACAGGCGCAGAGCTGGAAACTGTCAGTGATGCATAGTTGATGGCTTCCACCAGCATTGGTGAACCAAAACTATCCAGACCCTACTCCACCTCTCCGTGGTGCCTCTAGAAACTGACTAGCCTGCCTAGCCTGGCCAAGCGAGTAGGGATCGAAAAGGGAAGACAACCCGGTACTCAACAATAACATGCTGAAATCGGAAGTTTTGGACCGAAAGGCGCAAATATCACAGTTCTACAGCAAACTACAACGCAGCATATCTGCGCCCACCGAACGTCCTTCCAAATACTGATGACGAAGAGGATAATTAATTCCTAGCGTTAGTAACGCTCAGTTTTCTTCTGACCACACAGGGTTGACATTTTATTATCATTTTTATTTCTCATTCTAGTTCGAAATTACTTTTTATTATTATTATTATTATTTTTTATTTTAAATACATATCTGTGTGTTGTATGTTTGTCCCTGCTGAAGGCCTATTGAGCCGAAACGTTGTTCTCATTTGTGTCGTCCACTCATTACATGAAGCATTAACCATACCGTTTTTCCTATATATTTTTTCATGTCTCACAATAAAATCCTATAGTACTCCTCCTGAATGCAGTTTTACCAAATCAACGAGCCATGTTCGCGGTTGTATCGATTCCTCTCTTTTGTTTTCATTTAATCTACTTGTGCCTTTTCTTTTCTGTTACCATTACCAGAACATGGTGACATCCTGAATCAAACTTTTCAATCACTCCCTAAAACTAGACTACGAGCTCTTCAAAACTTTAGACCAGTGGTCGTCAACCTAAGGTTGACCGAGTGCCGAGCCAAGGCCGGGACCAGAGGGCCAGACTTAGAGTATCGTCAACAATGAAACGATGTGATTTAGTCAAAAATAATCATGCTTGCAAGCTATCTCCCGACACTGACAGAAAAGCAACTTTACCGTGTCAACTACAGACAAAGACTTTCATTATTGTCGGCATAATAGTTTGTTTGTTTAACCGACGGGAACTATGGTGTTTATTTACTATTATTTAATATAATGGTTTCTGTGGTCGCTTCAAGAGACATGAACAAAAAAATAGACTGGCAGGCCGAATCAGGCCCTCGTGCCGCCATTTTGCCACCACTGCTTTAGACGGTCCGTACACCGAGCCTGGGGTCGAGAACATAATTGTGTGATATAAAACGGGGTACTATTTCACACCTCACTAACTAGGTACGGCTGAAGTGGGCGTTCTCGTAGACGTCAACTAATAGCAGTAATAAAACAGATCGGAGGAACAAACTGTAGACCGCGGAGGGTAAAAGGGGGAAAGGGGGGGGGGAGTGTGGATCTAGAGAATGGGTTGTGATTTACGGCTGGTCGTGGCGACAAAGCAATGTCGGGTCAGCTCCTACAGAAAATATAAAGGTACTATAATGCCCTGTTGACATGCAAGAACTGAAACTGCTAGACTATAACGGCTTTACGTCTTGGAGACCATGTGTTTGTTTCACAGCCATCAGTAGTATCGATAAGGCCCGAGGGCATAAAGGAATCATCCAAAGTTTGTGACGTTTTAGCTTTGCGAGCAGGGGTGGCTGTGGGTAAAATAACGTCAGCCGTTAATTGTTTGCACATCTAAAGACGTCACAAACATCGGGTGATTCCGGGATTTCCCCCTCAGCCCGCAGGCCTTAGCTAAACCATAGATGACTGTGGTTTGCTTAGCCAGGCGTCAGTAATGACGGCAATGCCACTGTACCCCGGATGTTATGACAACGAAACACGCTGTGTAGGATTCCCCCACCCCTCCAAGTTCACAGACCTGAGGAGGACAATGTGGCGCACACTCAGCTCCCTAGAAGAGAAACTCTACGGGACAACGGAATCATTGAAACAGACAGCAGCCTTTATAAAAGAATTTGGAATCCTAGTCTGAATGAGCCATGGTCGCAGCAGCAGAAGAGGAAGTAATGACAAGACGTAACTATGTATGGACTCAATAAATGTTGTATTTGCCTGCTTGCCACCAAAGTTAAAGAGTTCTGAGGAATGCGGAAGAGATAGGGAAATGGAATGAAACCGAGAGTGTTATATGAAGAAAGAATAGGAAATTAAGAGAGCGAAGACAGAAAGCTGAGACAAATAATGTCATGCGCAGAAAAGTATTGTTTCACAATCAAAGTGAATCCACTGAACGCACAATTTAACAAAATGAATTAATTAATATTTTGTTAAATAAAGGGACAAAGAGGGACACTAAAGATTTACGTAGGTGAGGAACAAAACAGAATCAGACAAAAATTAAAACAAAAATGAATACTGGCTCTGCTGGTAACATTCATTAGAACAGGAAGTTAGACATAAACAAAGAGATTTTTTTTATTTTTTTTGTGCGTTCGCTAACTTTCACCACTGGCGAAGTCCATAGAGACTAGGAATTAAATTAGCGTGTCAATCCATTTTTTCCTGGCAGCCATGTGCACAGGGGTGCGCTCGCCGCACAGTCAAGATAACTCGGACTCCGGAGGACTCATATTTTTCCCATTCATGAGTAATTGACGATTCAAGCCGGGCCTCGCTGCTGAGACCAGGGGTTGTTGCCGCAGAGAGAAATCACAAATAAAAATCACAACTGGTGCAGCCGGGATTTGAACTCACAACCTCTCTGTCTCGAGGCCGGCGTCTTGCCTCGAGACTAACCTGTCCCCCATAGAGAGAATAAGAAATGTTAAAGGTGAGCTGCAACAACATCCTATGCTTCATGATTTAGAAATGTAAAAATAAATCATATGAAAATAAGGACAAAAACTGAAGTCATGGCAACAGGGAGAGGGAAGCAAAGCGTAAACATTATAGAGGACAGATGTACAAAACAGGTGTCTTCAGTTCAGTATCTAGGAACACCATTCACAGAACATGGCAATATTGTTCAAGAGATTAACATTCCGCGCAGTAAGGCAAACCAAGTACTGGGACAGTTAGATCCTCTTCTACAAGACATCAACCAACACAATGAAACCTATACAAACACACTTATTCCAATAACCGCTCCACTTCATGTCACAGCATCTCCCTAAGCGTGTTGGTGTCGTTAGTAAAATATGCTGCCAAGGTCTACTTCCGTACATGCCCTAAGCCGCTGAACATGGGATAATTCCAAAGTACGTACATCGAAGTAAGTACATAGTCACATTCTGGGTTCAATTCCTAAAAAACCGCAAATTGAAAACAAACAAAACAATCAAAACGGTTTAAGCGACTTCGCTAGTCTCTACAAAACACGCCCAGCCTTGTACATTGTTGGTTATGACGTTAGCAAAGTCGACATCTGTGTAAGCCATTCTTGGCCGTACAGGCGACAATTTCTAAAGATAGTGTTGAAAAAAAGATCACAAAATGTCGCTTCCCTACCGCAGTTCATTCGAATAAATCAATAAATAAACACACACAAAAGACTACCACAACAACCGAAAATGGATTTAGTAACGCCACTTGTTAAAGATACCTGCCAAGGAGGGCGTCAGTTTCCCCAAAACGCAGACAGCAATAACCGTTTCCTTGGACAGAACAGAATATAATATTTATCCCCACCATATGTCACCATAACCAAACATGTCCATCAAAAAACAAGCCTTAAAAGAGGGAGTGAGTCATCACAGAAATGAGATGTTTGATAAGTGAAAAGAAGAGACAAAATCAGAAAAAAAGATTATAACAGAACAAGTTAGAATAGAGGTAATGTTGAATGACAAAGAGAACAAATTAAAAATAATCTACATGGAGAGAGAGAAAGTCTAGTGATGGCTAGGCAGAGATAAAGAAAGGACACTGAGCTGTATAGAGGCCGAGATAGTACGTTGGAGTGACAACATCAGAAAAACTACGACAGCAGTGTCGATGAATGAAGCTGCTAGTGGAGCAAGAATCAAAACCTGGTACTTCCTTAGTCACTCGGGAAAAAGAAGGATAAGAGGAGAGGGAGAATGGGGAAGAGGAAGATGATGGAAGAGGAGGAGTAGGAGAAGGACTAGGAGAGGAAGAGGAAGAAGAAATAGATGGCATACACAACATAAACGTGATCTGTTTAATTCTGGTGCCAGTTCGCTTATTCAAAGACTGGTAGAAAAAAGTCATGGAAGACTACACGGCAACACGACTGGTCTGGTGGCTAACACGACTGGTCTGGTGGCTAAACACGACTGGTCTGGTGGCTAAACACGACTGGTATGGTGGCTAACACGACTGGTCTGGTGGCTAAACACGACTGGTATGGTGGCTAACACGACTGGTATGGTGGCTAAACACGACTGGTATGGTGGCTAACACGACTGGTCTGGTGGCTAAACACGACTGGTCTGGTGGCTAACACGACTGGTCTGGTGGCTAACACGACTGGTCTGGTGGCTAACACGACTGGTCTGGTGGCTAACACGACTGGTCTGGTGGCTAACACGACTGGTATGGTGGCTAACACGACTGGTATGGTGGCTAACACGACTGGTCTGGTGGCTAACACGACTGGTCTGGTGGCTAACACAACTGGTATGGTGGCTAAACACGACTGGTCTGGTGGCTAACACGACTGGTCTGGTGGCTAACACAACTGGTCTGGTGGCTAACACGACTGGTCTGGTGGCTAACACGACTTGTCTGGTGGCTAACCACGACTGGTCTGGTGGCTAACACAACTGGTCTGGTGGCTAACACGACTGGTCTGGTGGCTAACACGACTGGTCTGGTGGCTAACACGACTGGTCTGGTGGCTAACACGACTGGTCTGGTGGCTATTGAAAACAGCTTGCTTCAAGTCGTCTCTACAGACAGGGAAATGCCACGTTAAACACGCAAACAATTGACGGACAATGGTATGTAGAGAGCAGTCGAAAAATGCACAAAGAGAAAAGTAAAGAGAACATTAGAGGTCCCGAACTAGGATCAAACCTGTATTCCGGTCTATCCAGTCTATGTGGTCATTCTCTTTTTTTCGTTCCCGGCTGACAGACAAGTCATTCGAGCTAAGTGTTACTATTTTATATATATATATATATATATATATATATATATATATATATATATATATATATATATTCTCCTATTCTTTCTATTTACTCATCCTACCTTCCCTCATGTAGCTTTCTTCTTCCTCTTTCATTTTTCTACATCCTACTTCCCTCTTTTCTGTCCACCTCTTCTTTCTTATGATCATGTAGTTATAGATAATTGTGTTTCATCGTTTGTTTTCGTTGTCCTTGTACTCTGAAGAAGGCCTCAGGCCGAAACGTCAGTATTGTTTTGTGTTCCTCCCTTGTAAAGCTGTCTTCATACCTTGAAGTGTTTAACACTCCCCAACACTGGTTCCTTGCTACCAGCTTTACCGCAGCATCGCAATTATTTGCCTATTCCCCCCTGTATTCCTTCACATCGCCTTGCCACGAGAGACCTGTGTTTCAGCGCACTGACAGCTATGTTGATTAGTTGGATAGAGATGACGTTTTCGACGCTAGTAAGAATTCAAGTTGTGACATGATAAGATAGGACGTGATCCAGGCACCAACTGATCGCATTGTCTGTGGCCTGCGAAGAGAATGCTGCTCCTTTACCTAACAGCTTTACTGCAACTTCGCTTTTATGCATTTATTTGCATTTCTCTACCATGGCCCCGAAAAGAATGTGAGCTGTTACAGAGAAGCTGGTTTCAATTCACAATGGCAGTTACTGATCCAGTAGGTTTGAGGACCCCCTGGCCTTCGATTCTATGTCACGCGTGGTATCATGTGTCTATGATCGTCTACATCAATCGCCTGTTCCTGTTCATATGACCTCCGAGGCGGTAGTTAACACTAATGGACGGACTAACAGTGAAATGAAAAGCCACAGCTACATACACAAAGAGAGAGCGTGATAGCGATCACTACGATTGGTGTACATAGCGCGTGATGACAGGTCATCTACACGTGTTCTATCTTCTCTGCTGAAACGAGCTACAACAATGACGGTTCTTTCCCCCGTTGTCACGGCAACAACAATGGATTATGTAAATAATGTCACATAAATATTACACAACACCAGGTGCAGCACATGCAATATGTCAACAAAGAATGGAGTAGCGCAGGTTAAAAAACAGCAATTAATTAATTTTGGCTTAGATTATATCAAAGTGGTAATATAGAGTCATTCCTTTGGAGAAAGTCAATTCTACAATTGATATGACAGCCATAAACAGCTATAATGCACAACATTTGGATGTTCACACAGGAGTTGGAAGCAGACCGATGTTGATCTTCCGATTTTAGCAGCCAGACGCTGCTTTGCCGAGATGCTTCTCTTATGGCTCAGTCTCCCAGTACAGGTGTTCATCATGTGCCATACTGTTTGGTGTAGGCGATCATGTCCTTCCACAATCTTCTATCTACAGTGCATCGTATCAGTTCTGTTGTTGACTGTTTTCCGTGCCACGACACCAAGCCATCCAGTATTTTCTCTTTTCGTTCGTCCGCGATCTATCTTTCCCTGTATTTTGCCGGTTGTACCCAAGTATTCCAACTTTCCTTTTAATATGAAGTGCCCGAAACTTGTCGGTTGTTTCTTTATGATGTTTTTAGGAGTTCCCTTTCTGTGTTGGCCTCTTTAAGAATTTCATCGTTGGTCTTTTTAGCTATCCAGAGAACTTTCAACATTCTTCTGAGAAATCCCATATCTGTGGCCTCTAATTGTCTTTTCATTTGTTTGTTCACTGTCCATGATTCGCTTCCATATGTCAGAATTAGTTTTATATAGCACAGATGAACGCTCTAATTTCTATTGATATAATCTTGTTGAATGAGACGTTTTTCATTTTCTGAAATGCTATTTTGGCCTGAGCTATTTCTGTGGTGCATCTTCCATCCGATGTTATTATTGTGTCCAAGGCGCTGCACTTGGTTCAGATTTGTTCCGTTTATTTTTAGATAGCGTGGTGAAATCAACACCAACATTGGAAATGGAGAAATTGCGGAGGATGCTGAGAGAACGGAGGGACACAAATGTGGTGATACAGGCAGAAAAATGGTCATGTATGCCGAGACATCCAATGAAGGACTGATTCCAAAATCTTGCATTGGGACGACTTAAGAGAAGCAGTTTTATCTACCAAGCAAAACGAATACTTAGACAAACACCAGACATACCAAGAGTTGTCAGTCCTCTACTACCTAGAGCATAACAGACTCCCTGGACAGAGGAATCCTGATTGTCAATATATATATATATATATATATATATATATATATATATATATACGGACAGTAGTGAAAGAAATACTTGACAAGGGGGAACAGAATATAGTCTACAGTGTAACATCACTCTCAGTTTCTTGGATGAAGAATACCCACAAGACCTATGGATTTGTGTGTACACAGATGGATGAGCACAGAATGCAGTAAAGAATGGGGGAGCAGGTGCATACATATAGTACCTAAATAACACTAGGGATATGAATAAAATAGCAACAGGGAAATATTGTCACAATTATGATGCAGAAATCCAAGCAATAAAGTTGGCAATAGAAAAACTACTGAACAGTAATCTTAGCCAGCAGCCTGTAGTGTTTTTGACAGATGCAAGATCAGTACTCCATGCACTACAATCCAGAAAATGACCACATATGCAGACTTTACTGACTCTGCAAGCACCACAGGGTCGTCCTATGGTGGATCCGATCTCACAGTGGAATACCGGGAAACGAGAGAGCAGATCAGCTGGCAAAGGAAGGCGCAACAGGCAAACACAACCAGATGCACCGGTTACATACCATCAGAAGAAACAGATAATCAAATCAATCAGAGGACCACAAACCCCAAATCAGGATGCCTTTTATAATATGAACAGATGGGAACAAGTTATCATTATACGCCTCAGAACTGGACACAGCCGACTCCACAGTCACATGTATACAAAATTGAAGATTGTTACCCCAACTACATGTGAACAGGCAACCCAAACTGCTGAACACATACTTCAAGACTGTACTGAAAATAGCAGACTGGGGAAAATCCATTGGCCCATGGATACAACAGTACAGACACAACTATATGGGCTACTGGAAGAATTACAGAAGACAGTATACAATTTATACAGGAAACGACATGCAGATATAGGCAATATTTCAGTCGATAGATTAGACAAACAGACAGACACGCATACAGATAGATGGATAAAGTAGAATAGATAGGTAGGTAGGTGGGTGGGTGGATGGTGTTTATTGTTTCTTCGATATGACCACTACTTTTACTTTCTCACTACTATTCAGACAGAGGCATTTCTTGTTACTTTCTTATACTGGTATTACAGCAGCAAAATAAACACGGCAGGATTATGAGAACTCACCATCTTTCTCTGGCGTCTGTTATCTCACTTTGATTTCATTTATTTGTACATGTTCTTCCCCTGCCACTACCTGTTACCAGTACTTATCACTAATGGGGAGCCTTTTGGTCAGGCTGAGATATTTACTTAGGAGATGGCTTCGTCTTGATAACTTCAGAGACTCGCGGTTTCTGATAAATAAAAAAGCTCTCTATGCGGATGATCTGGTCATGTGGAGTGCAAATGAAAATATTAGAACAGCTGAAGCACAACTAAACAAAAACCTGAGGCACCTAGAAGAATACTGTAATACCTGGAAAATGAAAATAAATATAGAGAAAACAGTATATACAGTATTTACTAAAAGTAACAAAATAGCTAAGGCAAACATCAAACTCAATCTCCAAAATGTGTTAGTCTTCAAAAATAGAAACACCCTACATATTTAGGAACACAACTAGACCGACAATTGAACCTGAAGAAACACGTAGAGAATTTCACTAAGAAAGCAACACAAAGACTCCAACTAATGAAAAGGCTTTCCAGTACCTTATGGGGAGCAGATAAATAAACACTTAGAAATCTCTATCTGGGATATGTTCGCTCTGTTTTGGATCATGGTAGCTCGCTCCTAGTGACATGCAGCAAAACAACTAACATGTCACTGGACAAGATACAAAATAATGCATTACGACTCATCAGTGGTGCAATGAGGTCCACTCCAGTTGCAGTCTGCGAAATCCACTGCAATGTGGAACCTTTAGAGTTGAGGAGAAACAAGGCCGCGATGGTTCTCTATGGAAGTCAAAAAAGAATGGAGAAGGACCACCCTAACAGAAATCTAGTAGATACATGGACTCCAAAACAAAGAATTAAGCAGATGTCAGTATTACAACATGTTAGAAATATAAAGGAGAAATTCTATCTACCTGAAAAACGACTACAAACATCAAGAGTCATCAAATAAATGCCACCAAGTACAAATTTTAAAAATCCTGAAATAAATGTAGAGATATATGACAGAACAGATAAAAGTACAGACCCAGTATCAGTAACACTAGCAGCAAGGAAAACAATATATACTTATCCAGAGGATTGGATACATATATACACAGATGGTGCAGCCACTAACGCTACTTCAAAAGCTGGATATGGAATATTAATACATTATCCAGATGGAACAGCAGAAGAAATATGTGGACCTTGTGGTGAAGTCTGTAACAATTATGAAGCAGAAATAACAGCTATTGAAACAGCAATTTATCATTTAAATACGATTTCCGATACCACACCATCGAAGAAAACAAACACAGTCATATTTACAGATTACAAATCGGCTCTGCAAGCACTGGAAAACAACACGAACAAACCAGAACTCACACAGCTTATCATAGATATGGACAAACTCATTGAAACACATAACATAAGATTGGTAATGCAATGGATCCCAGGACACTCAAATATACCAGGAAATGATAAGGCAGATACATTAGCTAAGAGAGGATCTAAACAGACACAGATACATACATCCATCACACTAGACACAGCCAAACAAGTCATAAACTCCAACAGTAGAGACGAGTGGCTGAATGGATGGGCCTTAGGGAAAACAGGGAGAGAGCTTTTTAAATATATGACAAGACCAAATCCACAAGACAACATCAACAACCTAACAAGAAGAGACCAAACCACCATCTTCAGACTGAGAACAGGACATGTTATGCTGAATAACCACATTAATAGAATACAACAAAACCATACCCCAGTATGTCCACTCTGTAATCACCCACAAGAAACTGTAGAACACCACCTGTTTCAATGTCCTGAGCTCACTGACATTAGAACAACACTATTTCCTCAAAGACCCTCCAAATGGAATACTCTGTACGGAACAACAGCAGAACTTAAAAATACCTGCAGATACTACTACATGGCATTGGGCCGAAGGGCATCAGCTCAAAGGTCGCTGGATCCATAACAACAACAACAACAGACTCGCGGTGTAGATGTCAGTTTTCGATGAGAGATGGACTGATACACGGGGGGTTTAATGAGATATTTTACCAACACGGTGAGTAGATGTTACATCCCCACATCTATTAGGGAGATTAAAAGAGAAGTCCAGAGAAGTATCAGTGAGTCGGGAGAAAGCCTGATCACAGCCAAGTGTAGAGAAGGCCTGAGCTAAACCCCACAACCGTGACGTCATCGGTCAAAGTTCACCTTTGTGAGCTACTGATGGCTGACATATTACTCCCCATAATCGCCCCTACTCGCAGTGCTAAAAAACGTCACGCTAATGGGTTTGCGCTCAGGCCTGATCTATAATTGCCTGTGATCTGATCCAGTAATTGCGTAAATAAATAGAAGTAACAAACAGATCAAGCAAGGTAAGTGTAGATCGCGGAGAAGCACACGAGCTAAGGGTACCTGGTGGAAGGTAGGACGGATAGCAAACGATAGACAACCATGAACAAGCAAATGTCGCTACAAGGTCAACAGTCAACCTCTCATGATGTCAGAGAGGACAAACGATAGACTACCATGAACAAGTAAATGTCGCTACAAGGTCAACAGACAACCTCTCATGATGTCAGAGAGGACAAACGATAGACTACCATGAACAAACAAATGTCGCTACAAGGTCAACAGCCAACCTCTCATGATGTTAGAGAGGACAAACGATAGACTACCATGAACAAGTAAATGTCGCTACAAGGTCAACAGACAACCTCTCATGATGTCAGAGAGGACAAACGATAAACTACCATGAACAAGCAAATGTCGCTACAAGGTCAACAGCCAATCTCTCATGATGTCAGGAACTATCAAACTGTTGAGTCTCTATCCAGTCTCTCGTCTCTGATTCATCTTAGATTCTGCGGACAAGTGTGATCGTTGAGCTCTGGCACTTGATAATGCTGCCGTGTGTTAATAATCGCTTGCTTGTCACTGGCACAGACATTCCTCACAATAACTATATCCCCATATTTGCTTGCGGATTTGGTTATTGTCCGCTCTACTAACAGGTCTCAATCACTTTAATCTACGGCTCAAGTGTTGACACACTGGATGAAAGCATAGAACTCATTTGTGCCTACTTTGTCCTGCCATTTGATGTTCATTATTTTGCTGAAGGCATCGCCCACGGAAACTGTTTAGTCTTTGACAGTGGCTTGGACAATTAGTGAACAAAATAGGAAAACAAACGAAGGGCGCGGCAACATTTTGGAAATTATTTGTATAATAGAAGTTCATGGTGTGCTGAGAGAGGCAATTACGGGGAGAAGGATCAGAAATAGAGAGAACTGTGACGTCACTTGCCAGGCTGTGGTAATAGAGTGGTTACTGTAAAGTAAGGGGACCAAGATAACCGCAATGAAAGCGGATCATCAGATTCGGCGACTAACAGAGCTGATCCAGGCCCTATTCAATTTCCCAGTGGCGCCCCTGAAAATAGAATGACTAGAATGGCCAAGTGAGTAGAAATCGAATAGTGAACGCAGCCCAGTCCACACACGTCATATGGACGAGATATGTATAGAGCCGCAAGTTGCAGACATGGCAGCTTCCTGAAACTATGAGGCACAACTCCAACGATTTAGGCCACTTAAAGGGCGAACAATGACGAGGCTCAACTGAGTACAGACGAAGCGAAGACAGCATGGACAATTGCTGGAGATGATACCTCAGTAGTACTCACATTAGGAAGCTAATCACTTTAATATTGATGCTGAAATAGAGATAACGGTATAAAGAACTGAAATAGAGTTAACGATACAGAGAAGCTGAAATAGAGATAACGATATAAAAAAGCTGAAATAGAGATAACAACATAAAGAAGCTGAAATAGAGATAACAATATAAAAAGGAAATGTAGACAAGACAAGGAGAGAAAATTGTAAATAGTTTGGGTAAGTGGAGACCGGGTAAGTGGAGACCACAAGTTAAGATTGTTCCTTCTGGGTCAGTGGAGACTGCAAGTCAAGATTGTTCCTTCTGGGTCAGCGGAGACTGCAAGTTAAGAGTGTTCCTTCTGGGTCAGTGGAGACTGCAAGTCAAGATTGTTCCTTCTGGGTCAGCGGAGACTGCAAGTTAAGAGTGTTCCTTCTGGGTCAGCGGAGACTGCAAGTCAAGATTGTTCCTTCTGGGTCAGCGGAGACTGCAAGTTAAGATTGTTCCTTCTGGGTCAGTGGAGACTGCAAGTTAAGAGTGTTCCTTCTGGGTCAGTGGAGACTGCAAGTTAAGAGTGTTCCTTCTGGGTCAGTGGAGACTGCAAGTTAAGAGTGTTCCTTCTGGGTCAGCGGAGACTGCAAGTCAAGATTGTTCCTTCTGGGTCAGCGGAGACTGCAAGTTAAGAGTGTTCCTTCTGGGTCAGCGGAGACTGCAAGTCAAGATTGTTCCTTCTGGGTCAGCGGAGACTGCAAGTTAAGAGTCTATCTATCTATCTTTCGTTCGCCTGAAGTATTGTCTATATCTGCAATGTCGTTTCCTGTATAAATTTTACTGTTTTTTGTAATTCTTGCAGTGGCCCATATAGTTTTGTCTGTAGTGTTGTATCTATGGGCCAATGGATTTTCCTCAGTCTACTATATTCAGTGCAGTCTTGAAGTATGTGTTCAGCAGTCTGGGGTGCCTGTCCACATGTACAAGTAGTTGATGTGCCGATCTTGAATTTTGTATACATATGACTATGGAGTCGATTGTGTCCTGTTCTTAGGCGTATAATGATAACTTGTTCATATCTATTCATATTATGAAAGGCATCCTGATTTGGGGCTTGTGGTCCTCTGATTGATTTGATTATCTGTTTCTTATGATGGTATGTAACTGGTGTATCTAGTTGTGTGCCTGTTGAACCTTCCTTTGCCAACTGATCTGCTTTCTCATTTCCTGGTATTCCACAGTGAGACGGGATCCACTGCAGGGCAACCCTGTGGTGCTTGCAGAGTTCAGTCAATAAGGTCTGCAGATGTGGTAATTTTCTGGATTGTAGTGCCTGGAGTACTGATCTTGCATCTGTCAAAAACACTACAGGCTGTGGGCTAAGATTACTGTTCAGCAGTTTCTCTATTGCCAACTTTATTGCTTGTATTTCTGCATCATAATTGTGACAATATTTCCCTGTTGCTATTTTATCCATATCCCTAGTGTTATTTGGGTACTCTATATATGCACCTGCTCCCCCATTCTTTACTGCATTCTGTGCTGATCCATCTGTGTACACACGAATCCATAGGTCTTGTGGGTATTCTTCATCCAGGAAACTGAGAGTTATTGTTTTTCGCTGTAGACTATTTTGTTCCTCTTTGTCAACTATTCCTTTCACTTCTGTCCGTATTTGAACTGATAATCCTGATTCATCTGTCCAGGGAGTCTGTTCTGGTATGGGCAGAAGGGGTTTAACAACTCTTGGCATGTCTGGTGTTTGTCTACTAATACGCTTGGCTTGGTGGATAAAGCTGCTTCTCTTAAGTCGTCCCAATGCAAGATTTTGGAATCTGTCCTTCATTGGATGTCTCGGCATGCATACAAATTTTTCTGCCTGTATCAGCACCTTTGTGTCTCTCCGTTCTCTCAGTGCTGGTATCCTCCACAATTTCTCCATCTCCAATATTGGTGTTGATTTCATTGCTCCTGTGATGACCCTAAGTGCCTGGTTTTGTACTTTATCCAGTTCTTGCAATGTGGTGTTTGATGCTGAGCACCATGCGGATGATCCATATTCTAAATGTGGGCGTATACTCTGTTGGTAAACTTTACAGAGTATTTTCCCACTCGCACCCCATGTGGTTCCACACAACTTTCTTAGAATAGCCAATTTCCTCCTTGCTTTTTGGGTTGCCCTATTTATCTGCTGTTTCCAAGATAGTTTGTTATCAAATGTAACTCCGAGATATGTAGCTTGTATGTCTTCTTTCACAGGCTCATTGTTTATGTAGATGGCTCCTGCTTTTTGTTTTGGGGAGAGTGTGAAAAGTGTAGTACTGCATTTGTCTGTATTGATGCTGATACACCATCTATTTGTCCATGTATTCAGTGCATTCATAGCTCTTTGTAGCAATTTGGAGGCCACTGTTGCATACTCCTCTGTGCACCACATTACCAAGTCATCTGCATACATTGCCACTTTGATGCCATGTGGTAGTTCAGTAACTAGGTCATTGATGTAGATCAGAAAAAGTGTTGGAGATAGTAACCCTCCTTGTGGAACGCCCTGGCGCAATAAGACCTTCTTACTCTTAAGACCATCCAGTTGCACTCTGGCTCTCCTGTTATGCAGGTATGCTTTGACCCATTTGTACATCCTGCCATTTACTCCATAATTTCTCAGTTTCTTCAGAAGCCCTTCCTTCCATACCTTATCAAATGCTTTCTTTAGGTCTATCCATGCTGCTAGTACCAGTTTCTTTTCTTGAAACGCATCTTCGATTTCCTGGGAAAGATAGGTTGCTTGATCTTCGGTAGAGTAACACTGTCTAAAGCCTGCTTGTTGTGGGACAAGGAGATTTTCACTTTCCAGGTACCACTGCAGTCTGAGATTGATTATACGTTCCATTGTTTTACACAAACAGCTTGTAAGGCTGATTGGTCTATAGCTGGATGTCATTGAACTATCTTTTCCTGGCTTTAGTAATGGTATCATAATTGCTTCTCTCCATGCCTGTGGCACTCTACCTGTGATCCAGCAAATGTTGTAGATCTGCAGTAGTTTTGCTTTAGCTGCAGTTCCCAAGTTCTTAATCATTTCATTGGACACTCCATCATTGCCTGGTGACTTTTTCATTTTTAATTTGGATATTGCCAGCTCTAGCTCTCTTTGTGTAATGGGTGTTTCCATGACTTCATGTGTGGTCTCTTCTTGTCTTGCATTTTGTTGTTTTAGACGGGTCTCTTGTCGTTTTTATAGGCTAATTTCAATATTATTGTCATTTGCAAAGGAGTCTGCAAAGTAATTTGCTGCATGTTTACCTGTTAGAATGTTTCCATCCTTCTTCAGTGTAATTTTGGTGTTCCTTTCTGTACCCTCATCATTCAGCTGTTTTACAAGCTTCCACACTTTTCTTGTGTCTCGTTCAAGATTCAAGGACTCTGTTTTCTCTTTCCAGCTTCTCCGTCTGGCTTGTAGTTTAGCCCGTTGAAATTTGGCTTTAGCGTGCTGGTAGTTATTGTGGTGTTCTTGGCAAGGGTTATTTTCTGCTTGCTTTCGAGATGTTTCCATGTCATTGTGCAGTTCCTCTAGTTCACTACTCCAGTATGGTTTGTAGTGTTTCCGTGCCCCTCTAGGTATTGTTTCACTGGCAGCTTGTATTATTAGTCTACTGAATTCATCAACTAGTTACAGATAGATTTTCTAGATATTTATAGATATACCTCATCAAGGCCAGCTCCTTGTCGTGGGGATGGGGCTTAACAGTCACCAGGGACTGAAAACTAAGACTGGCCAGGCCTTCCTACAAGCAAGCAAGACCACAGTCTGCTCTAGCAAGTTCAAGTGCTGAAGTCGGAGGCAACCAGCCAAAAGGCGCACAACAATCAGGATGCCACGCACTCAACGCAAGTTAAGAGTGTTCCTTCTGGGTCAGTGGAGACTGCAAGTCAAGATTGTTCCTTCTGGGTCAGCGGAGACTGCAAGTTAAGAGTGTTCCTTCTGGGTCAGTGGAGACTGCAAGTCAAGATTGTTCCTTCTGGGTCAGCGGAGACTGCAAGTTAAGAGTATTCCTTCTGGGTCAGTGGAGACTGCAAGTTAAGAGTGTTCCTTCTGGGTCAGTGGAGACTGCAAGTCAAGAGTGTTCCTTCTGGGTCAGCGGAGACTGCAAGTTAAGAGTGTTCCTTCTGGGTCAGTGGAGACTGCAAGTTTAGAGTGTTCCTTCTGGGTCAGTGGAGACTGCAAGTCAAGAGTGTTCCTTCTGGGTCAGTGGAGACTGCAAGTCAAGAGTGTTCCTTCTGGGTCAGTGGAGACTGCAAGTTTAGAGTGTTCTTTCTGGGTCAGTGGAGAATGCAAGTCAAGAGTGTTCCTTCTGGATCAGTGGAGACTGCAAGGTTTAGAGTGTTCCTTCTGGATCAGTGGAGACTGCAAGGTTTAGAGTGTTCCTTCTGGGTCAGTGGAGACTGCAAGTCAAGAGTGTTCCTTCTGGGTCAGCGGAGACTGCAAGTTAAGAGTGTTCCTTCTGGGTCAGTGGAGACTGCAAGTTTAGAGTGTTCCTTCTGGGTCAGTGGAGACTGCAAGTCAAGAGTGTTCCTTCTGGGTCAGCGGAGACTGCAAGTTTAGAGTGTTCCTTCTGGGTCAGTGGAGACTGCAAGTCAAGAGTGTTTTTCTGGGTCAGTGGAGACTGCAAGTTTAGAGTGTTCCTTCTGGGTCAGTGGAGACTGCTAGTCAAGAGTGTTTTTCTGGGTCAGTGGAGACTGCAAGTTTAGAGGAATCAAGTATAAGAATGTTTTTCATTGTTATCAAATGTTTACATTCCACAAAGCGGTTTTACGAGTCGACGCGCCGAGAACCTAATTTACGTTCAACGCATTAAGTGCATGTTTTAAATGCGGTTAGCGACTCTCAGCTGACTGCTCGCCTCAACCTCGTGAATCAGAACTAATGAACAACCCGCAAAAGCTCACGAAGAGACAAATCGACCATCTTCAGACTGAGGAGCTGGTCATGTACCACTGAACAACCAAATAATAGAATACAACAAACTCCATTCTATGAACGCCCTCATGAATCAGTAGAACATCATCTGTTTGATTGTCCAAAGCTCTCAGACATCAGAGCAACTTTACCTCCTCAAAGAGATGGTAAATGGAACACCTAGTACGCAACTACAAGGGTACTCAGAAATGCCTGCAGATATTACATGGCAATAGGCCGAAGGGTGTCAGCTCACAGGCTTCTAGGTCTGTAAACTCTCAGTGTGACGATGACAATAGAATAGCCGTCAAGCGAGTAGGAATAGAAATGAGATGTTGAGTAGAAGTGAGATGTCGTGTAGGAGTGTGATGTCGTGTAGGAGTGTGATGTCGTGTAGGAGTGAGATGTCGTGTAGGAGTGTGATGCCGAGAAGGAGTGAGACGTTTAACTGGTATTCAAAAACGTTGAGCTGAAATTGTATGTATAGATATCGCAGTTTGCATGGTTTACGGAGCAATTGCGCCCACTTATCGCCACAGTAAGGGCTGACGAAGAGGATTTATCATGGAACGCAACGCAGGAGAAAGAAAATAATAAAATTAGTACATCACGATTCTGGTGACACACTTGTCTGATGCGTGCCTTGGCGGCACCCCTACACGTCTATAAGCACATTTCACACTACAGATAAAGATTCTGCGCTAATAGTTCGAGTAGCTCGCTTGTTAAATACCCATATTACTTCTCCCCGCCCTCTCCAATCGTTTCTCTCCTACTCGCAACAGCAGGTGGGAGTCTTCAATAGTCCAACCAACCCCAGAGCCTCAAAGAAATAAAAACAATTCTGAAGCAAGCTAGGAAAAGAAGAACGGAGAGTTACATAGCAAATATGAGCCAGAAGATGGCAGCTTAAACAAACTTAACAGACATGAGCAGACCAAGATATTAAGACTCAGAAAAGGTCACTGTGGCCTCAGAGCATATCTAACTATGATATGCTTGCTTGCATTCGCCCGATGGCTAAAGGAGTACACCTCTTCATCATCCGCCCTTAAAAGGACGTTAAGTGGGCTTGTCTGCGTTGTGTTGTGGTTTGCAGTATAACTGTGATATTTGCGCCTTTCGGCCCAACACATCTGACTTCAGCGCGACATTTTTGAGTACCGGGTTGTCTTACCTCTTCGATCCCTACTCGCGTGGCCAGACTTGACAGGTTAGTCTGTTAAAAGAGGCACCGCGGAGAAGTAGAGCAGGGTCTGGATGGTTCTGGTTCACCGATCCGGACGCAAGCCATCAGCTGTGGGCCGCTGACAACTTCCAGCTCTGGTGCTGTGAGGCTCGCCTTCGCACCCCTACACACGATATGACTCAGTGAGTGCAACATGTTACTGCGAAACATCCAAACAAACTCAAGTGTACACACTGCAGGACTGCAGCACTCTAAATACCCTAAGAACACAGATATAGCCCATAGAGACAACCCTACATGACAAGTTATGGGGAACCGGTGACGACCTTAAACGCACCATCTTGTTCGTAACCCAATCTGGTCTAAATGTCCAAACACATAGCAATAGCTGATCTCTGAAAAGGTCTGTGACTCAAGCTGGTCCAAATGTCCAAACACATAGCAATAGCTGATCTCTGAAAAGGTCTGTGACTCAAGCTGGTCCAAATGTCCAAACACATAGCAATAGCTGATCTCTGAAAAGGTCTGTGACTCAAGCTGGTCCAAATGTCCAAACACATAGCAATAGCTGATCTCTGAAAAGGTCTGTGACTCAAGCTGGTCCAAATGTCCAAACACATAGCAATAGCTGATCTCTGAAAAGGTCTGTGACACAAGCTGGTCTAAATGTCCAAACACATAGCAATAGCTGATCTCTAAAAAGGTCTGTGACCCAAGCTGTCTGAATGTCCAAATACATAGCAATAGCTGATCTCTAAAAAGGTCTGTGACCCAAGCTGGTCCAAATGTCCAAACACATAGCAATAGCTGAAGAAGAAGAAGAAGCTTTTCTCCTACTAAAACCACAAATCGTTAAACATTTCAGCAACCTCAGAAATCGAGTTTCATCAGTCAAATCATAATAATGTTGATGAGTGAGTGAGCTTACAACGTTAACCTTGTTCATAATCAACCGTCCCCCAAAACGATAACCGTCCCAGAAGCCCACGCGTCAGATCTGTAACCATAAAGTACTCTATATATTGATCGTTACTTCCTGAGTCATTAGCAACGCCACTGCTGCCATACAAAAGTCAACAAACAATAAAAACACAAGCAGGGGTATTAGCTCGGCTTAAACTGACCGACCACATCTTTTAACAGTACTGGTGATTGGCTGCACTTAGGAACACTGAGGGGAGGAATACAAAGATGAGGAAATATGGAAGAAAGATGAGGGGGAAGCCATGACACTGGCCAAATTAAGAAGCATTGGACAGGCATCGGTTGGGACTGCCCCTTAACTTCTATTTTCAGAATTCAGTTCCAAAGTCAGATGATCTTGTCTCTCTTGCTGGAGTTCGCTTGATGGCTTCCACAAGACTGAATAGTCGTTTCGTCGGCCGTTCGTTAAAAGAAAAGGACGTTAAGTGAGAGTAAATGCGTTGTGTTGTTTATTTACGCCTTATAGCCCAAACCAACCGACCTCATTTCGGCATTTGTGATTTCCGGGTTGGAACTCTTTGATCTCTACTCCCTTGGCCAGATTGGATAGACTGATTCCAGAGGCACCATTGGGAGTGGGAGTATGTCTTGATCAGCTCCTGGCGCGTACAGTCTGCTTGTGGGTCGCTGACCTCACTCAGTTCAGTTTCTGGATGGGCGGATCGAGGGGGATATCAGAGCACCTTTGGACTAGTTCTGTGTGCAGTGATGATGAACCTAACAACAAACAAGCAAATACTTTCAGACAGCAATGCTACAGGTCCTGTCCTCAGGCACTTGATTGGCAAGTTAAAATAAATGAAGGAAAAATAACACACAATATCATGTTTCTCAAACAAACCTCAGCGATCTAAACTAAAACTAAATGGTAAAAATCGATTTCTGGACGAAAACCCCAAATATCCCAGCAAAAAATGTGATTGTGGTTTGACATGGAAAGCTCAGATAGAAGAAACCAGACAAAGAGCAAGATGATAAAGTAAGTAAGTAAAAAAGTAAAGAGCCCCGTCACGCCAAGTGGGGTATAGGGAATATGGTGTTAGTAACCATCTTTTTTACAGACATTCAGTACATCATTTAAGGGATAATGTAGTCAGTATTACGCACATGCCGCTTTACTTTTAAAAAAAAAATAATCAGGTACCCATTTAAGCTTGGTGAACCTGGAAGCCGTCGATCAGGATCGAACCCGACTCTTGTCCTTAGCAGTCCAGTTCACTAACCACTGAGCTATCGCGACTCCCAAATGGAGTGCAATGATGGAAAAAAAAATTATCTAGCATAACTGGGGGTGCAGATGGGAGTGTGATCATCATCATCATCATCGAGTGCCGTCTCCGCAACGAAGGTTGGCGCGCCATTCTGCGGAGTGTGATAAAGAAACTTAATACAAGGAGCGAGTCAAAGCAGTCCTAGAGTATGGTAGTGGCAGCACGGACAACAGCAACAAAGTCAAATCTTGTGAAGATCAACGACTCCAAAGCCAAGCAATGAGAACTACAACGGGTGGTATGGGATCAACATCCATAATAGAACTGGTCAAAACACACACTTGCAACAATCAATGTCAGACAGAAGAGATACCAAAACTCAACAAGGTCACAAATTAAGTCTGACTAACCATCCCAAGCACTAGAGAATAAATGCTTTTGGAAAAGGTAGGTTAAAGTAGAACAACATTGTGGAATCAACAAAAGCTATCAAAAAGCAGATCTAATAATGTCTAGCTGACTCAATAATGTCTAGAGAATCCAATAATGCATAAGTAAAAAAAATAAATAAAAAAAATAAAGAACCCCGTCCCGCCAAGTAGCGTATAGGGAATATGATGTTAGTGACCATAAAATTTTACAGACCTTCAGCACATGATTTTTGGGGTAATGTGGTCGGTATTACGCCCGCGCCGCTTTACTTTCCCAAAAAAAGTCCGGTACCCATTTAAGGCTGGGTGAACCCGCAAGCCGTCGGTTGGGATCGAACCCTACCTTATGTCCTTTGTAGTTCATGTTGCAATAAACTGGAGAGCTGAACAACGACAGACACCACCACATGTTAAAATAAACTGGAGAGCTGAACAACGACAGACATCACCACATGTTGCAATAAACTGGAGAGCCGAACAACGACAGACACCACCACATGTTGCAATAAACTGGAGAGCCGAACAACGACAGACACCACCACATGTTGCAATAAACTGGAGAGCCGAATAACGACAGACACCACCACATGTTACAATAAACTGGAGAGCCGAACGACAGACATCACCACATGTTGCAATAAACTGGAGAGCTGAACAACGACAGACATCACCACATGTTGCAATAAACTGGAGAGCTGAACAACGACAGACATCACCACATGTTACAATAAACTGGAGAGCCGAACAACGACAGACATCACCACATGTTGCAATAAACTGGAGAGCCGAATAACGACAGACACCACCACATGTTGCAATAAACTGGAGAGCCGAACAACGACAGACACCACCACATGTTGCAATAAACTGGAGAGCCGAATAACGACAGACACCACCACATGTTACAATAAACTGGAGAGCCGAACGACAGACATCACCACATGTTGCAATAAACTGGAGAGCTGAACTACGACAGACGTCACCACATGTTGCAATAAACTGGAGAGCTGAACAACG
The DNA here is from genome assembly GCA_032433765.1 of Megaustenia siamemsis. NCBI lineage: Eukaryota > Metazoa > Mollusca > Gastropoda > Stylommatophora > Ariophantidae > Megaustenia > Megaustenia siamemsis. The sequence continues at coordinate 107,266,586 of JAVIAB010000124.1, forward strand.
ACAGACATCACCACATGTTACAATAAACTGGAGAGCCGAACAACGACAGACACCACCACATGTTACAATAAACTGGAGAACTGAACAACGACAGACACCACCACATGTTAAAATAAACTGGAGAGCTGAACAACGACAGACATCACCACATGTTACAATAAACTGGAGAGCCGAACAACGACAGACACCACCACATGTTACAATAAACTGGAGAACTGAACAACGACAGACACCACCACATGTTACAATAAACTGGAGAGCTGAACAACGACAGACATCACCATATGTTGCAATAAACTGGAGAGCTGAACAACGACAGACATCACCACATGTTACAATAAACTGGAGAGCCGAACAACGACAGACATCACCACATGTTGCAATAAACTGGAGAGCTGAACGACAGACATCACCACATGTTACAATAAACTGGATGGCTGAACAACGACAGACACCACCACATGTTACAATAAACTGGAGAGCCGAACAACGACAGACACCACCACATGTTGCAATAAACTGGAGAGCCGAATAACGACAGACACCACCACATGTTGCAATAAACTGGAGAGCCGAATAACGACAGACACCACCACATGTTACAATAAACTGGAGAGCCGAACGACAGACATCACCACATGTTGCAATAAACTGGAGAGCTGAACTACGACAGACATCACCACATGTTGCAATAAACTGGAGAGCTGAACAACGACAGACATCACCACATGTTACAATAAACTGGAGAGCCGAACAACGACAGACACCACCACATGTTGCAATAAACTGGAGAGCTGAACGACAGACATCATCACATGTTACAATAAACTGGAGAGCTGAACAACGACAGACACCACCACATGTTGCAATAAACTGGAGAGCCGAACAACGACAGACATCACCACATGTTGCAATAAACTGGAGAGCTGAACAACGACAGACATCACCACATGTTGCAATAAACTGGAGAGCCGAATAACGACAGACATCACCACATGTTACGATAAACTGGAGAGCCGAACAACGACAGACATCACCACATGTTGCAATAAACTGGAGAGCTGAACAACGACAGACACCACCACATGTTACAATAAATTAAAGATCTGAGCAACTACAGACACAACCACCACATGTTACAATAAATTGAAGATCTGAACAACCACAGACACAACCACCACATGTTACAATAAATTAAAGATCTGAACAACCACAGACACAACCACCACATGTTACAATAAATTAAAGATCTGAACAACAACAGACACAACCACCACATGTTACAATAAATTGAAGATCTGAACAACCACAGACACAACTACCACATGTTACAATAAATTGAAGACCTGAACAACCACAGACACAACCACCACATGTTACAATAAATTAAAGATCTGAGCAACCACAGACACAACCACCACATGTTACAATAAATTAAAGATCTGAACAACCACAGACACAACCACCACATGTTACAATAAATTAAAGATCTGAGCAATCACAGACACAACCACCACATGTTACAATAAATTAAAGATCTGAACAACCACAGACACAACCACCACATGTTACAATAAATTAAAGATCTGAACAACCACAGACACAACCACCACATGTTACAATAAATTAAAGATCTGAACAACCACAGACACAACCACCACATGTTACAATAAATTAAAGATCTGAGCAACCACAGACACAACCACCACATGTTACAATAAATTAAATGTGGGGAATCTGGCTATAGACAGATTCTTTCACACGGGTTGTAGGAATGCAACGTTCTGCAAAGGAAAACTGCGACCTGATATCTATTTATTATTGTTTATCATTATAATAATCATTATTATTATTATCATCGCCCAAATGAAAAAGGGAGGAAAGTCAGCTTCTGTAATTCTTTTTTAAACAAGAGATTTGTTCGTAGATTTCTGTACGAAATTTCCATTTTTTTTAATAGACAGAAATCAAACGTTGGAGGGGAGATAATGCTGACCCAGTTAGAATTGGCGGGAAGTTATTTTGGTTAGTTCAACGATTTTTAGATTTAAGCAGGCGGCGAGATTAATGGGCTTGGGGAGATACACGACATTGAATTTAGATCATTTTAACAAATAAATAAACACACACTGAAGGATGGTGGCAGGTGAGGGAGGGAGAGAAGTGCGTGATGTAAACTGTGCCAGACATTCACAAGCTCAAAGTTGCTCTCATAGACTAGATCAATAATGCAAGGCCATTCAGTGCTCGCACGTCGTGCTATGCAACAGCTTCCGGCAACAAAGAGGTCACTTCCGGTGATCGTAACAAGTTTAGTCTCACTACATGAACACTTCCACTTTGTACAACACTGTGGTCATCCATGACCAGTAAGACCAATATTAAAACTATGTAATATAGTACAACCTGATTAATCAAACATGGAGGCGACGGCGCGCCTCTCAGCACCAGAGCCGGAAGTTGTCAGCGACCCACAGCTGATAGCTTGCGCCAGGATCGGTGAACCAAAACCATCCAGACCCTGCTCCACCTCTCCGTGGTGCCTCCAGTAACGGACTAACCTGTCTAGTCTGGCCAAGCGTGCAGGGATCGAAGAGGGAAGACAACCCGGTACTCAAAAATGTCGTGCTGAAGTCGGATGTGTTGGGCCGAAAGACGCAAAGATAACAGTTATACTGCAAACCACAACACAACGCAGACACGTCCACTGTGTCCTTGTAAGGGCGGATGATAAAGAGGAATATTCTAGTCTACCACGATACTCTAGAATACTTTAGTCATCGGGTAAACGCAATCAAACAAATATGGGAGAAAACGAAAGCATACAAACGGTTCGGAAATAAATAGTTCCTCATCTCAAATGGAAAGATCATCAGCCAGATAAAATGTGTTAGACAAGAATCAGCTTGAGAGATGAGATCAGAAAACACACACACACACACCCACCCACCCACCCACATACACACACACCCTCACCCCACCCACACACACACACTCTCTCTCTCTCTCTCTCTGCGATCAAGACTCAATCAGAGTAAGATTCCAGACTCTCTCATGACGTCAGCTGTCTGTTGAAGTGATTCGGTTGCCCCGTATAGTTTTTCTTCCAGGGAGGTGGGTGTGGACCACATTGCTCTTCTCATGTCTGTGTGCTGGGGGCATCCTGTAGAACATGTTTTGTTGTCATATTGTCCAGTGTACAGTGGCATAGGCTGGTTGTACCTATTTTGAATTTGGTGAACATGTGGTTTCTCATTCTATTGTGGCCAGTGCCTAGGCGAAGTATGATGACTTGAACCCTCCTTGATAGTTGGTGGTATTCGTCACTCTCGTTATACTTTTGGTGTTCTCGTTTCCATTTTTCATGGAACTGACCTTTGAGAATGGATTTGGCTTCCTGAGCGGATGGTTCTCTTGTGGTAATCTTCCTCCCTCTTTAGCTAATTTGTCTGCGCGTTCGTTCCCGTGTATATTACAGTGTGATGGTATCCACCGAATGACTACTCTCTGGAGGTTATTGCATAGTTGGTCCAGGGTTGTTCTCAAGTCATCTAGTTCATTGTTCTTGGGGCTTTTTAGAGCTGATAGTACTGACAGTGCATCAGTCAGAATCACCAATTTATTGTGCATATTATTTTTGTGCTGAGTAGCCAGTGTTGCAGCATCTCTGGTGGCCTCAGTTTCTGCTTTAAAGTTGTTTGAGAATTTCCCAGTAGCTATTGACTTGGTGATCTCTTCCTGGTTATTCAGCCTCATGAACACACCTCCCCCTCCATTTCTGGTGGCATTTCACGCCATAAAATATATAAAGAAATAACAGATTAAAAGGTTTTGCAACATGATAAGGCGGAAAGATCAAAATACAACACAACGAGACTTCAATAAGCGTTTCAGGAAACCAGGCCCTAGGGCCCACTACGAATAAGATGGATTGATGGAATATTAGAAACACTAGGAAATATAACGACAACAGAGGCTAAAAGAAGAACAAAAGACTGGAAATTATATCTCCCCTCGACGCTGGAAGGTAAATGAGGAAGGAAAAAAGAATAAGAAGCTCATGAAATCTTCAGTTGTCCTCTTCATAAACTTTCTCCTAGTGCAGCACATGTTGGAACACTGATACCATGAGTTGTTGATTAGTTCCTTGGTGTGTGTGTCAACATCTAGGTTCAGTGGAATGTTATCTGTTGTCTGTCAACATCTAGGTTCAGTGGAATGTTATCTGTTGTGTGTCAACGTCTAGGTTCAGTGGCATGTTATCTGTTGTGTGTCAACGTCTGGGTTCAGTGGCATGTTATCTGTTGTCTGTCAACATCTAGGTTCAGTGGAATGTTATCTGCTCTGTATCAACATCTAGGCTCAGTGGTATGTTATCTGTTGTGAGTCAACATCTAGGTTCAGTGGTTTGTTATCTGTTGTGTGTCAACATCTAGGTTCAGTGGTTTGTTATCTGTTGTGTGTCAACATCTAGGCTCAGTGGTTTGTTATCTGTTGTGTGTCAACATCTAGGTTCAGTGGTTTGTTATCTGTTGTGTGTCAACATCTAGGCTCAGTGGTTTGTTATCTGTTGTGTGTCAACATCTAGGTTCAGTGGTTTGTTATCTGTTGTGTGTCAACATCTAGGCTCAGTGGTTTGTTATATGTTGTGTCAACATCTAGGTTCAGTGGTTTGTTATCTGTTGTGTGTCAACATCTAGGTTCAGTGGTTTGTTATCTGTTGTGTGTCAACATCTAGGTTCAGTGGTTTGTTATCTGTTGTGAGTCAACATCTAGGTTCAGTGGTTTGTTATCTGTTGTGAGTCAACATCTAGGTTCAGTGGTATGTTATCTGCTCTGTGTCAACATCTAGGTTCAGTGGTATGTTATCTGTTGTGTGTCAACATCTAGGTTCAGTGGTATGTTATCTGCTCTGTGTTAACATTTAGGTTCAGTGGTATGTTATCTGCTCTGTGTTAATATATAGGTTCAGTGGTATGTTATCTGCTCTGTGTTAACTTCTAAGTTCAGTGGTATGTTATCTGCTATGTGTTAATATATAGGTTCAGTGGTATGTTATCTGCTCTGTGTTAATATATAGGTTCAGTGGTATGTTATCTTCTCTGTGTTAATATATAGGTTCAGTGGTATGTTATCTGCTCTGTGTCAACATCTAAGTTCAGTGGTATGTTATCTGTTGTGAGTCAACATCTAGGTTCAGTGGTATTTTATCTGTTGTGCGTCAACATCTAGGTTCAGTGGTATGTCATCTGCTCTGTGTCAATATCTAGGTTCAGTGGTATGTTATCTGCTCTGTGTTAATGTATAGGTTCAGTGATATGGCATCTGCTCTTTGTCAACATCTAGGTTCAGTGGTATGTTATCTGCTCTGTGTCAACATCTAGGTTCAGTGGAATGTTATCTGCTCTGTGTCAACATCTAGGTTCAGTGGTATGGTATCTGCTCTGTGTCAACATCTAGGTTCAGTGGTATGGTATCTGCTCTGTGTCAACATCTAGGTTCAGTGGTATGTTATTTGCTCTGTGTCAACATCTAGGTTCAGTGGTATGGTATCTGCTCTGTGTCAACATCTAGGTTCAGTGGTATGTTATCTGCTGTGTGTCAACATCTAGGTTTGGTGACTTTCTCTAAAGTTGGTTGTGGTTTAAGTCAGTACTAACATATTATAGCTCTCTCTCTCTCTCCCAACCACCTCCATGGGGCGTCTCAATATGTTGCGCCCTAGTCCGGCGAAGAGCGATTTTGCGCTCTCCTGCGACACAAAAGCGGGGAATCCTTGACATTCATTGTTTACTTTCACGCTGCAACCACCGTTTCGTTGTTGTCCTATAACAAACACAACCTTCACAAATGTCAACCCCACACGAGCGTTTTTAACTCAAAGCTGATCCTTTCTTACACGATCTTCCCTCTGGGTCAAGACTCTAAACAGTGCATGGCCTGGATGCTGTCACAGTAGACAATAATAGAACAAAGAAGTATGTGTTAGCACTCGGAAAAATTGACAGACAAACAACAATAGAAAAAAACGAAGAACAATATATGGTCCGAAGTGGGATCGAACCCGTACTCAGTGGCACCGCGCCTTGCCACGAGAAGCCGAACGCTTGTATGTATCACAGTAGACACCAGGATCAGTGCGACAAACGTGAACAAGATCTACTTAAACGATAAATGCTGCAATTAATCCTCTCTTTTGTTTAAACCCTTGATCCATGTTTCGTAGTACTAGAGAAGTTGGTTCATTCACGAATATTAGTGGCCTCAAACGCTCAAGAAAATGTGTGAATTTGCTTCCTGTTAGTTGGTTATTGATACACTGGTCTATGGTCTAGAAACACTCGGAAACAGAAGAAAGCAGAAGAAGAAGAAACCTTCAAACAATCATCTAAGCTCGTGGTCTCCACTGGTAACAGTCTGCGTCAAAACAGACTGGCTAACAGAAGCTAGGATCGCCGTGTTCCCTGTAGTGGTGGCTGTTACTGATATAGAGGACCCAGTATTGCAGTACCTCTGGGCTGGACTAGTAGTTTCCCAGCATAGCCTGGGATAGACGAACTCCAACTTCTCAAGTAAAAGCCGGGAATTCCAAGAACGTCATTACGACCCGCCACATCAAATGGGTCAAAGGGCAACCTTCCCGTATCAACTCGTGGCAATCCGTCAACAACAACAAGCAAACCAGCGAGACACGTACACAAATGTAAAACCTTGCAACAAGCATTTCCAGAAGCCAACAATGTGAAGTAGAGAGTCTGCCGTTGAGTCAGTGACAGCAAACAAGGACAAGAAGCTGCGGCTCTAAGACAGTCAGTCTATTCAGTGACTGCAAACAAGGACAAGAAGCTGCGGCTCTAAGACAGTCAGTCTATTCAGTGACTGCAAACAAGGACAAGAAGCTGCGGCTCTAAGACAGCCAGTCTATTCAGTGACTGCAAACAAGGACAAGAAGCTGCGGCTCTAAGACAGTCAGTCTATTCAGTGACTGCAAACAAGGACAAGAAGCTGCGGCTCTAAGACAGTCAGTCTATTCAGTGACTGCAAACAAGGACAAGAAGCTGCGGCTCTAAGACAGTCAGTCTATTCAGTGACAGCAAACAAGGACAAGAAGCTGCGGCTCTAAGACAGCCAGTCTATTCAGTGACAGCAAACAAGGACAAGAAGCTGCGGCTCTAAGACAGTCAGTCTATTCAGTGACTGCAAACAAGGACAAGAAGCTGCGGCTCTAAGACAGTCAGTCTATTCAGTGACTGCAAACAAGGACAAGAAGCTGCGGCTCTAAGACAGTCAGTCTATTCAGTGACTGCAAACAAGGACAAGAAGCTGCGGCTCTAAGACAGTCAGTCTATTCAGTGACTGCAAACAAGGACAAGAAGCTGCGGCTCTAAGACAGTCAGTCTATTCAGTGACTGCAAACAAGGACAAGAAGCTGCGGCTCTAAGACAGTCAGTCTATTCAGTGACTGTAAACAAGGACAAGAAGCTGCGGCTCTAAGACAGTCAGTCTATTCAGTGACTGTAAACAAGGACAAGAAGCTGCGGCTCTAAGACAGTCAGTCTATTCAGTGACTGCAAACAAGGACAAGAAGCTGCGGTACTAAGACAGTCAGTCTATTCAGTGACAGCAAACAAGGACAAGAAGCTGCGGCTCTAAGACAGTCAGTCTATTCAGTGACTGCAAACAAGGACAAGAAGCTGCGGCTCTAAGACAGTCAGTCTATTCAGTGACAGCAAACAAGGACAAGAAGCTGCGGCTCTAAGACAGTCAGTCTATTCAGTGACTGCAAACAAGGACAAGAAGCTGCGGCTCTAAGACAGTCAGTCTATTCAGTGACAGCAAACAAGGACAAGAAGCTGCGGCTCTAAGACAGTCAGTCTATTCAGTGACTGCAAACAAGGACAAGAAGCTGCGGCTCTAAGACAGTCAGTCTATTCAGTGACTGCAAACAAGGACAAGAAGCTGCGGCTCTAAGACAGTCAGTCTATTCAGTGACAGCAAACAAGGACAAGAAGCTGCGGCTCTAAGACAGTCAGTCTATTCAGTGACTGCAAACAAGGACAAGAAGCTGCGGCTCTAAGACAGTCAGTCTATTCAGTGACTGCAAACAAGGACAAGAAGCTGCGGCTCTAAGACAGTCAGTCTATTCAGTGACTGCAAACAAGGACAAGAAGCTGCGGCTCTAAGACAGTCAGTCTATTCAGTGACAGCAAACAAGGACAAGAAGCTGCGGCTCTAAGACAGTCAGTCTATTCAGTGACTGCAAACAAGGACAAGAAGCTGCGGCTCTAAGACAGTCAGTCTATTCAGTGACTGCAAACAAGGACAAGAAGCTGCGGCTCTAAGACAGTCAGTCTATTCAGTGACAGCAAACAAGGACAAGAAGCTGCGGCTCTAAGACAGTCAGTCTATTCAGTGACAGCAAACAAGGACAAGAAGCTGCGGCTCTAAGACAGCCAGTCTATTCAGTGACTGCAAACAAGGACAAGAAGCTGCGGCTCTAAGACAGTCAGTCTATTCAGTGACTGCAAACAAGGACAAGAAGCTGCGGCTCTAAGACAGTCAGTCTATTCAGTGACTGCAAACAAGGACAAGAAGCTGCGGCTCTAAGACAGTCAGTCTATTCAGTGACAGCAAACAAGGACAAGAAGCTGCGGCTCTAAGACAGCCAGTCTATTCAGTGACTGCAAACAAGGACAAGAAGTGCGGCTCTAAGACAGTCAGTCTATTCAGTGACAGCAAACAAGGACAAGAAGTGCGGCTCTAAGACAGTCAGTCTATTCAGTGACTGCAAACAAGGACAAGAAGCTGCGGCTCTAAGACAGTCAGTCTATTCAGTGACTGCAAACAAGGACAAGAAGTGCGGCTCTAAGACAGTCAGTCTATTCAGTGACAGCAAACAAGGACAAGAAGTGCGGCTCTAAGACAGTCAGTCTATTCAGTGACTGCAAACAAGGACAAGAAGCTGCGGCTCTAAGACAGTCAGTCTATTCAGTGACTGCAAACAAGGACAAGAAGCTGCGGCTCTAAGACAGTCAGTCTATTCAGTGACAGCAAACAAGGACAAGAAGCTGCGGCTCTAAGACAGCCAGTCTATTCAGTGACTGCAAACAAGGACAAGAAGCTGCGGCTCTAAGACAGTCAGTCTATTCAGTGACTGCAAACAAGGACAAGAAGCTGCGGCTCTAAGACAGTCAGTCTATTCAGTGACTGCAAACAAGGACAAGAAGCTGCGGCTCTAAGACAGTCAGTCTATTCAGTGACTGCAAACAAGGACAAGAAGCTGCGGCTCTAAGACAGTCAGTCTATTCAGTGACAGCAAACAAGGACAAGAAGCTGCGGCTCTAAGACAGTCAGTCTATTCAGTGACTGCAAACAAGGACAAGAAGCTGCGGCTCTAAGACAGTCAGTCTATTCAGTGACTGCAAACAAGGACAAGAAGCTGCGGCTCTAAGACAGCCAGTCTATTCAGTGACAGCAAACAAGGACAAGAAGCTGCGGCTCTAAGACAGTCAGTCTATTCAGTGACTGCAAACAAGGACAAGAAGCTGCGGCTCTAAGACAGTCAGTCTATTCAGTGACAGCAAACAAGGACAAGAAGCTGCGGCTCTAAGTCAGCCAGTCTATTCAGTGACAGCAAACAAGGACAAGAAGCTGCGGCTCTAAGTCAGCCAGTCTATTCAGTGACAGCAAACAAGGACAAGAAGCTGCGGCTCTAAGACAGTCAGTCTATTCAGTGACAGCAAACAAGGACAAGAAGCTGCGGCTCTAAGACAGCCAGTCTATTCAGTGACTGCAAACAAGGACAAGAAGCTGCGGCTCTAAGTCAGTCAGTCTATTCAGTGACTGCAAACAAGGACAAGAAGCTGCGGTTCTAAGACAGTCAGTCTATTCAGTGACAGCAAACAAGGACAAGAAGCTGCGGCTCTAAGACAGCCAGTCTATTCAGTGACTGCAAACAAGGACAAGAAGTGCGGCTCTAAGACAGTCAGTCTATTCAGTGACAGCAAACAAGGACAAGAAGTGCGGCTCTAAGACAGTCAGTCTATTCAGTGACTGCAAACAAGGACAAGAAGCTGCGGCTCTAAGACAGTCAGTCTATTCAGTGACTGCAAACAAGGACAAGAAGCTGCGGCTCTAAGACAGTCAGTCTATTCAGTGACAGCAAACAAGGACAAGAAGCTGCGGCTCTAAGACAGCCAGTCTATTCAGTGACTGCAAACAAGGACAAGAAGCTGCGGCTCTAAGACAGTCAGTCTATTCAGTGACTGCAAACAAGGACAAGAAGCTGCGGCTCTAAGACAGTCAGTCTATTCAGTGACTGCAAACAAGGACAAGAAGCTGCGGCTCTAAGACAGTCAGTCTATTCAGTGACTGCAAACAAGGACAAGAAGCTGCGGCTCTAAGACAGTCAGTCTATTCAGTGACAGCAAACAAGGACAAGAAGCTGCGGCTCTAAGACAGTCAGTCTATTCAGTGACTGCAAACAAGGACAAGAAGCTGCGGCTCTAAGACAGTCAGTCTATTCAGTGACTGCAAACAAGGACAAGAAGCTGCGGCTCTAAGACAGCCAGTCTATTCAGTGACAGCAAACAAGGACAAGAAGCTGCGGCTCTAAGACAGTCAGTCTATTCAGTGACTGCAAACAAGGACAAGAAGCTGCGGCTCTAAGACAGTCAGTCTATTCAGTGACTGCAAACAAGGACAAGAAGCTGCGGCTCTAAGACAGTCAGTCTATTCAGTGACTGCAAACAAGGACAAGAAGCTGCGGCTCTAAGACAGTCAGTCTATTCAGTGACAGCAAACAAGGACAAGAAGCTGCGGCTCTAAGACAGTCAGTCTATTCAGTGACAGCAAACAAGGACAAGAAGCTGCGGCTCTAAGACAGTCAGTCTATTCAGTGACTGCAAACAAGGACAAGAAGTGCGGCTCTAAGACAGTCAGTCTATTCAGTGACAGCAAACAAGGACAAGAAGTGCGGCTCTAAGACAGTCAGTCTATTCAGTGACTGCAAACAAGGACAAGAAGCTGCGGCTCTAAGACAGTCAGTCTATTCAGTGACAGCAAACAAGGACAAGAAGCTGCGGCTCTAAGACAGCCAGTCTATTCAGTGACTGCAAACAAGGACAAGAAGCTGCGGCTCTAAGACAGTCAGTCTATTCAGTGACTGCAAACAAGGACAAGAAGCTGCGGCTCTAAGACAGTCAGTCTATTCAGTGACTGCAAACAAGGACAAGAAGCTGCGGCTCTAAGACAGTCAGTCTATTCAGTGACTGCAAACAAGGACAAGAAGCTGCGGCTCTAAGACAGTCAGTCTATTCAGTGACAGCAAACAAGGACAAGAAGCTGCGGCTCTAAGACAGTCAGTCTATTCAGTGACTGCAAACAAGGACAAGAAGCTGCGGCTCTAAGACAGTCAGTCTATTCAGTGACTGCAAACAAGGACAAGAAGCTGCGGCTCTAAGACAGCCAGTCTATTCAGTGACAGCAAACAAGGACAAGAAGCTGCGGCTCTAAGACAGTCAGTCTATTCAGTGACTGCAAACAAGGACAAGAAGCTGCGGCTCTAAGACAGTCAGTCTATTCAGTGACAGCAAACAAGGACAAGAAGCTGCGGCTCTAAGTCAGCCAGTCTATTCAGTGACAGCAAACAAGGACAAGAAGCTGCGGCTCTAAGTCAGCCAGTCTATTCAGTGACAGCAAACAAGGACAAGAAGCTGCGGCTCTAAGACAGTCAGTCTATTCAGTGACAGCAAACAAGGACAAGAAGCTGCGGCTCTAAGACAGCCAGTCTATTCAGTGACTGCAAACAAGGACAAGAAGCTGCGGCTCTAAGTCAGTCAGTCTATTCAGTGACTGCAAACAAGGACAAGAAGCTGCGGCTCTAAGACAGTCAGTCTATTCAGTGACAGCAAACAAGGACAAGAAGCTGCGGCTCTAAGACAGCCAGTCTATTCAGTGACTGCAAACAAGGACAAGAAGTGCGGCTCTAAGACAGTCAGTCTATTCAGTGACAGCAAACAAGGACAAGAAGTGCGGCTCTAAGACAGTCAGTCTATTCAGTGACTGCAAACAAGGACAAGAAGCTGCGGCTCTAAGACAGTCAGTCTATTCAGTGACTGCAAACAAGGACAAGAAGCTGCGGCTCTAAGACAGTCAGTCTATTCAGTGACAGCAAACAAGGACAAGAAGCTGCGGCTCTAAGACAGCCAGTCTATTCAGTGACTGCAAACAAGGACAAGAAGCTGCGGCTCTAAGACAGTCAGTCTATTCAGTGACTGCAAACAAGGACAAGAAGCTGCGGCTCTAAGACAGTCAGTCTATTCAGTGACTGCAAACAAGGACAAGAAGCTGCGGCTCTAAGACAGTCAGTCTATTCAGTGACTGCAAACAAGGACAAGAAGCTGCGGCTCTAAGACAGTCAGTCTATTCAGTGACAGCAAACAAGGACAAGAAGCTGCGGCTCTAAGACAGTCAGTCTATTCAGTGACTGCAAACAAGGACAAGAAGCTGCGGCTCTAAGACAGTCAGTCTATTCAGTGACTGCAAACAAGGACAAGAAGCTGCGGCTCTAAGACAGCCAGTCTATTCAGTGACAGCAAACAAGGACAAGAAGCTGCGGCTCTAAGACAGTCAGTCTATTCAGTGACTGCAAACAAGGACAAGAAGCTGCGGCTCTAAGACAGTCAGTCTATTCAGTGACAGCAAACAAGGACAAGAAGCTGCGGCTCTAAGTCAGCCAGTCTATTCAGTGACAGCAAACAAGGACAAGAAGCTGCGGCTCTAAGTCAGCCAGTCTATTCAGTGACAGCAAACAAGGACAAGAAGCTGCGGCTCTAAGACAGTCAGTCTATTCAGTGACAGCAAACAAGGACAAGAAGCTGCGGCTCTAAGACAGCCAGTCTATTCAGTGACTGCAAACAAGGACAAGAAGCTGCGGCTCTAAGTCAGTCAGTCTATTCAGTGACAGCAAACAAGGACAAGAAGCTGCGGCTCTAAGACAGTCAGTCTATTCAGTGACTGCAAACAAGGACAAGAAGCTGCGGCTCTAAGACAGTCAGTCTATTCAGTGACTGCAAACAAGGACAAGAAGCTGCGGCTCTAAGACAGCCAGTCTATTCAGTGACTGCAAACAAGGACAAGAAGTGCGGCTCTAAGACAGTCAGTCTATTCAGTGACTGCAAACAAGGACAAGAAGCTGCGGCTCTAAGACAGCCAGTCTATTCAGTGACTGCAAACAAGGACAAGAAGCTGCGGCTCTAAGACAGTCAGTCTATTCAGTGACTGCAAACAAGGACAAGAAGCTGCGGCTCTAAGACAGTCAGTCCATTTTGGATGAAAGAACATTCTAGGGTTACAACTTTCAGAGGGCCAAACTCTGTGGGGACTACCAGAGATAAACTGACCCGATAATTAGATGTTCAAAGTTGATGGCTGGCCGGCCTGGTGTTAACCTACCAGTGCGGTGTCTGCGTTACTCTGAAACCATCACTTTCTTACAGGGTGCTGTCACGAGGTCATGAACTCTATTTCAAAATGATAAATGATGTGGTGTATCGATGTGGTAAGGGGGTGACTGACTCAGTCAGTAGTTTTTTTGCCATATGAGTTTCTTACCCTACGCATTTTTTATCCCATGTTTTTTTACCCTAGACCTTTTTTACCCTATGCCTATTTACCGCATGCTTTTTTACCATATGCCTTTTTTTACAATATGCCTTTTTTTTTACTATATGCCATTTTTTTACCATAAGCCTTTTTTACTATATGCCATTTTTTTTACCATATGCCTTTTTTTACTATATGCCATTTTTTTACCATATGCCTTTTTTTACTAAATGCCATGTTTTACCATATGCCTTTTTTTACTATATGCCATTTTTTACCATATGCCTTTTTTTTACTATATGCCATTTTATTTTACTATATGCCATTTTTTGCCATAAGCCTTTTTTTTTTTTACTATATGCCATTTTTTACCATAAGCCTTTTTTTACTATATGCCATTTTTTACCATAAGCCTTTTTTTTTACTATATGCCTCGTGCTGAAGTCCGATGTGTTGGGCCGAAAGGCGCAAATATAACAGTTTATACTGCAAACCACAACACAACGCAGATACGTCCACTTAACGTCCTTTTAAGGGCGGATGACGAAGAGGAATTCTACAGTCTACGAATACTCTAGAATACTTTAGTCATCGGGCGAACGTAAGCAAATATATTTATATGCCATTTTTTACAATAAGCCTTTTTTTTACTATATGCCATTTTTTACCATAAGCCTTTTTTTTTTACTATATGCCATTTTTACCATAAGCCTTTTTTTACTATATGCCATTTTTACCATAAGCCTTTTTTTACTATATGCCATTTTTACCATAAGCCTTTTTTTACTATATGCCATTTTTACCATAAGCCTTTTTTTACTATATGCCATTTTTTACCATAAGCCTTTTTTTTTACTATATGCCATTTTTTACCATATGCCTTTTTTACCATATGCTTTTTTACCATATGGCTTTTTTACCATATGACATTTTTTACCATAAGCCTTTTTTTACTATATGCCATTTTTTACCATATGCCTTTTTTACCATATGCCTTTTTTACCATATGCTTTTTTTACCATATGCCTTTTTTTACCATATGCCTTTTCTACCATATGCCTTTTTTTACTATATGCTATTTTTTACCATATGCTTTTTTTACCATATGCCTTTTTTTACCATATGCCTTTTTTACCATATGCCTTTTTTACCATATGACTTTTTTATCATATACTTTTTTTACCATATGCCTTTTTTTACCATATGCCTTTTTTACCATATGCCTTTTTTACCATATGACTTTTTTATCATATGCCTTTTTTACCATATGGCTTCTTTACCATATGCCTTTTTTTACCATATTCCTTTTTTTACCATATTCCTTTTTTTACCATATGCCTTTTTTTACCATATGCCTTTTTTTACCATATGCCTTTTTTTACCATATGGCTTTTTTAAAGTGCGTCAGAGTGGGCTTAAACCCACCACGTTCATATAATCGCCAAGACAACAAGCCAACAGCTGAGCCACTGACGTCCTCTATATGACCCCGCAGCAGTTGAGATAAAGTAAAGTAAAGTACCCCCGTCAATAGGGAGTATGGTGTTAGTGACCATACATTTTACAGACCTTCAGCACATGATTTTTGTGGTAATGTGGCAGGTATTACGCCCGTACCGCTTTACTTTCCCACAAAAAAAATCCGGTACCCATTTAAGGCTGGGTGAACCCAGAAGCCGTCGATCAGCCTCGAAACAGAGCTCTTGTCCTTTCTAGTCCAGTTCACTAACCACTGAGCTATCTCGGCTCCCTAAGCACACATATAGAAGATGTGAGCTGTGTGTTTCATCCGTTTTGATCATGTTTGATATTCTAACTGTTTACGATGAATGATGATATCGTATGGCAGGGAACAGTTGGCTGTGTTCACTTTCTGTGCAGTTTCGTCTTATGTCTTTTATGCTGAGACTGCTATGATGGGGACTACAGCTACCTTTCTTTGTTTGGGAGATGAGTTAGTAATTCGGATGATTCCACTGTCACGGGCGGTGACAGATTTTAA
Organism: Megaustenia siamemsis; assembly: GCA_032433765.1. NCBI lineage: Eukaryota > Metazoa > Mollusca > Gastropoda > Stylommatophora > Ariophantidae > Megaustenia > Megaustenia siamemsis. The sequence continues at coordinate 107,282,193 of JAVIAB010000124.1, forward strand.
TTCGTTTGCAGTGATACCGGGGCCTTCCATAACCATAGACCCAAAGAACATATACAAGATATTAAATATAATGCCGGGCAGCGAATATAGCTACAAAGTACATATAAAAGGAACATAAAATGGCATGGAGCAGCTAAATTAACAGAAAGACAAGAGCAAAACACAGATTTAAAATATGGCGGAAAAGACGGTGGCCAGTATTTGAGTTATTGAGTTATTTGCGGGTCATCATCATTGCACTCCGAACATGTCCATAGGTGCTCAGATCCCCTCCTCAGCAATTCCCTCAGTGTCCAGCGACTGGCCAGGATTTACGTTGAGCCAAGTTAACAAATAAATAGACAATATATATGGGCAGGTAGGATTTAATTAGACCAAAAGGAAGCAAACAATGAAAAATTAGAAAAATTAAAGGTGTCCCATAGGGTACGAAGAAAACGAGAAGAAGAGGTAGAGTGTGTGTGAGAAAGAGAGACAGAGATAGAGCGAGAGAAAGAGAGACAGAGATAGAGCGAGAGAAAGAGAGACAGAGATAGAGCGAGAGAAAGAGAGACAGAGATAGAGCGAGAGAAAGAGAGACAGAGATAGAGCGAGAGAAAGAGAGACAGAGATAGAGCGAGAGAAAGAGAGACAGAGATAGAGCGAGAGAAAGAGAGACAGAGATAGAGCGAGAGAAAGAGAGACAGAGATAGAGCGAGAGAAAGAGAGACAGAGATAGAGCGAGAGAAAGAGAGACAGAGATAGAGCGAGAGAAAGAGAGACAGAGATAGAGCGAGAGAAAGAGAGACAGAGATAGAGCGAGAGAAAGAGAGACAGAGATAGAGCGAGAGAAAGAGAGACAGAGATAGAGCGAGAGAAAGAGAGACAGAGATAGAGCGAGAGAAAGAGAGACAGAGATAGAGCGAGAGAAAGAGAGACAGAGATAGAGCGAGAGAAAGAGAGACAGAGATAGAGCGAGAGAAAGAGAGACAGAGATAGAGCGAGAGAAAGAGAGACAGAGATAGAGCGAGAGAAAGAGAGACAGAGATAGAGCGAGAGAAAGAGAGACAGAGATAGAGCGAGAGCGAGGATAGATTTTATATACAGATAGCTTTATATACTCACATTATTGACGAACATTTGCATTTTGATAAAGTAACATAGCATATTCAACGAGTAATGCAAGGAACACATTGCCTTCACCACATTGACGGTAACATCAGTGCCCACATTATCAACAACCTCCTACACATCATGGATCATACTGTCGGTATTACTACTTTCCCAGAAAAATCTCTGGCACCAATTTTCAAAGTGTGTGCACCCCGTACAAGTGTCCGTCAGTGCTGAACCCGTTCCTTCTGGTCACTGTGAATTCTCTGAATTGATTCGCTGAATATCGCCTCCGAAGTTTCCATCTATAATTATATTCATTTATTGTTATTTGTCTCCAGTCTAAACAACTGGAAACTACTATTCGTGCTGTTTCGTCCTAAATGTTTGTCTGCAACGCAATTATTCAGCACTACCCTATCCGGGAGGGAGCCGCGATAGCTCAGTGGTTAGTGAACTGGACTACAAAGGACAAGGGGTAGGGTTCGATCCCAACCGACGGCTTCCGGGTTCACCTAGCCTTAAAATGGGTACCAGATTTTTTTCTGGGAAAGTAAAGCAGCACGGGCGTAATACCGACCACATTACCCCAAAAATCATGTGCTGAAAGTCTGTAAAATATAGGGTCACTAACACCATATTTCCCTATACGCCACTTGGCGTGACGGGGGTACTTTACTTTTTACCTAATGCCGGAAGATACTTGTCTTAATAGGAAAAATACAGATACACAATGTATTTCCGAGCTGTGATCGCAGCCTTATGCTATTGTCATGAGAACACCTGCGCGAAAGTCATTGTCCACGATAGCTATTTTTTTAGTTAGCTGAGTGGCAGTGTTCCCTAGCGTTTGGCCTTTCATGGCAAGGCGTTGTGCCACTGAGTACTGGTTCCATCCTGCTTCGGTCCATATATTGTTCTTTGTTTTTCCTGTTGTTGATTATTTGTCATTTTTTTGAGTGCTGTAAACATAGCTCTTCCTGTGAATTGATTGGCTCATTATCGCCTCGGACGTTTCCCTCTATAATAATATTCATTGATTATTGTCTCCTTCTACTCAGTGGCTAGTACAACAACCACGCTTTTTTGTGATCGGTAGCAGTTGCCTGCCATCATCATCACGTGCCGTGTCGAGTAAACGTTGCGCCACTTTCTCTCATACCTACTTCTTCATTCCATAACCCTGGCCGGGGTTGTCGGGGCACCATCGATAGATTTCGTCACCTTTCTCTATTTCTCTCTATCTTCATTCACACTTTGGGACTCTCCAAAGTTGAAGCCTGTCCATTCTTGACGTCATCTTCCCATTTCTTGTCTTCTAAGCTCATTAAATTACTTTTTTATTTTAAAAAAAAAAAAAAAAACTTGGTGTATCTACAACCACCCAGGCATAACATGTGTATTACTTTTCGTTGCAAATATTACCGGAGATGATAATAAATTAATATTATTAAGAGGGGAAACTTCCTAGACGATAGATCAGTGAATCGTTTCAGGGGAAGAGGTGTGTTTTTACAGCATTCGGAAACAAATTTTAAAAATAGTCAACAACAGAAAAAACAAAGAACAAAAGAGAGCCCGAAGCAGGATTGAACCCGTACTCTTCGACACAGCTCGCTGCAAGTCACAGTGCAACACAACTACGCCACCCACTAAACGTTCCTAGGTGCAAGCTATAAAGATAAAGAGTAGTAGTGGTCGAACGAACACAAGGGAAGAGAAATTCTCTCGTTCATTTCTCGAGAACCTCCATTCAGACGAGAGTGTACCGATCTTCCGGTCTATGGACAAGAGAAAGCTCTCGGCTAGTGAGTAGGAGTTAATTAGAGAAGTGGCTGGGTACAGACAGTATAACAGTAGGAGGAAAGGGTCATGTCGAGTGATTTAGTGAACGGACAGAGATGATGTATCAGGTCCACAATGGTGCGATCGGAGTCAGCGATATGGGAATGAGTCAGGGAATTTGGGTGCGCGGTTGAAAAGTCTTGAGTCTGCCTCTCTCTCTCTCTCTCTCTCTCTCTCTCTCTCTCTCTCTCTCTCTCTCTCTCTCTCTCTCTCTCTCTACTGTTATGGAATTTCCGGCTCTGTCAATAAGACTGATGTCATGCCATTTAGAAGACGTTGGAGGTGAAAACCAGGAATTAAATCTCCCTTTCTTCATTTCAGCTCCCCGTGGAGTATAGGTCTTCAACAAACACTTTCGGCTCCCTGTGGAGCATAGGTCTTCAACAAACACTTTCAGCTCCTTGTGGAGCATAGGTCTTCAACAAACACTTTCAGCTCCTTGTGGAGCATAGGTCTTCAACAAACACTTTCGGCTCCCTGTGGAGCATAGGTCTTCAACAAACACTTTCAGCTCCTTGTGGAGCATAGGTCTTCAACAAACACTTTCAGCTCCTTGTGGAGCATAGGTCTTCAACAAACACTTTCAGCTCCTTGTGGAGCATAGGTCTTCAACAAACACTTTCAGCTCCATGTGGAGCATAGGTCTTCAACAAACACTTTCAGCTCTCTGTGGAGCAGAGGTCTTCAACAAACACTTTCAGCTCTCTGTGGAGCAGAGGTCTTCAACAAACACTTTCAGCTCTCTGTGGAGCAGAGGTCTTCAACAAACACTTTCAGTTCCCCGTGGAGCATAGGTCTTCAACAAACACTTTCAGCTCCATGTGGAGCATAGGTCTTCAACAAACACTTTCAGCTCTCTGTGGAGCAGAGGTCTTCAACAAACACTTTCAGCTCTCTGTGGAGCAGAGGTCTTCAACAAACACTTTCAGCTCTCTGTGGAGCAGAGGTCTTCAACAAACACTTTCAGTTCCCCGTGGAACATGGGTCTTCAACAAACACTCTCCAAGCTGTTCTGATTCTTTTAACATCAGTCCATGCCTCCCCCATCATCTTCATCTCTGCTCTCACGAATATATGCGATTTCCTCTATCCCTTCCACTGAGAATTCCAAAAAGAGGACCTGTCGTGTAATACTCTCAGTTGGCTTTCGCAAAGTGTGTCCTATTAAGCGCCACCGTTTTCGTTGAATCTTCTTGTCCACTGCTAATTGACTGATACTTTCCTATAGTTCTAAGTTAGTGATTTTGTCCTGCCCTTTCCATCCTTTTACTCTACGCAAGCATCCGTGAATGTCTGTATCTTCGTGATAGACATTTTTCTTGTTCTCCATGTTTCACAGCCATAATTAAGTCTACAGACGATAAATTAAGTTTATTCCAGGTGACTCACATACAACTGTAATGTTAAATGTTGGTGACGACGCATCTGTTTTAAAGTAATTAAAATATCGATGTGCAAACTTGAAGATAAAAGACCATACATTCCCTATTGACCAAAACCCAACATATCTTGACGTCACCATGAATCGCAGAATGACTTGGAAAAATCAGATAGACAGAGCCAGAAAAAAAGCCAGAAAACGAACAAAAATTATGAAGAAATTGGCTGGAACAGACTGGGGAGCAGACTGCAATATCTTGAAGCGACTATACGTAGGAAGAGTCACAGCCTGAGCTATGGCTTCCAAATCACACCTTAGCAAAATTAACAGAACACAGAACCAAGCTGGCCGTATCATCACTGGTGCTATGAAATCTACACCTATCAAGACTCTAGAAACAGTAACAGGTTTACAACTCTTAGATGACAGACGGGTCACTAGAGTATTGCAACAAGCGGAGAAATATAGAAGGGTCCTTAGCCACCCCATGCACCAAAGAATAACTGGTTCAGGAATTGTACGACTAAAGAGGAGCAACTTCGCTGCAATCGCCAATGAACTAACTATACTGGAGACCCAGTACTTTCCCAAACAATACCGAAACCCTTGGGCCCATCTGATATGTCTCCTCATGGAAAACATAAAATATCAGAACTTAAGGAAGATATAACAGGAGTCATGAAAAAAAGGCACCCAATCAGACACAGAAAGAAAACACGAAGCAGAAAAACACATACACGATACCTACCCACAAGTTTCTGGGTCCCACATATACACAGATGGCTCTGATACAAATGCCACCAGAAATGGAGGGGGTGGTGTGTTCTTGATGCTGAATAACCAGGACGAGATCACCAAGTCAATAGCTACTGGAAAATTCTCAAACAACTTTAAAGCAGAAACAGAGGCCCTCAGAAATGCCGCAACACTGGCTACTCAACACAAAAAAACAAGCACAATAAATTGGTGATTCTGACTGATGCACTGTCAGTATTATCTGCTCTAAAAATCCACAAGAACAATGAACTAGATGGCTTGAGAACTACCCTGGACCAACTATGCAATAACTTCCAGAGAGTAGTCATTCAGTGGATACCATCACACTGTAATATACACGGGAACGACCGCGCAGACAAATTAGCTAAAGAGGGAGGGAGATTACCACAAGAGAACCATCCGCTCAGTTATGATGAAGCCAAATCCGTCCTCAAAGGTCAATACCATGAAAAATGGAAACGAGAACACCCAAAACATAACGAGAGTGACGGATACCACCAACTATCAAGGAGGGATCAAGTCATCATACTTCGCCTACGCACTGGCCACAATAGAATGAGAAATCACATGTTCACCAATTCAAAATAGGTACAACCAGCCTATGCCACTGTACACTGGACAATATGACTACAAAACATGTTCTACAGGATTGCCCCCAGTACACAGACCTGAGAAGGACAATGTGGTCCACGCCCACCTCCCTGGAAGAAAAACTATATGGGGCAATCGATTCGCTTAAACTGACTTCATGAGAGAGTCTGGAATCCTACTCTGATTGAGTCCTGATCGCATAGAGAGAGAGAGAGTGAGAGAGAGAGAAAAAGAGAGAGAGAGAGAGAGAGATGTAATGTTAAATGTTGGTGACGACGCATCTGTTTTAAAGTAATTCAAATATCGATGTAATGTTAAATGCTGGTGCCGAACTATCTGTTTTAAAGTAATTCAAATATCGATGTAATGTTAAATGCTGGTGCCGAACTATCTGTTTTAAAGTAATTCCACTACCACTGTAATGTGAAATGTTGGTTGAATAAGACACAAACAACATCAAACTGCCGCTGTTTGCCCACAACACGTAGAGCCAGACAGTTGTACACAATGGGAGGTAGCCTGTTATTTCGAGAATGTGACCAACGCCCACAACCTGGCATTAACCGGCTCATAACGCATGTCCTATAAACGCTTACGTGACACTTGAACGACCGGAGATTCCCAAATATTGAAGTTTGCTTCTTGTCTTGACTCACAGAACCAGAAAAATGGTCAGCACGTCTGGTGCGGGAGCCGAGATAGCTCAGTGGTTAGTGAACTGGACTACAAAGGACAAAAGGTCGATTTCTATCCTGATCAACGGTTTCCGGGTTCACCCAGCCTTAAATGGGTACTGGATTTTTTATGAAAAGTACAGCGACACGGGCGTAATACCGACGATGTTACCTCAAAAATCATGTGCTGAAGGTATGTACAAATTATGGTCACTAACACCATATTCCCTATACGCCACTTGGCGTGACGGGTCACTAACACCATATTCCCTATACGCCACTTGGCGTGACGGGTCACTAACACCATATTCCCTATACGCCACTTGGCGTGACGGGTCACTAACACCATATTCCCTATACGCCACTTGGCGTGACGGGCTCTTTACTTTTACATCTGGTGACGGTCATGTAGGGCAACAACACAATTCTTCAACTTCTTGTGGTATACAGTCAATGGCATTTACAGCACGCTCAGCAGGCAGAACAGTCAGAGAAGACAGCAGTGTATACGTTATGACCACGAATAGCATGACGATGGAGGTGATGTCAGTGGCCAGGGCATTCATCTGGTTGGAGTCACTAGACTACACCCACGCTTGCATACTGAGTGATCGATGAGCATGATAAGAATAGTGGAGGCGGGCCCAGTACGAGGGCAATGGGTAGAGTCATTGCAGAAGTCAACGATACGCAGTCACCTTTGTCTAAGCCCCTGGACATGCGGGAGTGCGGGAAAATGAACGAACGGAAAGGCTGGCTAGCTTTGCTGTCGTTGAAGATGGTCAACCTGATCAGGCGGACGTTATTAATGCCCTACATAAAGGCACATAACTTCCACAACTAAGAGTCAACGTTGATCCTACGGATGAAAGAGATGGGAGTAAGAATGGGCTACGAGCCATGAGGCGGGATCTGAGCAGCTATGGGCATGTTCGAAGTACAATGATCATAACTTGCTAATAGTTCAATGTTGATAAACTGCGAATAACTCAATGATGATAACCCACAAATAACTCAATGATGATAGTCCACAATAACTCAATGATGATAACCCACAAATAATGCAATGATGATAACCCACAAATAACTCAATGATGATAACCCACAAATAACGCAATGATGATAACCCACAAATAACTCAATGATGATAACCCACAAATAACGCAATGATGATAACCCACAAATAACTCAATGATGATAACCCACAAATAACGCAATGATGATAACCCACAAATAACGCAATGATAACCCACAAATAACTCAATGATGATAACCTACAAATAACTCAATGATGATAACCCACAAATAACTCAATGATGATAACCCACAAATAACACAATGATGATAACCCATAAATAACTAAATGGCAATGCTTCACAGTGTACATGACCCACATTATTTATTTGTTCTCACTTTGCTCAGCCAGATTGTCCTTCTATTATTGATTGTCCTTCTATTATTGATTGTCCTTCTATTATTGATTGTCCTTCTATTATTGATTGTCCTTCTATTATTGATTGTCCTTCTATTATTGATTGTCCTCTCGAGCCGAAAAAGAAACATTGGACAGAAATGATAGACTCTTGTGTCTGACGATCTTTCAAGAGTCAGACCTTGCACAGGACCAGCATTGTGTTTCGCTACAAGGTTGTGTTCTCAGCAAGTTGCTCAATCTCGGCGAGGGAGATGATGCCTGCCGTTGTTACCTCTCAACTCAGTGTTCTTGTTAGTGCCTCTCTAAGTCGATCTCTTTTTCTTTTACCCTCCGGTTCCCATTTGAGTGTGTGCTTTGAAATGCTCTTGTTGTCTCTTTTCATCATATGGCCAACATATGATCAGCTTCGTCTCTTCATTATAGTTGATATTGTTGGATGTTTTATCATTTCCCTTATTTCTGCGCTAGTCTTACATTCATGCCATGGTATGCCAAGTAGTTTCCTCAGGCATTTGTTTCCAAACACATCCAGTTTATTTTTTTTTTTATTTCTTTAATTATTTTCCAGCTCTCACATGCATAAGTAAAGGTGGATAATGCACTTGATGTGAAAATACTGAGCTTCGTTTTTAATCTTAGTAATTTTGATTTCCATACTTTATCAAGGTTTCTGAAATGTCACAGCTGTCTTTGCTATTCTGATTCTAATTTCTTTCTTTGCGTCTCCTTAAGCAATAAAGCTTCCAAGATGTACACAAGTTATATCTATTTTTCCTTTACGGCTTTTCCTTCCAAGTACATTTTTCTTCTGGACGAATTTGATTTTTCATTACTTTTATATTTTTCTTGGTTGATCTCAAGTTCTATATTTATACCAACTGATGACATGACATTTGTTTTTTTCTTGGTTGATCTCAAGTTCTATATTTCTACCAACTGATGACATGACATTTGTTTTTTCTTGGTTGATCTCAAGTTATATATTCCTACAAATTGATGACATGACATTTGTTTTTTCTTGGTTGATCTGAAGTTCTATATTCCAACAAATTGATGACATGACATTTGTTTTTTCTTGGTTGATCTCAAGTTCTATATTCCAACAAATAGATGACATGACATTTGTTTTTTCTTGGTTGATCCCAAATCCTATAATCCTACAAATTGATGGCATGACATTTGTATTTTCTTGTATCATATTCACATTGCTGTTGATAAGAATTGTGTCGTCAGCGAAATCAATATTACCCTTGGTCTGCCCATAATTCTCCCCCCCCCCCTCCCAGAGTACACAGCATGACGACAAGTTAAAGATCTCACTATGGATACCGGATACAGTTGCCGTCGCTGTCATTGTTTTCTTATGTTTACACTTGATGGTAAGCGTAGTCCTACACTATTCTACAAAAGATATCCCTGTACATGCGGGAGTACGGGGAAATGAAAGAGCGGACAGGTTGGCTAGCTGTGCTGTCGTTGAGGACGGTCAACATCAATGCCCTCCAAGATGTGGGAACCACACAGGACTTCGAAAACAACATGTCCACGTCACTATTTCGGATTAAAGAGATGGGAGTTAAGATTTGCATAGCCAGAAACGAGAGACTTAGTGGGCGTGTACGAAGACTTATCAACCAACACAGAACTTGTAACTGCGGCTCATTAGGCCGTCAGCAGGAATAATAAATACACACATAGATATATAAGTAAATGAAAGGAACACTACATAGTGAACTAATAATAAGATAACAAAACAAAATAATTTCTGAAATTAGAATGAAATGACTCAACTTCCAGCTGATGTGACCAGATCCGGAATAGAGATGGCTTCTCTTTAAGGAGACCAGCGTGTGGAGAGGGCACGAGCGCAGTCAATGTTGTCTGTTGCTGGTGGGGACACTAACATTCAAGTCGTCTCCAATTGTTGATACCCCTGCACCCCACCCCAAAAGTAATTAATAATTGACGTTTCAACGTGGCGACCACGGGTCCGTGAGATCAATTCCAAAAATGTTACACGCTTCATTACAAAATGTATCAGCATTGGAAATAGTCACTTCCAGTCTCTTCTTTCCCCCCCCCCCTCCCACCATGTCTCAATGAGAGATGATCCTACTGAAATTGTTCTCTGCCCAATCTCTCATTAATATCAAACCACACTTTAAGAAATGATAAAGGAAAGACGAAGGTGAATAGAACACACACTGCGAAAGCCAACTACAAGTACTATCAGGCAAGCTCTCACCTGGAACCCGTAGGGAAAGAGGAAATAGGGGAGGCAGGGAATACAAGATGTCGAAATCTTGGGAGTGAGTAGCAAAGATAAACTACAGGTGGAAATGAATAGAAGGCAAAGCAAAGGGCATAAAGTATTGGAGACTTGTTGGTGGCCTATGTCCCAATCGAGGGTCAAATTAAAAAACAGAAGCAAGAATAGAATCGAATAAAAATATAATCATCAAATACCATGCGTGCTGGCATAGGTGGTCATGTCTCTCCACAACTTTCGAGATCGACAGTTGTTTATCATTTCTGTTGTTGACAAAATGACAGTAAACAAACCGACGGAAGACAACAGAAAACCACCGTCGTAAATTCTTTGTTTAATCGTGGGTCACCACAAAAATAGAATAGAACAATGTTAAAGCTTTGCTGGTTCACTTTAAACTCAGTTTTCTTTGTCATTCGTTGCATGCTGTCAGATATGCAGAGGAAGCGACCTGTGCATTTATGGGCAGTTATTCGATGTGCAGTGAAGATAATCCAACTCCTTATAAATTGTCTCAACTACAAATTACATATTCCCCAAGCTGTTCTCTGCTCTGATATCTCCCCCTACATATTCCCCTAATAAATTATATATTCCCCAAGCTGTTCTCTGCTCTGATATCTCCCCTTACATATTCCCCTAACAAATTATATATTCCCCAAAGTTGTTCTCTGCTCTGATATCTCCTCCAACATATTCCCCCCACCCCCCCTAACAAATTATATATTCCCCAAAGCTGTTCTCTGCTCTGATATCTCCCCCTACATATTCCACTAATAAATTATATATTCCCCAAGCTGTTCTTTGCTCTGATATCTCCCCCTACATATTCCCCTAACAATTTATATATTCCCCAATCTGTCTCTGCTCTGATATCTCCCCCTACATATTCCCCTAACAAATTATATATTCCCCAAAGCTGTTCTCTACTCAAATATCTCCCTCCAACTTATTTAATCAAAAAATTATATTTCACAAACTAATCGATGATGGGATGTGATTTCTCTATATAAATATGGTTCCCATCTAGCGAGAACCGAAGAATAAACAGACCATAATAATTGTGCACTTTACATTTTGTCAAACGCTGGCGAGATTTCTCTTTTAATCGATTCAATTAGCCAAGTTTTCAAAAGGGCTCTTCTTGTAATATTCCCACATCCATTTGTGTCCTCCTTTTTGGCTGATGGATAAAATGGTGATGTTAGCTCATTTCCGACTAGCCTCTCTCGTTCGATAGCCAGCCAATAAGTCAGTTTGCCTCACCGCGTCTGGCCAGGGAGAGGACTCATCTAGATTTATATTAACGGGGCCACAGGTTCGTTCATTCTTTGTCCAGATTCTAGTTCAGCCATAAACACAATATATCCACCAGTTAAACTATCCCATAGCCAGGGAATTCTATGGAGCGAAAGATAGAACACACTTCTAACATAGCGCGAGCAGCCCAAATGTTTTACTTTCACTGGCCGCATCTTCACATTTTATCTACGCTCCCAAAACATAAACGTCCCCCCCCCCCCCGCCCCATTTTATTTTGTCGAAGTTACAAATGTCAAAGTAAGGCCCGTCTTTGAATATCTATCCTTCACAATGACTGTCGGTGTCACATTTCACTAGATGCAGTTGGCTAAGTATGCACTGGGTAGCTTGAAGTAATCGCATTACATGCACTGGGCAACTTGTAATAATCACATTACATGCAATGGGCAACTTGTAATAATCACATTACATGCAATGGGCAACTTGTAATAATCACATTACATGCAATGGGCAACTTGTAATAATCACATTATATTCAGTGGACAACTTGTGCACTAGGTGCACTGGGTAATTTGTAATAATCGTACTACATACGACAGGCAACTAATGCACTAGATGCACTGGGTAATTTGTAATAATCGTACTAGATGCATCAGGCAACTTGCAACATTCGACTAAATGCAGTGGGCAACTTCTAATAATAACACTAGATACAATAGGCAACTTGTATTAATGATACTAGATACAATAGGCAACTTGTATTAATGATACTAGATACAATAGGCAACTTCTAATAATAACACTAGATACAATAGGCAACTTGTATTAATGATACTAGATACAATAGGCAACTTGTATTAATGATACTAGATACAATAGGCAACTTCTAATAATAACACTAGATACAATAGGCAACTTGTATTAATGATACTAGATACAATAGGCAACTTGGATTAATGATACTAGATACAATAGGCAACTTGTAATAATGACACTAGATACAATAGGCAACTTGTATTAATGATACTAGATACAATAGGCAACTTGGATTAATGATACTAGATACAATAGGCAACTTGTAATAATGACACTAGATACAATAGGCAACTTGTAATAATGACACTAGATACAATAGGCAACTTGTAATAATGACACTAGATACAATAGGCAACTTGTAATAATGACACTAGATACAATAGGCAACTTGTAATAATGACACTAGATACAATAGGCAACTTGTAATAATGACACTAGATACAATAGGCAACTTGTAATGATGACACTATATATAATAGGCAACTTGTAATGATGACACTATATATAATAGGCAACTTGTAATGATGACACTAGATACAATAGGCAACTTGTAATAATGGCACTATATATAATAGGCAACTTGTAATAATGACACTATATATATAATAGGCAACTTGTAATGATGACACTATATACAACGGGCAACTGGTAATAATCGCGAGACAAATTATAATAAATGAATATTATTATAGAGGGAAACTTCCGAGGCGATAATCATCGAATCAATTCAGAGGAAGAGGTATGTTTACAGCACTCGGAAAAAAATTACAAAATAATCAACAACAGAAAAAAAAAAAAACAAAGAACAATATATGGACCAAAGCAGGATCGAACCCGTACTCAGTGGCACAGCGGCTTGCCACGAAAAGCCAACGATAGGGAACACTGCCACTCAGCTAACTAAGCTAGTTATTCAAAATACAGATACACAATGTATTTCCGAGCTGTGATCGCAGCCTTATGCTATAGTCATGAGAACACCTGCGCGAAAGACATTGTCCACGATAGCTAATTTTTTAGTTAGCTGAGTGGCAGTGTTCCCTAGCGTTTGGCTTTTCGTGGCAAGCCGCTGTGCCACTGAGTACGGGTTCGGTCCTGATTTGGTCCATATATTGTTCTTTGTTGTATTTTTTTTCTGTTGATTATTTGTCATTTTTTCCGAGTGCTGTAAAAAATACCTCTTCCCTGAATTGATTCGCTGGTTATCGCCTCGGAAGTTTCCCTCTATTATAATATTCATTTATTATTGTCTCCCTTCTGTTAGCCAGCCTGTTTTGATGCAGACTGTTACCTCGGGAGACCACGAGGAGGTAGAACTGCTAGGTCTTGGTCAACTGATGGTGCACCGAACCTGCTATTGTGACCGCAGGTCACAGGCGCTTATGCTCCCCTGAGGGGTGAAACAGAAAACACCAACAACACCGGAGATGGATAGGCCAGATGATCAAAGGCTATGCGCGAATGAGCTGCCATTGTAGCGTTCTGGCCAATGAGAATTTGGCGTAGACCGATGGAAGTTGACATTCATTGTGTGTGAGATACACTTGTAACATCCTGCTATTGAGGTCGCGAACCTGTCACCGGACAGTTCTGTTACCACAACAAGAGACAACAAACGTGTCTCGCTAAGTAACCATGGAAATAATTACTATTTACTGTACTGCAAGTAACTAACACTATTCCACCGTAATGTGCCATTCAGTGATGCCTGCTTCTTGCTTCTACCGTCATGACCTGCATCTCAATACTAGGTTGTGCCGCGGGTTTTCAACATGTTTTCTTCAATCAGTACATCATTGTATACATTTTTTCTTTACGCCCGCTGTTGTCTGTAAATGAGGATAAGTGACCTCATCGTCGCTGTAATTTCATTATAAATGTTTGCTCCGTGACTCATTAGGCTTTTCTTAACGCGGGGCATGCCTGTACATGGTTTGATCCATTTAGTAGCACACTGACCTAGTGAATTGTCGACGCTCTGTAACATGTGTTGAGTTATCTGTTAAAAGGAAGATCCCAGCTAGTGTTTTCTATACAGCCGGTCGGTCACGCCATGAAAGCATTCTCAGCGATCTCTCCTCGATAAATCCATGCTGGCCTGACATGCTCTGGTTTTTATGAACGTGACTGTTGGTGGTGGTGGTGGTACAGTAGCAGGTGCATTTCTGCCCGTCTTGATCCCATCCAATGATTTGCTTGAGAATTAGTAACAATATTCTGCGTATTATTTCATTATTGTGGTAAGAGAGTATAATTGTAAGAGAGTACATATGGTAACAGAGCACATATGGTACCAGAGTACATACGGTAACAGAGTACATATGGTACCAGAGTACATACGGTAAGAGAGTATAATGGTAAGAGAGTATAATGGTAAGAGAGTACATACGGTAACAAAGCAAAATGGTAACAGAGTACATATGGTAAAAGGGTACATACGGTAACAGAGTACATATGGTAAGAGGGTACATACGGTAACAGAGTACATATGGTAAGAGGGTACATATGGTAAGAGGGTACATATGGTAAGAGGGTACATACGGTAACAGAGTACATATGGTAAGAGGGTACATATGGTAAGAGGGTACATACAGTAACAGAGTACATATGGTAAGAGGGTACATACGGTAACAGAGTACATATGGTAAGAGGGTACATACGGTAACAGAGTACATATGGTAAGAGGGTACATACGGTAACAGAGTACATATGGTAAGAGGGTACATACGGTAACAGAGTACATATGGTAAGAGGGTACATACGGTAACAGAGTACATATGGTAAGAGGGTACATACGGCAACAGAGTACATATGGTAAGCATTCGCAAACTAACACAGCTCAAGTCTCGATTTTACTGTTAATGACTTCATTATCATCATTGAGTGCCGTCTATGCATCGAAGGTTGGCTACCATAGAACGCCATTCCGCGCGCTCTCTCTCTCTCTTTCTCTCTCTCTCCCTCACTCTCTCTCTCTCTCTCTCTCTCTCTCTCTCGTTGATAGTGCAGTTGTCATAGGCGGACCTGTCCATCTTTTGATGTTACTCGTCCATCTTAGTCTTCCTCTTTTACCTTGTATTTTCCCTTCCAATATTACTTTAAGTAGGCTGTTGTGTCTTTTAACATGCCCCAAAAACTTCATTTGTTTTGTTTCAATTGTGTTTAGTAGTTCTCTTTTCATTTTTGATTGTTTTAAGACTTCATCATTTGTTTTCTTTTCTTTCCATCCAATTCTGTCCATTCTTATGTAAATCTACATTTCAAAAGCTTAAATTCTCTGTTCTGTTTTCTATCTAATGTCCCTGTTTCAGTGTCATACAGGAATATTGAAAAGATATAACATTTTGCTATTCTTAGTTTTAGCCTTAGTGTTATTTGCCTTAATGTTAGTATATTTCATCACAAGACGTGTGTAGAGCGGACTCTTTCATCAGTGAGATCGCCCAACCATGTACCAGTCGGTGTATGGCAAGAAGAACCCACAACTTGTCTTTACTCAGTACTTCCCACACACTTCACCTGTAATACGTGTCATGATGGGCTTGTGCCGTACACACAACAACACAAACCACACCTTAACTTGATCAATCCGTACCCAGAACACCCCTTGCAGTAATTCATGTCTGAACAACAATTACTAACGAGACATTTACGCTGTTACTTGCAGTAATTCATGTCTGAACAACAATTACTAACGAGACATTGACGCTGTTACTTGCAATAATTCATGTCTGAACAACAATTACTAACGAGACATTGACGCTGTTACTTGCAGTAATTCATGTCTGAACAACAATTACTAACGAGACATTGACGCTGTTACTTGCAATAATTCATGTCTGAACAACAATTACTAACGAGACATTGACGCTGTTACTTGCAATAATTCATGTCTGAACAACAATTACTAACGAGACATTGACGCTGCTACTTGCAATAATTCATGTCTGAACAACAATTACTAACGAGACATTGACGCTGTTACTTGCAATAATTCATGTCTGAACAACAATTACTAACGAGACATTGACGCTGTTACTTGCAATAATTCATGTCTGAACAACAATTACTAACGAGACATTGACGCTGTTACTTGCAATAATTCATGTCTGAACAACAATTACTAACGAGACATTGACGCTGTTACTTGCAATAATTCATGTCTGAACAACAATTACTAACGAGACATTGACGCTGTTACTTGCAATAATTCATGTCTGAACAACAATTACTAACGAGACATTGACGCTGTTACTTGCAATAATTCATGTCTGAACAACAATTACTAACGAGACATTGACGCTGTTACTTGCAATAATTCATGTCTGAACAACAATTACTAACGAGACATTTACGCTGTTACTTGCAATAATTCATGTCTGAACAACAATTACTAACGAGACATTGACGCTGTTACTTGCAATAATTCATGTCTGAACAACAATTACTAACGAGACATTGACGCTGTTACTTGCAGTAATTCATGTCTGAACAACAATTACTAACGAGACATTTACGCTGTTACTTGCAATAATTCATGTCTGAACAACAATTACTAACGAGACTTTTACGCTGTTACTTGCAATAATTCATGTCTGAACAACAATTACTAACGAGACATTTACGCTGTTACTTGCAATAATTCATGTCTGGACAACAATTACTAACGAGACATTGACGCTGTTACTTGCAATAATTCATGTCTGAACAACAATTACTAACGAGACATTGACGCTGTTACTTGCAATAATTCATGTCTGAACAACAATTACTAACGAGACATTGACGCTGTTACTTGCAATAATTCATGTTTGAACAACAATTACTAACGAGACATTGACGCTGTTACTTGCAATAATTCATGTCTGAACAACAATTACTAACGAGACATTGACGCTGTTACTTGCAATAATTCATGTCTGAACAACAATTACTAACGAGACATTGACGCTGTTACTTGCAATAATTCATGTCTGAACAACAATTACTAACGAGACATTTACGCTGTTACTTGCAGTAATTCATGTCTGAACAACAATTACTAACGAGACATTGACGCTGTTACTTGCAATAATTCATGTCTGAACAACAATTACTAACGAGACATTGACGCTGTTACTTGCAGTAATTCATGTCTGAACAACAATTACTAACGAGACATTGACGCTGTTACTTGCAATAATTCATGTCTGAACAACAATTACTAACGAGACATTGACGCTGTTACTTGCAATAATTCATGTCTGAACAACAATTACTAACGAGACATTGACGCTGCTACTTGCAATAATTCATGTCTGAACAACAATTACTAACGAGACATTGACGCTGTTACTTGCAATAATTCATGTCTGAACAACAATTACTAACGAGACATTGACGCTGTTACTTGCAATAATTCATGTCTGAACAACAATTACTAACGAGACATTGACGCTGTTACTTGCAATAATTCATGTCTGAACAACAATTACTAACGAGACATTGACGCTGTTACTTGCAATAATTCATGTCTGAACAACAATTACTAACGAGACATTGACGCTGTTACTTGCAATAATTCATGTCTGAACAACAATTACTAACGAGACATTGACGCTGTTACTTGCAATAATTCATGTCTGAACAACAATTACTAACGAGACATTGACGCTGTTACTTGCAATAATTCATGTCTGAACAACAATTACTAACGAGACATTTACGCTGTTACTTGCAATAATTCATGTCTGAACAACAATTACTAACGAGACATTGACGCTGTTACTTGCAATAATTCATGTCTGAACAACAATTACTAACGAGACATTGACGCTGTTACTTGCAGTAATTCATGTCTGAACAACAATTACTAACGAGACATTTACGCTGTTACTTGCAATAATTCATGTCTGAACAACAATTACTAACGAGACTTTTACGCTGTTACTTGCAATAATTCATGTCTGAACAACAATTACTAACGAGACATTTACGCTGTTACTTGCAATAATTCATGTCTGGACAACAATTACTAACGAGACATTGACGCTGTTACTTGCAATAATTCATGTCTGAACAACAATTACTAACGAGACATTGACGCTGTTACTTGCAATAATTCATGTCTGAACAACAATTACTAACGAGACATTGACGCTGTTACTTGCAATAATTCATGTCTGAACAACAATTACTAACGAGACATTGACGCTGTTACTTGCAGTAATTCATGTCTGGACAACAATTACTAACGAGACATTGACGCTGTTACTTGCAATAATTCATGTCTGAACAACAATTACTAACGAGACATTGACGCTGTTACTTGCAATAATTCATGTCTGAACAACAATTACTAACGAGACATTGACGCTGTTACTTGCAGTAATTCATGTCTGAACAACAATTACTAACGAGACATTGACGCTGTTACTTGCAGTAATTCATGTCTGAACAACAATTACTAACGAGACATTGACGCTGTTACTTGCAGTAATTCATGTCTGAACAACAATTACTAACGAGACCTTTACGCTGTTACTTGCAATAATTCATGTCTGAACAACAATTACTAACGAGACATTGACGCTGTTACTTGCAATAATTCATGTCTGAACAACAATTACTAACGAGACATTGACGCTGTTACTTGCAGTAATTCATGTCTGAACAACAATTACTAACGAGACATTTACACTGTTACTTGCAATAATTCATGACTGAACAACAATTACTAACGAGACATTGACGCTGTTACTTGCAATAATTCATGTCTGAACAACAATTACTAACGAGACATTGACGCTGTAACTTGCAGTAATTCATGTCTGAACAACAATTACTAACGAGACATTGACGCTGTTACTTGCAATAATTCATGTCTGAACAACAATTACTAACGAGACATTGACGCTGTTAACACAGCGACGTCTTCACTTGTTCCCCACCCCTTACCTCCTTTGGGGCGCCTACACGATCAACTAAGGTAAAGGTAAAGTACGAGACTTGAACCGGCGTCTTAGCACGCGAGTATATACCCATATGTGCTCGGCCGCCTATCCAGAAATGTTCGGAGATTTCTGTATAGTGTCGCCTCAAGCATCGAAACTCAGATGCGAGGCGACATTCCTGACCTTTCCAGGGTAATACCCTGGAACCCATTTCCGCCAACGGCTGGGTTGACAGTGGGGGTATTTTTTGTTTCCAACCACGAGTACAACTGACACTGCTCCCAGCGGGAATCAAACACAGGTTGTTCGAACGTCGGTAGTCCAGTCGGGTGGTTTTCCCAACTAGGCTGCCGAGGCTCCCAAACTAACTACTAACGACTAACTGTTCACGATTATAGCTTGTTTCATAAGTCTTGCCCAACTTTAAAAATCAATATCTTTTAAACCGCTTTTTGTATTTTTTTCAAAATTTGCATGTAAAGTTATAATGATTAGAACCCAACAGGGAATTAATTTCATTAAAAACAAACATTTGGTTATTATTATTGCTTATTTGATTTATATAAATTTATAACGACCCATTGATGTAGTCAAAACATAGTGTTTACAGTATTTAAGTTAAAAATAGCGATTACAAATCTATACACGCTGAAATTTACGATTTTTCACGCTTTCCGCGTGAGTTTGCTGACACAAATAGACACTTGTAGTAAACACGAGACATTGTGTGTTCCATTTCCGTTAATTCAGCGGCGTAACGTGGAACAATAACATTTATCATGAGTCTTAAAATGAAATTCTGCAGTTTACAAAACATCGCAATAAAAATGTATGACTATTTTTGCAAAGAGGCTAAACGAGGAAGATTATTTCATTCTTTAGAAAACCCTGAGAATAGGACAAGACACATTTTGGATTTATCTAAACGGTCATTTAATCGCTGGATTCAAGCACGTGACCGTCAATGTTCAAAATATACAAAATCACAAGGAAGAGCAAAAATGTTGGATAATTTCGACAGTGAACTTATTAGAAGTGAAATTCGCAAAATGTTGGGTATGAATGAAACTGTTACAATAAGAAAATTAAAAGTATCGCTGAAAAAGAACAACAGTATTGAAATATCAAAGTCTACATTATGGAGGAATGTGAGAGCTGCAGGCTTTACATTCAGAAAGTATCCCAATGGACGAAACATCATCTGTGAGAAGCCACATATAGTAGTCATGAGAAGCAAGTACTTACGTGAAGTAAAAGAGGTGCGCAAGCAAGGTTATGATATTGTGTACTTGGATGAAACATGGATCAATGCTCACCACACTAACCAAAGGGAATGGCAGTCACCAGATGGAAAGATTAAGAGATTAATACCTAGCAGCAAAGGACAGCGCTTGATAATTGCTCATGCAGGTAGTCGACAACATGGACTAATACAGAATGCAGAGCTAATTTTTCTTTCAAAATCCATAGACAATCGGGATTATCACTCTGAGATGAATGGTCACATATTTAGACATTGGATTGAAAATTCTGTTCTCCCAGCACTAGATCGACCATCTTGCCTAATAATGGACAATGCAGCGTACCACAACATTGTTGCACTTGAAGACAAAGTCCCGACGTCATCCAGTACAAAAGATGCTATTAAGATATGTCTCACAAAGGAGCACATACAATTTAATAACATGTACTTAAAACCTGAATTACTATCTCTAGTAAAGCAAAAACAGAGGACAAAGATTTTTCAAATAGATAAGATTATCCAAGAGCACGGTCATATAAGTTTGAGGCTGCCACCTTACCATGCTCATTTAAATCCAATAGAACTAATCTGGGCAAAATTAAAAGGACAAGTGGCAGATGAAAATACAACATGCAAAATATGCGATGTAAAGACTCTTGCTAATCTCGCTTTATTAAATATAGACAAAGATTATTGGGCTAAATGTGAAGACCACGTCTTAAAACAGGAAGAGGAATATTGGAAAAATGATGGTTTGTGGAATGTTCAACCCCAAACAGTTATTAATCTTTTAGACTCGTCTGATTCAGAATGAAAGTATATAGCACCCACAATGTTGGCCCCTATATTACCTTAAATTATTTCAACAAACGGTCCTTTTAAGGACCACACAACTATGAAAATTGGACATACAGGTATACCTTGATATTATTATCGTCCGTCCTCGAACTGAGCAGACAATAATTCTCCTGGTGTTTTGTTTTATCCAGTTATTTCCCCCATTACGGCCACGCCTTTACCTAGTGAAAATTAATCGTAGACCAGCAACTACGGTAATTTCTATTCTTTAGGGCTTCACAATTTACAATTTTGACAAACATCAAAGAAATATCGCCGCTTTAAGAAAACTGCAGCTGCAAGATATTTGTTAAATATACATTTAAAGGGTCTTTTGCATTCTAATAACATTTGGAAAATTTCAACAGGATTTAACAAACGGTTAGAGAGTAATAGCGTTTTGAAGTTGGGCATATGTTTTGAAACGAGCTATAGTTCCCATTCTGCCTTGTTGCGTGTCAAGATCTGGGTTTCTCCGACTTGTTTCCCCACAGTCATCCAAAGTATAAATAGTAACACTGGGTTTTCCCTGTCTAGTTACATTATCATGAGTCAAAGTAAGAGAATCGATACACAGAACAATTACTAGGAAAGGCTCAACCATGGGAAACAACCCAGAGCAACAAGAACTAGCAGCAAATCGTCAATCATGGACAACTACGATTTCTGCCCTATGTGTCGTCTTCGTCCCGAGAGGAAAATGAATGAATGTACCCATTCTTCCGCTTTTTACTGTTCCGATGAAACCGACCAGACCGTTAGATTATGAGACTTATTTTAAAAGGGGAGGGGTGTAAATGTAATAAATTTTTCACGTTCATATATGGGAAAATGCTGTTAAAATTCTTTTTTTTTTATGCGTTGATTTTGTGAAAGCTTGTACTCTATGTGTTTATATAAAGCGCCACTGCAGGATAGGCCACCGATGGTCATCTTTTTTTTGGTTCCATTGAAATTCTATACAACGCGCGAGCGAGGGCCTATTGTAAAATCGGGGTGGCTGTGGCGTGTCTAGCCAGGAACAAAATGTAGCATATCTGTGATGTGAAGACAGAGCGCACCCACACCAAGCTACATTCTTAAAGACAAATTATTGCAGTGCTGCGGTAAAGCTGGTAGTAGAAGCAAGTAGTTGGGTGTAACGGACACTCCTATAAGGTATAGTGACAGCTTTTCAAACAATGAACGGAAAAAAAATTACTGACGTTTCTTCCTACACGGGCCTTACCCAGCAAACGAAACAACACAAAGGAACAATGTAATAAAACTATTTACATCTAAAATCGAATATAATAGACGTATTAGCTACATTTATTTCCTTGTTCGTTTGTGTTGTTCTCGTTTTATGAGTAACGCCGCATGTAGGAAGAACTGTCAGTATTTTGTTGTGTTCCTTTCTTGTAAAGCTGTCACCATACCTTATAGGAGTGTACATTACATCCCATTACTTGGTTCTGCATTCTTAGCAACGCGACCTGTTTTAATTCATTCAACTTAATCATCATCATCATTGAGTGCCGTCTCCGCAACGAAGGTTGGCTACCATGGAGCGCCATTTTGCTCTATCTCTTGCTTTGATGGTGCAGGTTGTCATTGGTTGATTTGTCCATCTTTTGATGTTACTCGTCCATGTTAATCTTGGTCTGCCTCTGCCTCTTTACCTTGTATTTTCCCCTCCAGGATCACTTTCAGTAGGCTGTTGTGTCTTTTAACATGGCCTAAGAATCGCATTTGTCTTGTTCTAATTGTGTTCAGAAGTTCTCTTTTCATTTTAGTTGTTTTAAGACTTTGTCATTTGTTTTCTTTTCCTTCCATCCAATTCTTCTTCTATATATCCACATTTCAAAGGCTTCAATTCTCTGTTCTGTTTTCTTGTCTAATGTCCATGTTTCAGCACCATATAGGAATATTGAGAAGATGTAACATTTTGCTATTCTTAGTTTTTAGCTCTGGTGTTATTTGTTTTGATGTTAGTATGTCCTTCATGACATTAAAATTACTTTTGCCATTCCTATTCTTTTGTTTATTTCAGTTGTACATTTTCCATCACTGGTTATAGTATGTCCAAGGTAGTTATAGTTCTGAACTGTCTCAAGGTCTATTCCTTCAATTTTGATATCCACTTGTGGGTTTTGGGTTTTTTTTTTGATTATGATCATAGTTTTAGTCTTTTTGATATTCATATCTAGTCCATATTTTTTGCTTGTCGTGTTTATTTCATTAAGTAATTGTTGTAGGTCTTTAGGATTTTCTGCTAGTAGTACAGTATCGTCAGCATATCTTAGGTTATTGATTATCTTTCCATTAATTTGTAGGCCTGGCATCTCTATGATGTTTTTAAAGATTTGCTCAGTGTATAGATTGAACAAGCTTGGTGATAGGATGCATCCTTGTCTTACTCCTCTTTTTATATCAATGGGTGTAGAGAACTCTTTGTTATATTTTATTATTGCTGTTTGCTCCCAGTATAGATTGCATATTAGTCGTATATCCATGTCATCTAGATGTATCTCTTTTAGGCATTCTATAAGTTGTTTGTGGTGTACTCTATCAACTTAATACTGTTTGATTATCTTATCTCAGTAAGCCCTCAATGAGATGTTGTATAAATCACCCAATAGCTAGCACAAACAGAAATGATAGCAACCAGCGGTGAAGATTAGTAAAGGGTAAAACCAGAAGTGCGTAAAGGCGGGGTTTCTTAACCCCACCAGCTGACGCAACACAGCACGGCGAAAGGACACGCGCTGTTTCTACAGCACAGTTGTTTGTTTACATATCAATCACTGTGGTATTTTATTGATAAAATGGAAATGTTGCAGCATTTATGGACGAGGATTTCCTGAACCTAGAACATTCCTTTCATTCTTAAAACCGATATTGTATGCAAGTGGTTTCAATTTGTGACACCGCACACAGTCAATTACATTTGTTTAGCAATTGTAAATATTGATGTATGAATAATGTTTGAGTAGTTAATGTTGGTAACAAACAGATCAAAGATTGGTCAATCTGAGAGTTTAGGGGATACATGATACAATATTACATTTGTTAACCAGAACAGCTTTTGAGAAACAGCCACATGTAATCACTTTCAATATACAATAGAAGCGATTGCACCATTGCAATTATTTTCCTGTTCCCCATACAATAGAAGCGATTGCACCATTGCAATTATTTTCCTGTTCCCCATACAATAGAAGCAATTGCACCATTGCAATTATTTGCCTGTTCCCCATACAATAGAAGCAATTGCACCATTGCAATTATTTTCCTGTTCCCCATACAATAGAAGCAATTGCACCATTGCAATTATTTGCCTGTTCCCCATACAATAGAAGCAATTGCACCATTGCAATTATTTTCCTGTTCCCCATACAATAGAAGCAATTGCACCATTGCAATTATTTTCCTGTTCCCCATACAATAGAAGCAATTGCACCATTGCAATTATTTTCCTGTTCCCCATACAATAGAAGCAATTGCACCATTGTAATTATTTTCCTTCCGGCTTGTTGCAGGAGCTAATGAGTTAAGTGCTCTGTGCACACCGTGAGCTGTGTGTCTCATCCGTTTTGATCCTGCTTCGATATCCCGCTTGTTTACGATGAATGATGATATCGTATGACAGGGAACAGTTGGCTGTGTTCACTTTCTGCGCGGTTTCGCCTTATGTCTTTTGGCGTGTGCTGAGACTGCTACGATGGGGACTACAGTTACCTTTCTTTGTTTGGGAGATGAATTAGTAATTCGGATGATTCCACTGGCACGGGCGGTTGAGCAATTATGGATTTTAATTCGTTTGCTGTGATACCGAGGCCTTCCATAACCAATAACCAATAACAATTATTTTCCTGTTCCCCATACAATAGAAGCAATTGCACCATTGCAATTATTTGCCTGCCCCCCATACAATAGAAGTCATTAATGGTTACCGTCTCCGCATCAAAGGTTGGCTATCATGGAACGTCATTCCACTCTGTTTCTTGCTTTGGTGCTGCAGGTTATCATAGGCTAACTTGTCCATCATTTTATGTTACTCATGCATGTTAGTCTTGGTCTGCCTCTGCGACCTTGTATTTTCCCTTCCAATATTACTTTTAATAGGCTGCTGTGTCTTTAAAATGCCCAAAAAATCTCGTTTGTCTTGTTTGAATTGTGTTCAGTAGTTTTTTTTTTTAATTATTTTTAGTTGTCTTAAGACTTCATCGTTTGTTTTCTTTTCTTTCCATCCAATTCTTCCCTCTTCTTCTATAAATCCACATTTCAAAGGCTTCAATTTTCTGTTCTGCTTTTGTCTAATGTCCATGCCCCAAACAGGAATGTTGAGCAGATACCACATTTGGTATTATGTAAGTTTTATTTGTTACTATGTTTATTTTTATACTTAGTGTTATCCTTTAAATAGAAGAAGTATGTGTATGTTATTTTTCTGGGAAAACACACATGAGCAAATGAGCTAAAGTTTCAGTGTCAAACAGCTGTGAGAGACAGCAATTAATGAGAGAAATGTAGAAACATAATGAAGGGAGGGCATCCAAGAATGGAACCAACTACACTAAACAAAGGTAGCATGTTCAACGTTGACATTCTCTCCACGCATGAAACACAAACAGTGTCCCGCTGTTGTCGGCCGGCACACGTCTCTTTGTCACAACGTATCGAACACGGGAATAGCTTTTCAATGCCTGGTCGGTGAGGCCGTATATTCTCCCTCCCCTCTCCCCCACACTTCTCTCGTTCAGAGGCGGAGACCAAGCTGTGCACGTGTTACTGTCGGCATGAACACACGACCCGGACCAGAAATTCACCATTAAACGTGTGGGTAAAGAATATAGAAACGCCCACACACGAGTAATGAACCGACACCCTATTAAACCACATTTAGAAGTTCATTATAACTGGGAGGGGAAGGTGAGAGAGATTTAACAAAGATGACGTCATTATTTACTTTCTGAAATAACACATTTTCCATTGTAAGTCTACCACCGATGGACGACACTGAAACATTAAATAATAAACGATACAAATATGCTCATATTGTACTTACACTAAAGCCCGCAGGGAACAACGGTGGCGAATTATATTAAATAAATATCATAACAAACGAAATGAATGTAACAAACGAAATAATTAAGTTAGCACATGAAATAAACATAGTAACAAATGAAATCAATATAGTAACAAATGAAATAAATATAGTAACAAATGAAATCAATATAGTAACAAATGAAATAAATATAGTAACAAATGAAATAATTATAGTAACAAATGAAATAAATATAGTAACAAATGAAATAAATATAGTAACAAATGAAATAAATATAGTAACAAATGAAATAAATATAGTAACAAATGAAATAAATACAGTAACATGAAATAAATACAGTAACAAATGAAATAAATATAGTAACAAATGAAATAAATACAGTAACATGAAATAAATACAGTAACAAATGAAATAAATACAGTAACAAATGAAATAATTATAGTAACAAATGAAATAAATATAGTAACAAATGAAATAAATATAGTAACAAATGAAATAAATATAGTAACAAATGAAATAAATATAGTAACAAATGAAATATAGTCAAAGTTTAAGATAAAAGTCGCATTCTTCTCTTTCTTCACTTCCCTTTGTACCCGTGTCTAGGGAGATACAGAGTTCTGGTTCTTGCCTTGACGGCTTCAATCATTGTTAAACGATGTTGTAGCGCTTCTTTGACGTTGTCTGTCCATCTTACTCTGGGTCTGCCTCTTGATCTTCTGCCCTCCCCTCTTTTAATATATGCCTTGTATGATAGGGAATCGTTGTCCTCATCTAAGTAATGCCTAGAGGTAAAGTAAAGTACGAGCCTTGAATCGGCGTCTTAGCACGCCAGTTTTCTCCCATATGTGCTCGCCCGCTATCCAGAAGTGTTCGGAGACTTCTAGATAGTGTCGCTTCAAGCATCGAAACTCACGATGCGAGGCGGCATTCCTCACCTTCCCAGAATACTACCCTGGTATCCATTTCTGCCAGCGGCTGGGTCGACCGCGGGGGTATTTTTTGTGTCCAACCACGAGTACAACTCGAACTACTACTAGCGGAAATCAAACACGGGTTGTAATAATACTTATATTTATACACATATTTCTTACTTTAATATTCGGCCTCATTCGCAGTCATAGGTGAAATTATGTACTTAGCCCTATCAGAGGCGGGTTATAATGTAACTCTGGTGTTCGAGGGAAAAGCAGTTGAAAATGAACAAACCAGTCTAGTTTGACCAAGCGAGAAGGGATCGAGAGGAATGGCAACTCGGTACTCAAAACCACCAGTTGGGGGACTGGTTGGTCTCGAGGCAAGACGCCGGTCTCCAGATAGAGAGGTTGTGGTTTTATTTACGATTTCTCTCTGCGGCAACCACCCCAGGTCTCAGCAGCGAGGCTCGGCTTGAAACGGCAATTACTCATCGACGGAAAAAATATAAGTACCTCCGAAGACTGAGTTATCTGCCTGTGCGGCGAGGACCCCTGTGAACACGGCTGCCAGGAAAAAAATGGATTAACACGCAAATGCAGTTCCTAGTCTCTAGGGACTTCGTCAGAGGTAAAAGCTGGCGAACAACAACAACAAAAACGCCAGATGAAGTCGGTGCTGGGTCGAAAGGCGCAAATATCACATTTCTGCAAACCATAACAAAACACATGCACGCCGACTTAACGTCCTTTTAGGAGCGGATAGCGAAGAGGTGTCTTCCTTTAGTCTTCGGGTGACCGCAAGCAATTAGTCAGCTATTGAAACATGATCTTGATCATACCAGTCGCATTAGGGCTCGTTTTTTTCCCCTCCATTCATCTCTACTCTGGGGAAGATCTTATAAAATGAATCGCTGCCAGTCAACTTTGCTTCTCTTTTCAGTGTCGCTCTGTCTTCCTCTTTGTATGCATTCTGAAGTTTACCATAGCCTGTTTTGAGATTCTCCTGCTGTTTCTTCTCAATACATGCCCGACATACGTCCACCTTCTCCTCCTAATTGTAAATGAGATCGTCCGTTGCATGACCATCTCTCTGATCTCTATATTAGTCTTGAACTCGCTCCATTAAATAAAGAGTATCCTTCTCAATTAATGGATAGATAATCAATAACCTGAGATATGTTGATGATACTGTACTACTAGCAGAAAATCCTAAAGATCTACAGCAATTACTTAATGAAATAAACATGACAAGCAAAAAATATGGACTAGATATGAATATCAAAAAGACTAAAACTATGATCATAAACAAAGAAAATACTCAAAACCCACAAGTGGATATCAAAATTGAAGGAATAAACCTGGAGACAGTTCAGAACTACAACAACCTTGGACATACTATAACCTGTGATGGAAAATGTACAACTGAAATAAACAAAAGAATAGGAATGGCAAAAAGTAATTTTAATGTCATGAAGAACATACTAACATCAAACAAATAACACCAGGGCTAAAACTAAGAATAGCAAAATGTTACATCTTCTCAATATTCCTGTATGGTGCAGAAACAAGGACATTAGACCAGAAAACAGAACAGAGAATAGAAGCCTTTAAAATGTGGATATATAGAAGAGTAGGTAGAATTGGATTGAAGGAAAAGAAAACAAACAATGAAGTCTTAAAACAACTAAAAATAAAAAGAGAACTACTAAGCACAATTCAAACAAGACAAATGCGATTTTTGGGCCATGTTAAAAGACACAACAGCCTACTGAAAGTAATCTTAGAGGGGAAAATACAAGGTAAAAGAGGCAGAGGCAGACCAAGACTAACATGGACGCGTAACATCAAAAGATGGACAAATCAGCCTATGACAACCTGCACCATCAAAGCAAGAGACAGAGCAGAATGGCGCTCCATGGTAGCCAACCTTCGTTGCGGAGACGGCACTCTCCGCAAATAAAATGAACGGGGACTCTTATTAGTCAGCACTGAGATATAACATTCAAACATGAGAGTTTTTTTGTAAGGTTAATATTCTATTCTATTGATGGAATCAGTTTCATTGCAGTCGGGGCATCCCCATATCCGTTCCATCATTTTTTGAAACGTATACAGACTGACTGTTCTTGTCAGATGTTGATACATCTACTTCTCCCACTAAACAAACTGGATCGACCAGACCCCTTTTCCACGTTTAGACCTCACAGTCTCTCAATGTATACATCATAGTCCCACCCATTCTCCTGATCTTTTCTTAAAGAATGGAGAACAAACTTAGCGATGTCCTCTTTGTCCAGATTAAGGCCAGACTCAGTGGCAGAGCTGCCAGCTTGTCGGCTATTTCACTGCCGTGTACACCAGCGTGCTACAATTAAGCAGGAGAAGCCAGTAGCCAAGAATACTTCAATACTACAGTAGCTTCAATACCTGCCCAACGTTTTCTTACTCCATCTTAAAAGGAATTGGTACTTTACTAAGTTGATGAATAACAGCAAGATTAATCACTGGCCTCATCATCTCTAAATGTTGCACAAAGAAGTGACGTTTATGACTCCTCTCTCCTGGAACACTACATTTTCCTTTTGACTTTAGTTTCCTGTGTGCACCAGGTTACAACAATGTCTCTCCTAATGCTAACGTTGGCAGGGGGTCGCCATCATCATAAGTGGGCCATAAATGAACTGTCAGTTGTCGATCCTTGGACCAGTTTCTGCTCTAAGGTCTCTGTATTGTTCGCTTATTTCTAGGACACGGTAAGGCAGCTTGACACGTACACTAAAGGGCCGTAATCACTCCTTGTCTATAGAGGTAAAGGTTTCAGAACTACCACTCTTTACTACGTCAGTGGATACAGCCGAAAAGAGGAAGCGCAATAGCCTCGTCACCTCCTAATGCGGTGGTTTAGTACATCATCATCAGGTTGCATGCACCACAGCCCGTCTGAAAGAATCTCTGTCTCTAACCAGATCTCCCACACAACGTTGCATTCACCACAGCCCGTCTGAAACAATCTCTGCCTATAGCCAGATCTCCCACACAACGTTGCATTCACCACAGCCCGTCTGAAACAATCTCTGCCTATAGCCAGATCTCCCACACAACGTTGCATTCACCACAGCCCGTCTGAAACAATCTCTATCTCTAGCCAGATCTCCCACACAACGTTGCATTCACCACAGCCCGTCTGAAACAATCTCTATCTCTAGCCAGATCGCCCACACAACGTTGCATTCACCACAGCCCGTCTGAAACAATCTCTATCTCTAGCCAGATCTCCCACACAACGTTGCATTCACCACAGCCCGTCTGAAACAATCTCTATCTCTAGCCAGATCGCCCACACAACGTTGTATTCACCACAGCCCGTCTGAAAGAATTTATGTCTCTAGTCAGATCTCCCACTTCTGTTGTTATGTTCAATATACCAATCTCGTCCCCACTTCTGTATCTCGTCCCCACTTCTGTTGTTATGTTCAATATACCAATCTCGTCATTACATTTTTTTCTTTCTAAGGCAGGATGGAATCAAAATGTTAACTGTAACCAAGTGGTAACTGCACTGAACCCCCACCCCATCCCTAATGGAATCAAAATGTTAACTGTAACCAAGTGGTAACTGCACTGAACCCCCACCCCATCCCTAACGATGTCCACTTGGATGGGGTGGGGGGTGGGATGAAATCCAGCAAGTCTAGATACGAAATTAAATGTCCTTGAAAACAAAAGTCTTTATAGAATCTCAAACATAAGCTGGAAAGAATGCATTTCAAATGAACAGATAAGAGATGAATCAAAACAAGAATATGTGTTGAGCTTTACAAGAAGGCATTGGAAATAAATACATCGGTCATGTGGTGAGAATGAATGAAGAAAGACTTCCCCGTCAGGCATTCATGTGGAAACCATCTGGTAACAAAAAAGATGACAGACCAAGAAAATCGCTACACGGAACAATTGATAGGGAAGGCTCAACCATGGGACTAAGAAACAACCAAGCCAACAAGAACCAGCAGCAGATAGTCAATCTTAGAGAATTATGACTTCCGCCCTATGCGCCATCTTCTGCCCGAGAGGAAAATAAATTTTAGGTTAGTGAACTGGACTACAAAGGACAAGGGGTAGGGTTCGATTCCAACCGACAGCTTCCGGGTTCACACAGCCTTAAATGGGTACCGGATTTTTTTTCTGGGAAAGTAAAGCAGCACGGGCGTAATTCCGACCACATTACACCAAAAATCATGTGCTGAAGGTCTGTATAAAATATAGGGTCACTAACAACATATTTCCCTATACGCCACTTGGCGTGACGGGAGTACTTTACTTTTACTTATATATATATATATATATATATATTCACTCAATAATAGGGCGTGTTACAGATGTCACATGAACTATTTACTGTAGCGATTGTTGCTGCTATTCCGCCTCTGACACCCACGCGCTGTAAAGTTGTGGCAATCAATATTACAATTACGGCTGTGGTCGGGACAAAAACCGGATCTGTCTGCTACGTTAAGCAGGACAAGAGCAGACGTGATGTAAGTTGGATGAGACACTATCATAATATGGAGATGGCTGGTCATGATGACGGTCACAACACTTGGCTGCAGCAACAGCCACCAGAGTTGTATGAATGAGCACGATCTGTGTGTACACGCACACAGGACAAAAATCTGGCTATCTTGGAAGGGATCGCGGTCAAGGTCTGAGATGGTACGTCTCTGTCACCACGCAACCAAGCATCAAAATGGAAGGATAAACAAATATATTGAACTGCCTACACGCACATTTATATCGCATATATCAACACAACATATCATGTTGTAGGTGCTTCGATAATAATTTCAAAATTATTTCTGCTTTAAAGAAAACCATAATTATTAATTATATGTTGTGTTCATGTACAAGATATACATTTATATATGTATTCTGCTCGTGGGCAGCTCAATATATTTGATTGTTCCTTCATTTTTGTGTTTGTTGCTTGGTGACGGACTCGTACTATCCCATACCTAGCGTTGAGCGCAATCCCTGCCAAGATAAATGATAACATCTGATCATATCATGATTACTTTCTTTGTGTGTGAAATCCCCCACCTATTTTTATCTTTCTTATATATATACTCAAATATATAACATCGATAACATAGAAATTCTAATTATTGAAAAGCTCAAAGAATCACATTTACTTTCTCTATTTACATCATCATGCAGATATTTATTTATCTTTTTATTTTATTTTTTTTTTGTGAGAGGGCGGGAGGAAGTGAAGAGCAAAGGTCAGATATCAAGAATGAGGGGCATACAGTGTAGCCATTTACATTTTGTTTGTTTCGCACTTTGAACTGTAACACCTGAGGATGGCCATCCCATCACGTAAACAGTCAACACAAAATAAATGAAAACTGTTGTACAGAAGATGAAAACATAAGCAAAGCTACACAGCAAATACAGAACGTGGAGCCAGGAAAATTATGGCAATAAATATATCTGAATATGACATTTGAAGTCAACAGGAAGTGAATGAATATAATGATTGACAGATGTCAACTTGATGTTGCATAGAACAGTGTGGAGGACTAGACTTGAGGCACTCTGTCAGGAAGGCCACTTTCATGCAATGTGGAGAGATTTTGTTGCTGCTCAACAAAATACTTGCTCTAATAGTCTGCGGCCAAGAAAATGAAGAAGACTATAAACGTGGAAGTGATGAACAAGTGGTCACAACAAACTGCAAGTTTCAAGACAATCACCACACAAACGTGCAGTCTAGCACAGTCAGATCCATCACTGACACTGTCAGTATTTATTTCATGTTAATCACCCATCTCCCACTCTGACTAACAACAAAACCACTCTGCCAAAATCTGAGTTTTTATTTCTATTGGAATGTCACTTTTACTTGACAACACAAGGGAGAGATAACATGACAGAACTTGTCCAACTCCCAATGTTGGATGCTCATAAGTGTCTGTTTCTACATTCATTGTCATACAGCCTGTTGTCAATACATTTTATTGTGTACCTCTAACTTTAGGTAATTTTACATGTGTCACCTTTCCTAACGCATGTAAATATTCTTTAGCGCTTTCATGACACTAAATTAAAAAAGGGAAGTGCCCCCCCCCAAAAAAAAAAAAAGTGGAATAATTAAACATCAAGCGCAGCACAAATTACTATGTATTAAGCAAACTGTAAATCTGTATCAAGAGCTTTCCAATTTTCCCATGATGCTGTAATACATGAGCAGACAGCGACCTGAACAGAACAATTTAAAGTTATGTCCCCCTTGAAAGATATATTTCCTATGTGAGAGAGACATATTTCCTATGTGAGAGAGACATATTTCCTGAGCTTTGAAAGCTGATCAATTACACTTCTAAATCAACAGTTACATTAAAATGTTAAATCACAATAACTACAGACTTTTATAAATTACTTTACTCCATCTCCTGTAATTACTTGTATAGCATTTATAAAATGCCCACAAAATTATGACACTATCAACAGTTATGTTATAATAGCACATCACAGGTATGGAACAGTGCTCAAAAGCTCAGCCAAAAACATAAATATCATAACATATTATCATGCTGAAGTCAGATGTGTTGGGCTCAAAGGTGCATATACCACAGTTTTGCTGCAATCCACAACACAACACATACAAGTGCCCACTTCAAATCCATCGAAGGGTGGACGATGAACAGGTTTATTCATTTAGTCATCGGTTGAACACAAGCAAGCATAATATATGATATACAAATATACAAGAGAAATTCATAACTTCTCAGAGCCAACTTGGCCTACAGCAGAATAAGAATTTTGCCCAGAATTTACAATTAAAAAAAAAACAGAACATTTAATCTGACACGTTAAACAGAGACTTCTGGTCAATATGGTGGATAGGCGGCAGGAAACATTGAGGCTTGGTCTAAAAAGTGTTCCTTGTTGCAGTTTCCTCGTATTCCAAGTCTGGCTTGCTGCCGGAGCTACTGAGTTTTGTGCTCTGTGCCCACAATGAGCTCAGGATTGTGTTTTGATATTCTGACTGCTTAAAATGAATAAAGATATGATACTATGATATATGATGTCGTTAACATGATGTCTACTAAAGGAATTGATTGTCCCCTTCGTCATCCATCCTTAGAAGGAAGTTAAATGGGCATAGATACATTGTGTTGTAGTTTGCAGTAGCAGTTTCAGCATGTTATTTTTGAGTAACGGGTTGTCTTTCCTTTTCGATCCTTACTCACTTGGCAAGACTGGACAGGTTAATCTGTTTCTGGGGCATCACAGAGAGGTGGATTAGGATCTGGTTCACCAATCCTGGCACAAGCCATCAGCTGTGTGTCAGTGGCAGCTCCAGCTCTGCTGCTGTGAGGTGCCTTTGCTTCCAGTCAAAAAGATTACAAATCCAAAGAAGAATAAACAAGTAAAATCATAGTTAGTTTGTCTCACTGGCAAAACAGAAGCATCCAAATTTTATTTATTTTCTTGTAACTCAGATCAAATAATGTTTAATCAGCAGCCCATATTAGAGACAAATTCTGACCATCAAGATAGTCACGTATTGTCAACACAACCTAAAACAAAGAAACTGAATATCTTGTACAACCTGTAGGCAGATGTTAAACATCTGTCACAAAATGACAAGGGGGTTGGGAAAATGAAGCCCATGCAAAGTATTCTTCTTCTTCTACTTTTCAGCTCCGTGTAGAGCATAGGTCTTCACAAAACACTTTCCAAGCCGCTCTGTTTCTTGCCATACTTTTAAGTTCATTCCAGCGCTCGTGCACTGCCGGGGCCCGAAAGGGGGGTAAAGAATAGTGGCACTGTTCCCTACCAGGCATGTTCATAAAAGGCAACTAAGTAGGGCTGGGCATGGGACTGGCTATCCTGTACCATTAAAAAAAATAAGCTGCAAAAACTTCACAAACATGGACAAATCAAAGTATTACTAAACCATAATTATCATAAGCTTGTGTAAGAAGTTGATCACCAGTGATAAGTGGTATGGTAGAGA
This sequence comes from Megaustenia siamemsis, assembly GCA_032433765.1. NCBI lineage: Eukaryota > Metazoa > Mollusca > Gastropoda > Stylommatophora > Ariophantidae > Megaustenia > Megaustenia siamemsis. The sequence continues at coordinate 107,317,338 of JAVIAB010000124.1, forward strand.
TAATTATTACTGTCAAAAATAAGCTCACAAATCACATCAATAAAGGATACATAAATAAGATCCTTCTTGTATCGAACTTTGAGATTTGTGTTGATTCCATTTTCATCAATGTCACTTATAAGAATCATATCCCTTACTCCATCGGTGGGCCTCAAACCTGGAGAAAGACATGATGGGTGCTTGAAGTGATGACTATGTCATATGTCAATGTTACTACATTACGAGTTGAGTGTTAAGCACTTACGACAAAAGTAAACACAAAAACTGAATGAATTCTGTTGGAGTTGGTCTAATAATAATGAACTATTAAATTTTAACATAAACCACACACAAAAAACATTACAACAATTAACAATTATACAATATAACTAGTGACCACCTGTAGTGATAATGATCATAATGTAATAAATGAAAACTATAATAAAGTAGTAAAGTACCACAACCACAGATATTTATTCACTAGTAGCCTCCTCAGTGCAGGACAGGATTCAACATTTACACACAATAATTTGAGTTAACTACAATATAATCTAGATTACAGCATTACAATTGTTACAAATAATATAAATAATATATTATTAATGACAGGTTCCAGTATTTATTCAATCAGCGATGGGACAAACAATGCAACAATTCGAGCACATACAACTTCAATACGAGGACAATTACAAATTAAAGTGATTTTGTTCCAATATCAGTAATATTATAATAAATAACACTGACTAAAGCTAACACTAACACTGTTATTGAGTTATTGAGTTATATGCGGGTCATCATCATTGCACTCCGAACATGTCCATAGGTGCTCAGATCCCCTCCTCAGCAATTCCCTCAGTGTCCAGCGACTGACGACTCCAGTTCTATGTTGGTTGATAAGTCTTCTTACACGGCCACCAAGTTTCTCATTTCTGGCTGTGCCCATCTTAACTCCCATTTCCATCATCCGAAGAAGCGACGTTGATCTGTGTTTGTCGAAGTCCCGTGCTCTTCCCACATCTCGGAGTGCATTGATGATGTCCGCCCGATCCATCGGTTGCCCGTCCTCAACGACAGCGCAGCTAGCCAACCTGTCCGCTCTCTCATTTCCCCGCACTCCCGCATGTCCAGGGACATAGACAAAGGTGACCTTACGTATTTTGGATTTCTGCAACGACTCTACCCATTGCATGCGTACAAAGCCCGCCTCCACTTTTTTTATCATGCTCATCGAATCACTCAGTATACATGCGTGGATGTAGTCTTGTGACTCTAACCATTTGAATGCCTTGGTCACTGCCATCACCTCCATTGTCATGCTACTCGTGGTCATGGCGTATGCACCACTGTCTTCCTTGGCCATTCTGCCTGCCGAACGTGCTGTAAATGCCCATGCACTTCTTTCGTGTCGTCTTACAGATCCGTCTGTATAGATGACTGCATCTTTCTCATCGGTGTTATCGCAGATGAGACCGTTGACCTCAGCATTAACCACGACCGGGTTCTGTTCCCTACTTTTCCTGTCGAGTGTGACAATACATGAGAAAGTCCCCTTGAATGTCGTAGGCACCGGTATCCACTCCTCACCAACGCTGAGATTGGTAAGCCCACAGACCTGTTTGATGACATCTTCTGCTCGGCCCACCCATGATTTGCCTCTTTTTAGCCTGGTGCCTTTCTCTGTGTTGAGCACGTGGTGCAATGGATGCTCTGTATCTGTACTAATCTTCAGGTATGCTCGTGCTCTCCAGATCTTGATTCTGTCATCCATGGTTGGAAAGTCAAGAAGATACCTCATTGCCACACAGGGAGTGTCCCTCGTACATCCCAGGATAATGCGCATGGCTTCATTTTGTATTTTCTCCAGCCTATCAATTTGAGTCGTACTAACAGTAAGAATGGCCAGGGCATACTCGATTGGTGCGAGGACTAATCCCTGGAACAGAAGAGTAAGTAGCCTCTGCTCGATGTTGGCAGCTGCCATGACCTTCAAGGCGGCTAATCCTTTGCGGGATTTTGTTATCACATGGTCGACGTGGTCCCGAAAACACAGGCTGCGATCAAACTTAACTCCGAGGTATGTCATCAACTTGTCCCTGGTCACCTCATCAGCTCCCATTCGTACTACCGGTGTGGTCGTATTAACGATATGATTGTTAAGGGAGAACCATGAAACTGATGCTTTATTAGGATTAACCAAGGCACCTGAAACCCCACACCAGGAAGAAATGCGATCGAGTTCGTCTTGCATTGTGGAGGCGATTCCCCGTCTGTCTCTTCCCTGTCGATATACCAGAATATCATCAGCAAAAGTCATAGTTCTTCCCCTCCCATCCAGCTGTTGGGACGTGATCGTTATTGTGTACACATTAAATAGAACTGGTGACAATGGTGAGCCTTGTGGCAGCCCAGGACAAATGGATGTTGGCTCGGAAGACCAACTTCCACATCTGAGTATCACCTTCCTCTGAAACAGTGCCGCGGCGATCCATCTTATGAGGAAGGGGTTCACCGCCAGTTTGAGAAGCATATGCATGAGATATTCAAATGGTACCCTGTTGTATGCATCCTCCAGATCTATAGCAGCAGCACATGTCTCCTCTCGTCTGTGGAAGCCTTCGAAGACGTCATATGCAAATACTGCCGCATTGAGCCATGTCTCTTTGTTATATCTATAACCTCCGAGTGTGGATGGGAATACGCGTTTCTGTTCAAGGCGACACGTGAGGACACGGGCAAATATTTTCTCCAGCAGCTTGCCCACAGTGTTCTGCATTGTGATGATTCTGTAGGCACTGATCTGATTCTGGCCAGTATTCGGAGTGGCCAGATTAAGGAGGAGTGGCTACACAGCTACTTACTACCGCTACCGAAGCCAAACAAGGACCATTCTCAGATCAGTGCCTACAGAATCATCACTAACACTGTTAGTAACAGTGTATTGTCACCATTTCACAGATCTGATATGAGTTATCACTCAAGACTCAGACTGTATTTGAGACATCTCTACCAGATCGTAAAAAATATCAAATTCGGGAAAACCAAAACAAATGCAGTTTTGCTTATGTTGGATGTTTGTACTAATAGTGGATGGAGTATATTTAAGTTGTAGGTAGCTTTAACTTTAACATTTAGGTACCTGTGTAGTGTTAAGTTTGGACCATCCCAAGTTTGAAGTTTCAACAATCAACTTAAACAAAATAATTGACTGTCTACCTCAAAAGAAGAAAGCTCAAATTTCCACATTAACATTAATTGATTTAATTCCTTTTTTTTTTTAATCGCACATTTAGTAAACAACATATTGCATTTAAACATATCAAATTAAATAAAATATCGTCACTGCCACAAGTTAATTTTACAAAGTCCAGTGTGATAGATTTTTTCTCAGTCCATCTTTGACGGTGAAAACAGAGCAGACGACAAGAGACGACGACCCATCCCCGCCATCCACACACCGGCTGTCATTTATCGCTGCATCGAACATTTTCAGGCGAATTAGTCATTAATAAAAATGTCTAGCAAGTACTTACCTTGCAATGCTAGTTCTGGTTTTATCAATATTGAAGTCATCTTTATTGTTTTCTGTTAAATTAATCCAATTTGAGAATAAAACTAACCAAACCCCATGGAGATCATGCCTCGCTCTACCAGCCGCTGACTCACTCAATGGCCAGCGAGGGCTTTTCTTCTCCTGGAAATTCTCAAAGTACGGTTGCCTGTGCGGGCTATATTTTATAATTCTGCGCAAACCACAAATGTCTCATATCTATCTATCTATCTATCTATCTATCTATCTATCTATCTATCTATCTATCTATCTATCTATCTATCTATCTATCTATCTATCTATCTATCTATCTATCTATCTATCTATCTATCTATTGTCCTCTCGAGCCAAAGACGGTACAACAAGGCAGAAATTCTAGACTCTTGTGTCCGACGATCCTTTAACTGTCAGACCTTGCATTGGACTCATTGCATTGTATCTCACCACACGGTTCTGTTCTGGGCGAGTTGCTCAATCTCGGTGATGGAGCTGATGCCTGCTGTTTTTGTCTCTCGCTTTACTCTTCCTTTTAGTGGTTCTTTAAGTCGGCCTCTTTTTCTTTTACCCACTGGTTCCAATTTGAGGGCTTGCTTTGAGATTCTTTTGTTGTCTCTTCTCATCACACGGTCAATATATGACCACAATTCTTTTCGTGATTATAGATGGTATTTTTGGATGCTTTATCATATCTCTTATTTCTGTACTAGTCTTGAACTCAGTTTATGATATACGCAGTATTTTATTCTCTAGCCATAAGTGAATTATCAGTAAGATATTTCAATGAACAGACTAAACAGATATATTATAATCTGGACATAAAAATAAACAAAAATAAAACAATCCGTTTGTATTTCTTAGAATGGAGGCGAAGGGGCGCTTCACATCAGCAGAGATGGAAGTTATCAGCGACCCACAGCTGATGATTTGTGCCAGGATCAGTGAATTAGAACCACCCAAACCCTGCTCCACCTCTCCGTAGTGTGTCCAGTAATAGACTAACCTGGCAAATCTGGCCAAGCGGATAGGAATTGAAGAGGGAAGACAACCCGGTATTCAAACATTTCGTGCTGAAGTCGGATGTGTTGGGTCGAAAGGCGCAAATATCAGTTATACTGCAAACCACAACACACCCCAGAAAAGCCCACTTAGCGTCCTTTTAAGGGCAGATGACGAAGAGGTGTACTTCTTTAGTCATCGGGCGGCAAGCGCAAGCAAGCAGCATATCTTAAAATTAAGGAATTTGTAGTATCAGTGTCCTAAAACTAAAATCTCTTAGGATCTAAAAGTGACCAAACAGGCAAGCAATCCTTTAACAAAACGGACTCTCTTTTTCAATTTCAGTTTTAAATCACAAACATTATGTGTTAAAACATTAACTAAACCATTCTTCACAGCTCTAAAGGAAATTTTGTTTTTAATTAATACAGAATATTGTTACCAAAGTTAGAGAAATGTTGCCAAAAGTTAGAGCTTATCGTCAGTTGAGGCTGTGTGCAGTGAATTTTAATCATTTATTTTTCTCTTGGGTCGAAGACTGCAAATAAGGTGAAAGTCATAGTTATCCACTACAAATGATTTGCTGCTAGTTCCCATAGATCTTGATTGTGTCTTAGTCCCATGGTTTTACCTTCCTTAGCATTTGTTCTGCTTAGCATTTCTTTTTGTCTTTCTTCTTTTCTTTTACCAGATGGTTTCCACGTGAGTCCCGATGGTCTTTCAGTCTCCTTCAGCATTTGTTTTCTTTTCTTTCCATCCAATTCTACCTATTTTTCTATAAATCCACATTTCAAAGGCTTCAATTTTCTGTTCTGTTTTCTTGTCTACTGTCCATGTTTCTGCACCATACAAAAAACTTGAGAAGATATAACATTTTGCTAATCGTAGTTTTAGCCCTGGTGTTATTTGCCTTGATGTTAGTATATTTTTTAATGGTATTAAAATTACTTTATGCCATTCATATTCTTTTGTTTATGTCAGTTTTACATTTTCCATCACTGGTTATAGTATGTCCAAGGTAGTTGTAGCTCTGAACTGTCTGCATGTGTATTCCTTCAACTTTGATGTTCACTTGTAGGTTTTTGAGTCATTAATAGCAAATATTATACAAATCGTATTCCGTACAAGTTTTCTATTGTAAATTGCTACGTAGTGTAAAGCGTGCGGATTTCAAAATAAAATTAGGTCTCAATGTGTCCTTTCCACCTAATCCTGTTTAAAATGGCTATCCCAAAACCATCCTGTCTAGAATGTTATGCCATACATGCATTACATATAAAAACTATATAAACTTATAAACACGACAAGAATGCAGGTTTTTTTTTTTTTTTTTTTTTTTAAACCGACTCGACTGAGATACGTTTATAAGCTTCATTATTAACTGAGCAAAGTCGGAGTAGATATTTTTACTTGTGAGACAGAAAAACGAACAAACAGAATAATTGTCATCTTTTTACAGTCATCATGGAACTCTACACTTGACAGCACTGATCGCTTCCATTCCTCTGTCTGCTGTACGCTCCACGCGCCCCTTTTATCCACTTATAAACGTACACAGACAAATTAAAAACTTTGAAATGTGGATTTATAGAGGAATTGGACGGAAAGGAAATAATATATCTATATCAGTAACAGCCACCAATACAGAAACACGGCGATGCTAGCTTCTGTTAGCAAACCTGTTTTGATGCAAGCTGTTACTGCGGAAGACCACGAGGAGGTAGAACTGTTATGTATTGGTCAGCTGATAGTGAGCAGAACCTGCTATTGCGACCGCAGGTGGAAGGCGCTATACCCATCCCCCGTTGAGGTGGGAGAAAAGCTATCCCGACTATATTGGGGAAAGTAGATATCACCAACCTTCCAAGTTATTAAATTATTTTTTTCCCTTCAATTGCTTGCTTACGTTTGTTATAGAGTGAGCTATTGGAAGCATAGGGGGCAGGTAACTTAGTTGTTACCCGCTTCTCAATAGACAATAGCAGTAACAAATGGTAGCGACCATCAGTGTTAGGACATTAATTTAAAGTTAAGGAATGGAAATTTTCCAGAATGACAAGTTGTAGAGACGAAGTTAAGGGAGTAAAGGTTTATAGTGGGTGGTAGACACACAGAGGTGAGGAAGGTAAAGTAGAATTATACAGAGAGTTTAGGTCCATGGAATTTTCCACGCAGCAGGTTGTGAAAATTAGAAGATAACGCAGTGTTTGTAGGGGTAGGGTCCTCAGACATAGCAAGGACACCCACCAAGCTAAGGTAGGAATGTCCAGAATTATCCTGATTATCCTGGACATAATAGTTAATGGAAATTTCCATGCGGGTTTTCACTTCAATCGGGTTGTTGTGGAAGTGACCATGACACATGACTAGCGCATGCATTGACCCCATGACTTTGGTTGTATGATAAATGAGTGGTCATCCAACAAATGGGTCATCGAGATTCACGAAAACAAGGTGTTTTCATCAAACCAGGAGAGGTCATTGTCATGTAAAAGTAAAGTAAAGTACCCCCGTCACGCCAAGTGGCGTATAGGGAAATATGGTGTTAGTGACCCTATATTTTACAGACCTTCAGCACATGATTTTTTGGGGTAATGTGGTCGGTATTACGCCCGTGCTGCTTTTACTTTCCCAGAAAAAATCCGGTACCCATTTAAGGCTGGGTGAACCCGGAGCCGTCGGTTGGGATCGAACCCTACCCCTTGTCCGTAGTAGTCCAGTTCACTAACCACTGAGCTATCGCGGCTCCTACTAATTTTTAGGGAATTAGTAAAACCCAGGTGTCCTCGCCAGGATTACGAACCCCGGCTGTTGCCGTGGTAAGCCAACCGCCAATCATTGTCATGAGTTAACCATTATTTTAAATAGGTTATAGAAGTCACGAAAATAATCTGTTATTGTTAAAATAGGGTAACATTTGAGACACAGGTCAGATTTTGGAGTTCAGGTCTCGGACACAGAGTGAGGAGGGCTGACCGAATTGCAATTTGTCACTTCGCGACAAAATTGCGACAATTTTTATTGGCTACTGATTTTCAGGTGAAGAGAGTGGTTGGAGTATTTAAACTTTAACACTATAGGTTTGAGACAGTCAGGATTAAATTCGTCAGAAATTAATTAGTCAGGAATAGAAAGTCAACAGTTCGAGTTAGTTAGTCAGGAAAGAGAATTAGATATTTACAACAGTTAGAAAGTTAAGATTAGAAAGTGAAGCCAGTTAGTTAGGAAGTTCAAATCTTCAAGTTGTAGTTCAAGTCAGTTGAGAAGTTATTAGTAGAAGTTGATAGAGAGTTGGAGTATAGCAATGAGAATATGAACATTAGTGTCGTGAAGTGTTTTTATGAGTATTTCAAGTTGTTTCACATTTCTCATGAACATAAGTTGAATAATGTTGATGATTAATAAATGCAATATGCACTTGTGGACAAATACAATAAAGAGTCAGTCTGGTTTCTATAACAACGTTCGCCCGATGACTACAGTATTCTAGAGTATTCGTAGACTGTAGAATTCCTCTTCGTCATCCGCCTTTAAAAGGACGTTAAGTGGGCGTGTCTGCGTTGTGTTGTGGTTTACAGTATAACTGTGATATTTGTGCCTTTCGGCCCAACTTCAGCACGACATTTTTGAGTACGTTGTTGTCTTCCCTCTTCGATCCTTGCTCGCTTGGCCAGACTAGACAAGTTAGTCCGTTACTGGAGGCACCACGAAGAGGTTGGGCAGGGTCTGGATGGTTTTGATTCACCGATCCTGGCGCAAACCATCAGCTTTGGTCGCTGACAACTTCCAGCTTTGGTGCTGGGAAGCGCGCCTTCAAATAATGTGTGATATCGGAGACGGAATATAGTAAGTAGGTCACAGGATCAAGTTTGAAATGTTCAGGAAAATCTTATACTCATATCAACAATATTGCTTACCGCGTAGATAAAATAGGAAATTGATATCAAATATTTGCCAGTCCAGGCTGTTAGTGGGTCATTGATGACTGCTTGATTTAGAATGAGCGAACTGTAACTGATATAGATCCTAGTTCACCTCCGTGTGGTAGGCCTGGATAGACTCATCATCATCAAGTATCGTGCCTACTGGCGTAGATGATTCTGTCTCTCCACAACTTTCGATCCCGACAGTTCTTTATCATTTCTGTTGTTGGCCTTCTACCAAGCCATTCTCTTAAGCTGTCTGGTATTTTCTCTCTTTGCTTCCCTCTATCTCTTCGTTCCTCAATGTTTCCAGTTGTTACAAAATATTCCAGTTGTTCTCTTCTCATTACATGGCAAAAAAATGATGATTGTTTCTTCCTAACATTGGAAATTAGCTCTCTTTTTGCTTTGACCTCTCTCAGAACATCTTCATTACACTTCTTAGCTGTACATGGTACTCTCAACATTCATCTGTAAAACCACATTTCTACAGACTCCAATGATTTTCTTGTCTGTTGTCCTATTGTCCATAATTCACATCCATATAACTTTACTGTCTACGTTTGTGCTTTCTAAAATGTTGATTATTTCTTGGTGCTTTACTTTGTCAAATGCCTTGGTGTAATCTATGAAACATAGGTATAGATCTGTTTTCACCGCTATGACTCTTTCTACTAAAGATCTTATGATATATATGGCATTGCTCGTTCCTTTACCTCCAACAAAACCACACTGTTCATCGCTAATTTCTGGACTGATTTTGTTTCGTACTCTTTTAACGATGATTCTTAGTAATATCTTAGTCATGTGACTCATAAGGCTTTTTGTGCGATGATCATCGCATTCAATCGCACCAGATTTGTTTGGTAGGGCTATGAATATTGATTTGAGCATGTCGTCTGGTATATATCCGCTGTTGTAGATATCATTCAATATTTTTGTTATTAGTTCTATTCCAAAATCACCCATGCTGGATAGACTATATATATATATATATATATATATATATATATATATATATATATATATACACACACAAATCTGGCAAAGCACAGAAGGATCGAAGATGGAAAGCAACATGTTCTAAAAAATAGCGCGTTTCTGAGCCGACAAGCACAAACTATCGCTACATGCCCTAGACAACAAGGACACAACGTATCTACAACTATTTACATTTTCTTGTAACCGTGGACGATGACGAAGAGTAGTTGTTCGACGAATGGATGAAAGGCGAAGAAACAAGAAAGGATCATGGGATACCAACTAAGAAAAAATACACGCAGTGTAATAAATAATGATAAAAAAATCGGGCGGCCTTTGTCCGCATGCAATGGGTAGAGTCGTTGAAGAAGTCAAAAGTATATAGGATCACCTTTGTTTACGTCCTTGGACATGCGGGAGTGCGGAGAAATGGAAGAGCGGAGAGGTTGGCTAGCTGCGCTGTCATTGAGGACGGTCAACCAATTGATCGGGCGGATATAATCAATGGCTTCCGAGATGTGGGTAGGGCACAGGACTTCGACAACCATGAGTCCACGTCACTCCTTCGAATGAAAGAGATGGGAGTTAAGATTGGCACAACCAGAAACGGAGAAACTTAGTGGGTGTGTAAGAAGAATTATCAACCAACACACACATGGAGTCGTCAGTCGCTGGACACTGCGGGAATTGCTGAGGAATCTGAGCACCTATTTACATGTTCGGAATGCAGTGTTGATGACATGCAAATAACTCAATAACACGCAGTGGTAACTTGAGGTAAAGCTATGCATGTTCTATACTCAAGGGAGATAAAAAAAAAAAAAAAAAAAAAAAAAAAACAGCCATGTTAACATCCATATAGTGGGCTCCGGGAAACAAGCTCAAGAAGGACAAAACAAGTCTGGACCAGACAAGGAACACTCTGCGAAGGATTGCCACGGATCGTGTAAAATGGAGGATTTGTATTGTTTTCCAAACAAAACATAAGACAACATTGAGTCCAACAAAGGGTCTGACTGTAGTAGAGCAAGAAGACGTGACTCTCGCCTGAATACAAACACTTTCAGGATGGTCGTTTCAGTAACTAACGTGTCCGTCGCTTTCAAATGGTAATTCATGTTCTTCCTTTCTGTCGCTCACTCAATGACTACTTCAAGAATTAACTACCCTCTTCGTCGACCGTCTTTAGAAGGACGTTAAGTAGGCGTAGATACGTTATGTTGTAGTTTACAGTTTAAAAAAAAAAAAGTAAAGAGCCCCGTCACGCCTAGTGGTGTATAGGGAATATGGTGTTAGTGACCATAATTTTGATAGACCTTCGGCACTTGATTTTTGGGGTAATATGGTCGGTATTACGCACGTGCCGCTTTACTTTTCCAGAAAAAATCCACTACCCACCTAAGGCTGGGTGAACTCGGAAGCCGTCGATCAGGACCGAACCAGATCTCTTGTCCTTCAGTTCACTAACCACAGAGCTATCACGGTTCCATAATTTGCAGTCATCATCATCGAGTAAAGTGCATGCTGGCGTAGGTGATCATGTGTTTCCACAACTTTCGATCTCGACAGTTATTTGTCATTTCTGTTGTTGGTCTTCTGCCAAGCCATTCTCTTAAGTTGACTGGTATTTTTTCTCTTTGTTCCCCTGTCTCTTCGTCCCTCAATTTTCCCATCTGTCACAATATATTCCAGCTGTTTCCTTCTCATTACATGCCTAATAAATGATGATGGTTTCTTCCTATTATTGGAAATTAGCTCTCTCTCTTTGCTTTGGTCTTTTTCAGAATAAATTCTGGATTCCAGGCCGATACGAAATTCGTGCACGTGGGCCAGGATTTTCCTCGTGGGGATTATAAGAGCACCTATGGGTTTGTCCGGTGTGCCGTCATGATGATCCTAACAACAAGCAGATGCCGGTCAGGCTTGGGAACAGCACACAAACTTGTTTACTATTTTATGATAACGCCTACTTTGAGAGACATCATCTTGTGCCGGCACTTAGCAAATGGATCGACGTTTCACTCTGTCTCTTGCTTTCATGGTACTTCTCTAACTGAGAAAGGATGTAGGAGAGATTGACAGAGAAAGGATGTAGGAGAGATTGACAGAGAAAGAGATTAGGAGACAGCATCAATGAATGAGCAGGCTTCAGCTTCGCAGAGTCACAAAGAGTGACTGCAGACATAGATCAATGGAGAAGTCTGACAGTAGTGTCTAAACACCACCTAGGCTTATAGGATAAGGATGTAAATATGTTGTACTGGCTTCTCCTGTCCATAACTTATTGTTGGGGTCATCAACATCACGTCGCATGTCCTGAACGTTGCATTCACCACAGCCCATCTGAAAGAATCTGTCTCTAGTCAGATCTCCAACAGAACGTTGCATTCACCACAGCCCATCTGAAAGAATCTGTCTCTAGTCAGATCTCCCACAGAACTCTCTTGTCTTGTTCCTCTATTGTCATGTTTAAGGTTTTCTTGATGTCATGAAACCACATTCTTCTTGGTGTGCCAAATGTTGGGGTAAAAACATAAAAATACACAAAAATGCTTTTAGATACTTTAGCATATTACCGCTATGTAGTTGATTTGTGTGCGTCTATACATACACTTGTGCTGTGTTGATTTTGTTTCCCAGTTGAAGGTCTACTGAGCTGAAGCGTTGTTCTGCTTTTGTTTTGTTTCTCACCTAAGTGAAGCTGTAACCTTAGCTCCCACCCCTACCTTTTTAAAAATGTTCATTTCTTTATATTGCCAGACCATCTAAGTCTTTGCCTGCCTGGTTTACCACGTATTTTTTCTTGCATTGTTTTTAAAACAATCGTTTTGCTATATACTAGATAGTTTGGTGTCACGGAAAGCAGTCAACAGCAGTACTGATACGATGCAACGTGGATAGAAGATTATGGAAGGACATGATCGCATATGCTAAACCAGTATGACACATGATGATTGTATTGTTGCTTGTAAAAAAAAAAAATATTGTGTCTTGTTCAAATAAGCTTAAAGATCCCCTTTTACTTTTTTATTTGCCAGACATTCATGCTGCTATCACGAGTGTATACCTTTAAGGAATTATGATCATATGTAAATATGTTTAGTTAAGCTGTTCTGTTCTGGGGCATGCCAGCAGGAGGTACACAGTTGAAAGTAATCTCTGTGCTTCTTTTGTTTTACAACTGTTCATGACAAACCTCCTTATAGATTGTACCAGCATGTGCTCCTGACAAACCTCTTTATAGATTGCACCAGCGTCTGCTCCTGACGAATCTCTTTAGAGATTGTCCAAGCATGTGCTCCTGACAAATCTCTTTATAGATTGTACCAGCATCTGCTCCTGACAAATCTCTTTATAGATTGTACCAGCATGTGCTCCTGACAAACCTTTTTACTTCTGCATAGATTTATACTGGTAACTGGTCTTGACAAACTTCACATATTACATTGATGTCTGCTCCAGCATGACAAACTTCACATATTACATTGATGTCTGCTCCAGCATGACAAACTTCACATATTACATTGATGTCTGCTCCAGCATGACAAACTTCACATATTACATTGATGTCTGCTCCAGCATGACAAACTTCACATATTACATTGATGCCCGCTCCAGCATGACAAACTTCACATATTACATTGATGCCCGCTCCAGCATGACAAACTTCACATATTATATTGATGCCCGCTCCAGCATGACAAACTTCACATATTATATTGATGCCCGCTCCAGCATGACAAACTTCACATATTACATTGATGTCTGCTCCAGCATGACAAACTTCACATATTATATTGATGTCTGCTCCAGCATGACAAACTTCACATATTATATTGATGCCCATTCCAGCATGACAAACTTCACATATTACATTGATGTCTATCCAGCATGACAAACTTCACATATTATATTGAAGTCTACTCCTAATAAACCTCTACAGAAGTCTACTCCTAACAAATATCTTAATCTCTTCATAAGTTACACTGGTATATAGTTAAGAGTTTTCTCCCTTCCATTATTACCTGAAAAATCAGTAGCAATTGAATTTCAAAGATCCACTGATTGAAAACCTTCAAAAATTATCATTAAATACAGCAACTGCAAAATAATATGAAAGTTAAATAGTGTGACAAAACAACACACACACAAACGTTAGCTGCATTCAAGAAAATATTTATTTTATTAGAAAGAAAGGCGTTACAAAAATGTATAACAAGAAACAATAACCAATTAGGACAGATTAAAACTATCAATTTTGCAATCAAAGTAGAAGTAATTTTTTAGTTTCAGTTTGTGACAATTTCTACAAAAACACATCTCATCAATGTTGTTTGTGTTCGCAGATTATATCTATAGCCAAGTCCCTAGGGACTGAATTTTGTGAAATTATAACTCTTTCCTGTTTTTCACATTGGTAGCCATGTGCTCAGGTGTCCCCTGTCATACAGGCAGATATTCTCCAATTTCAGATGTTCTTTACTTCATTGTTTAAGAGATATTCATTTCCTTGATTGGTTGTTAAATCACTTGTTAAATCACTTGTTAAAGAATGAAGCAAGTCATGCTACATCTCCAAACCATTAGATGCATGTTGTAATAAGTTTATGTTGGTGTTCTTTAGCATCTACTTTCTTTTCTTTTATAAGAATAGAGATGGACTGTAACAATGAGAATCTACTTGGGGCACATCAATTTAGCAAATTATTACATCAAAGTGACAATAAACTGATCTCAGGTAAAATTGCTGAAACCATATCACACAATAAAACAAATCTACTGTATAATAAAGAATGAAAGTATATCAAAAATAATATCAAAATGTAAAGTCTACATTAGCAAGGCAGCCACACTAAAAAATAATGAATGAATCATCTGACCTCCTTGGGATCAATGTCTGTCACCCCAAACAAACCATGCCCTGCTGGTGGCAATGTCAGTCACACACCTCTAAAGATTTGGCATGCAGCATCATAAGATCCAGGCTAGGCATGGTTTGAATGGGACAAGTGATATTGACTCCCAGATGGCCAGTTTGACTGTGGTTTGAGAGCCTTTCAGATTAACTTACGTAGTAAATCAACAAATCATTTTTCAGACTTCTATTACAAGACCTGTTTCTTTTTCAAACTGACAAATATTGTATGAGAATTCCCAAGCTAAAAAAAAAGAATAAATAACAATAATATACAATAAGACATAGATTTGTAAACAGCCCCTGACATATCTGAAATTGTTTATGTCTGGCATTAGATAATAGTGAAGGTGACAACCCATTGAGGTTTCTATCTTATTTAGACTGTAACAAGCTAATTTACACTTGGTAATAAATCCTTATCTACAAAAATATGTGCTAAATGGCATATCTGTATCTTTATTTCCATCTTATTCTCATAATTAAAATAAAATGTACATGTTTCATATTAGATGGTGGCCAGTTACTAACACAAATTTATTGTAAACATGACCCAAACATAACAGGGTCTTGATCCTTCCTGCGCTGTCAGACATCACATAGGGCATGTACTGTTTTTCACCATCCATTTTTATTGTTAGCAAATATTATAGGATAGCAACCACAAGATGGAATATATTTATTTATTAATTTTTTAAAATGCACATTAACCCTGTACAGTTCAAAATATATTCACATAAGTCATTTATCTAATCTAATATACCTTAATATTTCATAAACTGTACGCTTGTGAATTTTTGTACTGCATTTATTGTAATGATCTCCCATACTGAGTGGACAATTTTCTGATGACTTGAACATAAAATTAAAATAAAAAAGTCAAAGATACAGACTCCAAAATGTAAACCCAACACTATAATACAAAATAATATTCATTGAATCATTACAGATTTTATTGAGAAAATTTAGCGTTAAACACGTTGACTTGATAGAATGTAAAAAAAAGTAAAGTACTCCCATCACGCCATATGGCGTATAGGGAATATGGTGTTAGTGACCATAAATTTTACAGACCGTCACCACATGATTTTTGGGTAATGTGGTCGGTATTATGCCCATACCCCTTTACTTTCCCAGAAAAATTCCGGTACCGATTTAAGGCTGGGTGAACCCGGAAACCGTCAGTTGGGTTGAACCCTACCTCTTGTCCTTTGTAGTCCAGTTCACTAACCACTGAGCTATCGCGACTACCTTTGCTAGAATGTGCTTAACAGTATTTCACTGTTTGTGAAATTTCATTTGGTCAAAAGAAATCAGGCACCAAAAGTCAGCTTTGTTTAATTAGCACATGCTTTCTTACCAGTTGCCTCAGCATTTGACTATTCTGAAACCTGCAATATGTCATGAAATAATAAATGAGGTAAAATATGAGATTTCTGGAAAGAAAGACTTTCAAACTAACAAATGAAGAATTTTAATTGGCCACAGAAGAACCTCAAAACATCTCAAACCACAGTCACAATACTGTTAAACATCACACAGCCACACTGTCCCTGAGTCTTGGTGTATATGTTAATATCTTTGTATACAACTAATTTGAGCTATAAATAACGTTTTATTTTCTTGACATAGAAGGTGTAAATACTACAACAAAATGTGCAATCCAAAACCAATACCCTATTATGCATAGTTTGAACTCAATTCATTACCCTGATATTCAAAATGTGTAAAATAAAGACTTTTGAGGTTGATCACAATATAAATATTACAGTTTGTTCTTTACGCTTGATGTTTGATTTGGTTGTTGATTTTGATGTAGTCAATGGAACGAGGTTGACACAGAGGACAGGTTGTGACGTAGATGATTAGAATATAACGCATCCAGACTTCTCTGAGACGGTAATTGGCCGACTCTCCCCTTTCTGGGCATGACGGATGCTTTTAATCATCTATAGGAGAAGAACAGCTAGTCATCAACAATACATCAGACAACAGTTACCAGGTTTCAAAATAAAAATTCTATAAAGAAGGATAATTAATATATGAAATGTCTGACTCATGCCAGTTTCTACTGTCCTCCACCAGGGTAACCTTGGTCTGCCTCTAATTTCCTTCAGATTTCACTGCCAGGCAGTTCATGTGATTGTTCTTGGATCTCTTCTGACCACATGTCCAATCCAGCTCCATCATCCACACAAAACATTTCAAGTTGACATGCACTTGTGTTTGAGAGGTATGGTATGTCAAGAACAAGCAGTTCACAGCTGAAAGAGATTCTGCTGCGTATACCTTTAGACATCAGAACTCTTCATCTTCAGCGATCAGCTATTGCTATGTGTTTTGATTTTTAGACCAGATTGGGCCACAAATAAAGTTGCTAAGTCACAAGTTTGTAATCTACAATCCTAAATATAAATCAAGTTAAGGTCAAGATGAATACGTGGCTCTTTTTATGTTAAGTCTGAATATTTGTCACTGTCTTTCTGTGTTGCCTCCCTCAATGAGTGTAGTAAGTAAGAAGTCCATTGATATCTTAAATCTATTGTCTTCTAGGTCATCCCCTTCTCAATATTTCTGGAACTTATCCAATTTTAATCTTTTAATCCATTATGGTATTTTTATGTGGTCTGAAAAAACTTTTTTCTTTGGTTTAATTGAGTCATCGTTATGGTTCCAGCAGTTAAATTGAGTGATTGTTATGGTTCCAGCAGTTTAACTGAGTTGTTGTTATAGATCCAGCAGTTTAACTGAGTCGCTGTTATGGATCCAGCAGTTTAATTTAACAGAATGTCTGAATTAATTAAATATGGAGAAAGGATACAGAGATGCCTTATTCTGTTCTCGATGTACACGAGTTACAAGTTATTGTTCTACAAACTAAATGTAAATAAATTAAAAAATTTTCTAATGGAGATTCAAAATACAAACATTGAATGTAGAATCTGAAATGAAGTTATCAAACACTCATTTTGTTTCTGAATACTTCTTTCTTTCCTCATTTGCCTTTCAGCATCAAGGGGAGATATAATTAACTTTCTTTTGCTCTTCTGTTCGCCTCTGCTGCTGTTATGTTTCCTAGTGCTTCTAATATTCCGTCAATCCATCTTTTTCATGGTTGTCCCTTGGGCCAGGTGTTCTCACAACGTTTACTGAGGCTCGTTGTGTTTTGATCACTCTGCCTTGTTACGCGGCCAAACCATCTTGTCTGTTGTTGCTTTATATATTCTATGCCAGGGTATTCTTAGCTTTTTTCTCCACTCTTCATTTCTGATCTTGTCTCTCAGGCTGTTTTACCTGTTATTCGTCTAAAAACATTTAATCTCAGTAGAGGTTATTTTTCTTGTTGTTCTTGCATCTAGGGTCCACAACTGGCATTGGTTACACAACGTTGGGATGAAGATTGTATTGTACAGTGGCCATTTTGCCTCTAGAATTATTTCCTTGTTGGACAATAGTGGTGATAGCTGTCCAATGATTTTTACAAGCTATGTTGCATCTTGAGTCAATCTTTGCTGTTTGTGAATTGTCATTTGTCACTAGACTTCCTAGGTATTTGAATTCCTCTAGTTTTGGTTGTCTGCCTTCTATAATTATGTTGATGTTCATGTTGTATTTTGTGTCTGTGCTGTTGAGTCTATTTAGGAGTTTTTGTAGGTCTTCTATTTTTCAATGTATTAGTGCCTGATCATCTGCAAATAGAAGCTTGTTGATCTCCCCTGTCTCCGATGGGTGGCTAGATTGTGAACACAAACAAAACAAATAAACATCTCATTATAAAAAGTTTGCATATTTATAGTATAGAAGACACAAGTTTGCTGTCTACAACAAGAGTATCGATAATGATAGTAGAACACAAAGACATAAGTTTGCTGTCTACAACAATAGAACAAGAGCATCCATAGAGATAATGTAGAACATAAAGACACACCTCATCTACGCTAGGGAAACCTCCTTGTTTTAGCTTGGAGAAGACCAATACATCGTTGATCTGCACCTCAAAGGAAGCTAGAGAGAGAAGCAAACAAAATACATAATGTACAATCTATGACATTAACACATTTTGTTCTAACTAATGACATTGGGCACTTTCAGCTAACAATTTAAATATGCTCAAAGAATGAACAATAAAATTGATTATTCTGAAAATAATGGTTGACATAAGCAGCAATTTATTTCACACATTAACCAGTTGCAGTGAGGTGTATCAGTTTCACTGGTGACTGTCCCGGCACAATCTAACCAGCACCTCGTCCCTCTGTTCTTGGTCACCCCTTATAGCCACTATGTGTTGTCTATTCCCAAACTCATGTCAAATGGCCAGATTTTTCTATTTCTGCCTTTCCTGGCTGAATGAACATCCCACTTCACCTTGATCACATCACGATTCCATTATTTTATTTTTACCAAATTTTTTCATGATCCAAGCTGTTTTACATCATGATGGTTGCTGTATCTTCTTCTTTTCTTAGCTTTCGTCAGTTAAGTAGGTGTGGATGCGTTGTGTCATCTGTTTATGGCAATGCCACGATATCTGCACCTTTCAGCTTCACACATTCATCTTCAGCATGGATGAGTTAAATTTGCTAAACATTTTTTGCCTGGACAGCGTGGGCATTTTTGGCCTGTTTTTTTTTTCATTTTTAACTGCCAATGGGTTCTTTAATGTGCGCGAACGCACACAGGACCTTCTGTTTTTGTCGTTTTCTAAGAGGGTTAGACATCAGACTCACTATCTAGAGACCAGGGAAAGGTAAAGCCCAAAAAAAAAACCATGGGTTCGATTTTTGAAAAGTTTGCACCGTCTGTAGTGGAAATCAAACCCAGGACCCTCCTGCCCAGAGGCAGACATCTTACCACTAGACCATGCAATCTCCAGATTACTGTCTGATCACAATCTTCTATGGTTTCCAATCAAGATTATATCATGAACAAATTAAATATTGTGGGTCATTATGGATGTAATTGAAGTCAAACTGTAAATGAATATAGTTAAAACAAAAACAATGTAGAAAGGACATTATTCTATTGTCCTTTCGAGCCGAAGACGGCACATAGGGCAGAACCACAATCTCAAAAACAGAAACCTTGCGTGCCAAAATGACACATATTGAAGAGATCACTGCTCTAAAATATATGGCGCTGTTTCCGTAACAATACTTTTTACAATGGCAGCTTGTCAAGTCATCGATCAAACTCCTTAGTCGCCTCTTACGACATGCCTGGATGGTCACAGTTTTACACAAATTAAAATATATTAAAAGCAATATACACATTAAAGTCAAGATACCTTCATCAGGAACTACATAAACATTAAAGTCAAAAAGCCAGCAGACAACACAGTCCAATAAAATAGAACATAACTGCCTAGTTGTGAGATCCATAAGGAGAATGGCATTAATGTATTTCTGAACCAGAAGAGAGAACAAGGAAAAGATTTTTGAGAGCAAACAAAATAAGGGGATGGGTTGTGTACTGCAACAAGGTGATTTGGAAGTTTAAATATTATCTATCATCATAAGGTAAAATGTTTCGGCATAAAGTTGTTATCTAAGTAATGCTCTATGCTGCAGCATTTGAAAGTGAGGTGGCCAGTGCATCTCCTTGCTGTTAAGACGTTCCACTGCTCCACAAGTTAGCTACCCATTTTTGATTGAAGGGTTTTACCTAGGAAACATAGCAAAGAGAAATCTTGGGTGTCAAGAAACATAGCAAAGAGAAATCTTGGGTGTCACTTAAGAAACATAGCAAAGAGAAATCTTGGGTGTCACTTAAGAAACATAGCAAACAGAAACCTATCCTTTTCTTTAGACAAATACAACTCATAACTCTGTTTTTGCAGTAAAAAACTCCTGAAAAGTGATTTAGCAATAAAACATACTCGCCTCATCCTTTTTGACATTACTTTCATTTGTATTCATATTTAAGAAAGACTGTTTTAACACAACTGGGGACAGCTCACTTTTCTATTCAAGAAAATCATAAATCTAGTGAGGAAAATCACAGCACAAAAGGAAGTGCAAAGAGGGGACACATTTTAAGACAAGATTATTTAATAGGCTCAAGTACTTACTACTGCGTCCTTTCTGCCCCTTAATGTCAACCTCGGATTCCGGAATCTGCTTCAGGATAGCCCTGCGCAGTTCATGGAACCGAGGTTCATAACCTCACCCACCGCTGCAATGAGAATGAGTCAAATTGACAAAATAATTATAATTAAATCTGGTCAGTTGATTTCATGTCATAATTTTTTCCATCAATACCTCCTTTGATATCATTATTTTGTAAATCTTCAAATTAACACACACAAAAAATAGTTTCAAAAGTTTCAATTTCAAGGAGTAGTTGTCAAACACTTTACATGCAGAAGAAGACTACAGGAAAATGTTAACATTTGAAAGTGTTTTAATTTACAGACTTCATTTAACTGTTAAATGAATTTCATTGCCCGTAGTAAAAAGAAATTCAAGTGTTCTTGTGTGTGATTTATTTGTGATCAGTGGACCCTTTCTAAATCACAATTAAGAAAGATCAATACATGTGAGATGCGATGCTTGAGAAAAGTAACAAACACAAGGCACAAGGAGAGATAGAATACCAAATGAAACCATAAGAAAAATGGTAGGAATAAAACCCTGCCAAGAATATATAGAACAACAACAACTCAAATGGTTTGGCCACCTGGTCAGAACGAACCCTTATCAATAACCATCAAGGGCGTTCTTCTCGAGAATGCATGGAAAAAGACCAAAAGGAAGACCTAGAAGAAGATGGATAGATGCAGTGACAGAGACATGTAACAATAAAGGAAAATCACTAATTCAGACAGTTCGAGCAGCTGAAGAGCGACAAATGATATAACCACGACACCTTTTCGGTATCAGTGAGAAAGAGAAAAGAAGAAAGAAGATTTAACTGTTTATTACTCCACTCAGGAACTAGTGGTACAGCAGGGGCTAGTCAACTGGTCTACAGAAGACAGGGAGTTCACTTGGGTTCTCTACACCAAATGGACTACTACTGTGTTCACCCAGCCTAAAATCATATGGAAAGAAAAATGGCCTGGTCACAACATTCTCCACTCAAAAATGTGTCAAACAAAGGCCAAAAACAAAATAAATGTTATCACCATTTACTCTATACACTACCTAATAGAGGAATGGCAAAACTTTGTACAAATTTACTGCTCTCATTTATTAATTAATTCATTCATGCATTCCTACAGCTGATAATTCAGTGTCAGTCATGACATTCCATTTTTCGCTCTGTCAGTGTCTCTTCTCTTGCTTGATAATGCAGGTTGTCATAGAGTATAGAATAATAGAGGCTGACTTGTCCATCTTTTGATCAATGTGATGTTACTCGTCCATGTTAATCTTGGTCTGCCTCTCTGTTGCTATTACCTTGTATTTTCCCTTCCAAGATTACTTTTAGTAATTTTACATGCTAAAATATTTTAATAAGCAACATACCATACACATTCAAGTCAAGATACCTTCAACTTCCTGGAACACTATAATAAATAATATCACTATACTATACTATATAGTCTATAGAAATGTTTAATTAAAGTAAAAAAAAGAGAGGGCCAGCAGACAATTTCAGTGATAATAGTGATATCAATCAGTCTGACTAAGGGTAACAAAGTTATACATGAAACTCTCTGGCAAATAAATAACTTTACTTTAATTATAATAAGTCTAATTAAAAGTTAAAGGCAAAGTTTGAAAAGCCTATATGACAGTGAGAGACAATTCACAAGTGACAATGAAACACCATGGCATGTCACGACAAGTGTCACTAATTTACTTTAACTACTACTACTACTAGTTTCCGGTTGCTTCCAAAATGGAGGAATTATTTTTCTCCGGCTTGGTATAGCACCGTTGATCAGAGGTTTAACAAGCCGCTATCGTAAAAACGATGTTGTTAATGAAACGTAGACCTGATACAGAATGTGTAAATTAGCAGTAGATAGTAGTGATAGTTTTTTCGGCCCTAAATCAACAACAAAAATAGGATTCTGGAATGTGCGAACAATGGCTGCTCCGACGAAACATGCACAGGTCTCGAGCGAGATGGACAGATACGATCTAGATATTTTAGGATTAAGCGAAATGCGCTGGCTTGGAACAGGTAGGAGATCTATTGATAATAAAATAGTAGTTTTTTCTGGAAGGGAAGATGGAAAACACCGTGAAGGAGTAGGCATAATGATGACAGACATAGCTGCAAGAAGTTTATTAGAATGGGAACCGGTAAATAGCCGTCTGATACGAACACGCTACAAAACAAAACATGGAAGACTTTCAATTATTCAATGTTATGCGCCTACTAACGAAGCTGATGATGAAGTTAAAGACGATTTTTATAACCAACTGCAACAAATTATAAACAAAATACCAAAACACGATCTTTTAATTGTAATGGGAGATTTCAACGCCAAAGTGGGACAAGTTAACGCAGGAGTGGAACATGTGATGGGGAGAGAAGGCTGTGATACTACAAGTCAGAATGGAGAAAGATTAATAGAATTATGTTTAATAGAAAATTTAGTTATAGGTGGGACATTATTTCCACACAAAAATATTCACAAAACAACATGGATATCTCCTGATATTAGAACCTCAAATCAAATTGACCACCTATGTATTAAACAACAATTCAGATCATCATTAATAGATGTAAGAGCATACAGAGGTGCTGATGTTAATAGTGACCACAACCTGTGCATTAGGAAAATAAGATTAAAATTTAGAAACCAACAGAAGAGGTCAATTACACATAAAATTGATAGTCATAAACTGAAAGATGAAGCCATAAAGGAAAAGTTTAACATAGAGCTAAGTAATTGCTATACAGCACTCAGTGAAATAGACTTAGATATCAATGAAATGTGGGACTCACAAAGCAAAATACTAATGACAGCAGCAGAAGCAAGTGCTGGACTGAAGAAAATGGAAAAACGAGCTTGGATCTCAGACACCACGTGGAAATACATCAAAGAAAGAAGAGAAGCGAAGAGAGCCATGACTAATGTAAAGACAGATCTTGGAAAGGTTCTGGCTAAAGCAACATACAAAGAATTAGACAACAAAGTGAAAAGTTCAGCAAGAAGAGATACAAGAGCTTATATAGACAATTTGGCAGAGAAAGCAGAGACAGCTGCAATTACAGGAGACAGCAGAACTCTTTATACTGTACAAAAGATGCTGACAAACACCTATACATCCAGTGGAACACCAATTCTAGACAAATCTGGATTAATGCTAACAACAAGCGCAGACATAAAAGCCCGTTGGGCGGAACACTTCAAAGAAATTCTTAACCGTCCACTACCCCACAGTTTAATAGATTTTGAAGCTGAAACACCAGCAGCAGAATTAGATGTAAATTTAGATGACTTCACCTTGAGTGAAATAGAAACCACCTTAAAGCTTATGACCAATAACAAGGCTGCTGGAGAGGATAAGTTAACAGCTGAGATCCTCAAGGCAATTGATAGCCATAATCTAATACATCTCCAAAAAATGTTCAACATCATTTGGAAAACAGAGAAGACGCCTCATAAATGGAAAAAAGGAATCATTGTTAAGATCCCAAAAAAGGGCAATCTTAGAGATTGTAACAACTGGAGAGGCGTGACACTTTTGTCAGTTGCCTCAAAGTTATTCTGCAAAATCATCCTAAATAGAATAAAGGATTCAATAGATACAGTAATGCGTGAAGAACAGGCGGGGTTTAGAAAAGGGAGAAGCTGTCTTGACCATATTTTCACTCTATGACTTATATTGGAGGAACACATTGAAAAGCAAAAACCTTTTGTACTTAACTTCATCGACTTCAAAAAAGCATTTGATAGTATTCATAGAGATTCTTTGTGGAAAATTCTGAAGCAATGTGGTTTACCATCAAAAATCATAAATATTATCAAAGACATGTATGATGGTTACACATGTGCAGTTCGAACAGAGGAAGGACTGAGCGAATGTTTCCCAATAGAAACTGGGGTTAAACAAGGATGTATTTTATCGCCCTTGTTATTTGGAATTGTTATCGACTTCATAATGAAGAAATGCTGCACTGGTAATAAAGGCATCGAATGGATACAAGGAGACCATTTGGAGGACCTCGACTTTGCTGATGATATAGTTCTCATCAGCAGTCAGATAAAAACGATGCAGGAAAACACAAATGAATTATCATCAATAGCCAGTAAAATTGGGCTTGAGATCAATCATGAAAAGACTAAAGTCATGAAAAGTTTAATTTCAACAGGTGACAAAATATACATGGAAAACAAACCAGTAGAAGAGATCGATCACTTTATCTATCTTGGAAGTCACATTGATCGAGAAGGGGATACGAGTAAAGAAATTAGAATCAGAATGGCTAAAGCAGCAATGTCTTTCAGAAGCCTTGAAAAGTTGTGGAAATCAAAACTCATCAGCACAAACACAAAACTTAGGCTATTCAAATCAAATGTACTATCAACCCTTACGTATGCGTGTGAAAGCTGGAAAACAACAAGAGATATAGAAACAAAGTTGAACGCATTCGAAAATAAATGTCTAAGGAAAATACTTGGTATAGCATGGGAACGAATTCAAAACAAACGAGGAAATTAGAGAAATCGCCAATCAACCTCTTATATCTTCAGTAATAAAGAAAAGACGATGGTCATACGTTGGACATGTGATGAGAAGAGATAATAACCGAATAGCAAAGCAAGCCCTCATATGGGAAACAACAGGTAAAAGAAAAAGAGGAAGACCCAGGGAGACACTGAGAAGAACATTGATGAGAGAGGCAAGAGCAGCAGGAATCGGCTCCATCAATGAGATAGAGCTGCTTGCACAGAACAGAGACAGATGGCGAGATTTGATAAAATATCTTTAAAAGAAAACTGCTAGAACAAAAATTCATATAGGAGAAGGTGTATCTTGGTCTACGCCCTATGGGCCGGTTACGGCTCGAAAGGTCAATAGACTAGACTACTGACACTGACACTGTCACGTAGTAGAAGATCAAAGTCAAAGGCTCATAATAAATTGATAATGAATTCAATATGTCTACTATCCAGCTATCACAAAAAAAAATAATAAACAAGAAATAAATAAAATATAACAACAGAGAAATTAAAAGTGTGTGTAATCACCACATTGTAAGAAAGCAAAGCAAATATTTACCAATATTCAACTCTCACGATAACCACCGCTGCCATGTTGTCAGCTCAACCACTTCCACTTCCTTGTTGTCCCCACTCCCCGCTATATTTCTGCTTAGTCATGGTTGTCATATTGGCATTTTGATGCCAAATATAATAAATTTGGCTTCTTAATCATCATCATCGTGTGCCTTCTCCGCAACGAAGGTTGGCTACCATGGATCGCCATTCTACTCTGTTTCTTGTTTGATGGTGCAGGCTGTCATAGATTGACTTGTCCATCTTTTGATGTTACTCGTCCATGTTAGTCTTGGTCTGCCTCTGCCTCTTTTACCTTGTATTTTTCCTTCCAATATTACTTTTAGTAAGCTGTTGTGTCTTTTAACATGCCCCAAAAATTTCATTTGTCTTGTCTTAATTGTATTTAGTAGTTCTCTTTTTTTTCAGTTGTTTTAAAACTTTATCGTTTGTTATCTTTTGTTTCCATCCAATTCTACCTATTCTTCTATAAATCCACATTTCAAAGGCTTCAATTTTCTGTTCTGTTTTCTTGTCTAATGTCCATGTTTCTGCACAATACAGGAATATTGAGAAGATGTAACATTTTGCCATTCTTAGTTTCAGCCCTGTTGATATTTGTTTTTTTTGTTAGTATATTTTTCATGGCATTAAAATTACTTTTTGCCATACCTATTCTTTTGTTTATTTCAGTTTTGCATTTTCCATCATTGGTTATAGTATGTCCT
This sequence comes from Megaustenia siamemsis, assembly GCA_032433765.1. NCBI lineage: Eukaryota > Metazoa > Mollusca > Gastropoda > Stylommatophora > Ariophantidae > Megaustenia > Megaustenia siamemsis. The sequence goes on from JAVIAB010000124.1 coordinate 107,343,589, forward strand.
AGGTAGTTGTAACTCTGGACTGTCTCCAGATGTGTTCCCTCAACTGTGATATTTAATTGTAGGTCTTGAGAATTTTCTTTGTTTATGGTCATAGTTTTAGTCTTTTTGATATTCATTTCTAGTCCATATTTTTTGCTTGTTATGTTTATCACATTAAGCAATTGTTGTAGGTCTTTAGGATTTTCTGCTAGTAGAACAGTATCATCAGCATATCTCAGGTTATTGATTATCTTTCCATTAATGTTTAGACCTGGTATCTCTGAGATGTTTTTAAAGATTTGCTCAGTGTATAGATTGAACAAGCTTGGTGATAGGATGCATCCTAGTCTTACTCCTCTTTTTATGTCCATGGGTGTAGATTTCTCCTTGTTATATCTTATTATTGCTGTTTGCTCCCAGTACAAATTACATATTAGTCGTATGTCTGCGTCGTCTAGATTTATATCCTTTAGGCAGTCTATAAGTTGGTTATGGTGTATTCTATCGAAAGCTTTTGTGTAGTCTATAAAGCATGCATATATTGGTTTGTTTACTTCTGTGTACTTTTCAATCAATGTTCTTGAGCTGAACATGGCTTCTTTTGTCCCACTGTTTTCCTGAATCCAAATTGTTGCTCATCTAATTCAGTATTGATTTTATTCTGAATCCTTCCCTGTATAACTTTTAATAAAATTGTTGTTACCTGGCTCATTAGGCTTATTGTTCTGAAATCACTGCATTCAACTGCACCATTTTTTGTAGGCAATGCAATGAAAGTTGATGTTTTTAGATCGTTTGGTATGTATCCCGTATGGTATATGTCATTGCATATGTCTGTGATCACTTCGACGCCAAATCTTCTAGAGCCTGTATCACTGTATCATCTCTATTTGTATATTGTCAGGCCCTGCTGCTTTTCCCTTTTTCATTGTTTTTATAGCTTTTTCTTCTTCAGATTTCAGGATTTTATAGTTGTATGTACATTTTATGTCTGTTTTTTTGTCCCTTTCGTCATGAAATAATTCTGTTATATATTCTTGCCATCTATCTATTATATCTTTGTTGTCTGTTAGCATTCTTCCCTCTTTGTTTGCAATACATCCGTTTCCTGTAGCTTTTTTGTCTTTATTCGTCACCCTCTTTATTTCTGTGTGCATCTCTCTTAAGTTTTGAAGTTTAAGAAGTTGGCTTCTTAAAACTATTCTATTTTATACTTTCTTCTCCTTTCCTTCCTCATTTGCCTTTCAGCGTCGAAGGGAGATATAATTTGCGGTCTTTTGCTCTTCTCTTCGCCTCTGCTGCTGTTATGTTTCCTAGTACTTCTAATATTCCATCCATCCATCCTTTTCGTGGTCGACCATTGGGTCTGGTATTCTCACAACGTTTGTTAAAAGCATTGTGTTGTGTTTTGTTCTTTCTTGCTTGTCACGTGCCCAAACTATTTCTCTCTCTCTCTCTCTCTTTCTGCGATCAGGACTCAATCAGAGTAAGATTCCAAACTCTCACATGAAGTCAGCTGTCAGGTTAAGTGTGTTGATCGCCCCCACAGACAGAACATCACAATTAGAGTCTGCCAGATCCACTCTGATTGAACACCCGTTAAAACGTTGCACTGTGTTCTGCGCCAGTGGCCCAGTGCATCCGATTTCAGCCATCATTTTATTCAGGTTTGCTTTCCTTAGCCTTTGATTGTCCCCAATCTTCCTGCAAGGCAGCAGATGATCTTTTCTGTAGGGAGATTCTGCCATTAGATGGTCGGCCCTCCCAGGTTTACGAGCACCATCTGCCCGAGTCACTAGAGGTGACTAACACAGACATGCACACACACAGATATGAGATGTGACTAACATAGACATGCACACAGCGAAACGAGGTATGACTAACACCGGACACACATCAAGATATATGACACATGACTAACATAAACATGCACATAAAGATATGAGATATGACTGACATAGACATGCATACACAAAGATATGACACATGCCTAACATAGACATGCACACAACGATATGGTACATGACTAAACACAGATACACATAAAGATATGAGACATGATTAACACGGACACACCAAGATATGAGATATGACTAACATGACACATACCAAGATATGAGCCATGGTCAGCACAGAAACACATCAAGATATGAGCCTTGGATTCACGGAAAAACACCAAGAAATGAACCATGTCTAGCACAGAAACACACTAAGGTATCTATATGCTTGGGTTTGCTGTAGTCGGCAGACTCTTCTTAACGTTGGAATCATCGACATACGAGTCGCAGGCCCGAATAGCTGTTCACAGGTTTCGTTCAAACAGTTGTCTGGAGATTTGAGTGTGCAGTCTGACCCATAGAACGTTCCCTTGCATGTACAGTTCTCGGTTGACTGTTCATAGGTGTCGTTGAAACAGTTGTCCGGACATTTGAGAGTGCAGTCTGACCCGTAGAACGTTCCCTTGCATGTACAGTTCCCGGTTGACTGTTCATAGGTGTCGTTGAAACAGTTGTCCGGACATTTGAGAGTGCAGTCTGACCCGTAGAACGTTTCCTTGCACGTACAGTCTGTACTTTCCGGGTCACATATGATGACACAGCCATCAGAACACGTCTGTTCGCACTGTAGCCCAAAATTACCATCGGGACAAGTGTAATTACAGATATAGCCAGGATGTTTACATTGTAGCCATTTTCCGGATTTTTCCTCACATAAATAACAGACACTGAGACATGACCCGAAGCAGTCGTGTCCATAGATCCCATGTGAACAGTTACCGTGACACGTACCGATGATGACATTGGAGCCTTTGCTACACCCACTACACACTGCACAAAACGACCAAGAATGCTCGTCCAGACAATAGGTGTCTGTAAATGTTTGCACCTCACACACCGTCAGTGTACTGTCGGCCTGCGAAATGGTCGGTGAGAACTCAAACTTAATGTGTGCCATTGGCGTTTGTGTGGTGACTACACTAGTGTTCGCAGAAACATTAGGGTATGATATATCATTATACTGGAACACTACGCCGCTACTGTCAGAGAAAACCTTTAGAGAGGCATTCTTTACCCGAATCATAGTGCTAGCTCGATGATAGATTCGAATGGTGTGAGTCTTCTGGGGCGTGGCAAAGTTCAGATACCAGAAAACAGAATTGGTTCCAATTCTCAATTGTGTGTGTGTGTGCAGTCATCGTCATAGAGATTGGTCTTTGTTTTGCCATTAACTGCGGCCTCTGGTCCACATCCTTCCCCTGTATAACAAGCATTAAATGTGTCGGTCTGGTTTGTGTTCTGTTTGAGAGCCACATTCCGACCCCCGCCAATGTAGATAGAGCAGATATTTGCAACTATCGCCCATTCAATCCGGAACTTGTTGATCAGACCAGCCCCAGAGCAAAAGACATCAATCTCGTGCGGACCAACTAGAAACCTTGATTCATTTTCACATGAGACAGAACCATTTAGTTTTACCGTGAAACTGTCCGTATAAGTTAAGTCATTCACATAAATCCTAAACCAGGAGAACGGCAAAGATTGATTGAGAGTTGCCTCATCTGTTGTAGAATATGTGTCCGGATTACATGTGGTGTCGTTGTTATCAAACAGGAAAGTAGGTTCAGATGTTTGGGCGTATCTGGAAACGAGATCCAAGTGCAGACATTGGGGTCCGAAATATTCGTGCTGACAACTGTCATTGTTTGGGCATGTCCCTGTAGTTTTGTCACAAACTGAGTCATTATAGCAGTGACATTGTAACGTAGAATTTGCCCCAAACCAACCGTCTGCACAAGTTAGGTCATTAGCTTCCAAGGTCGTGATCGAAGCCAGCAGAATAAAGACTTGATCTACAGCGATGGTTAACGAACTGTGTACAAACATTTATTATCAAACCCGAGATTACATTTCTAAAAATCCACCAACTCGCTGTGATAACAGACAGCGTGATGTTCACATTTTGTCTGTTGTTTCTTTATATATTCTATGGCGGGGGCTATTCCTATCTTTTCTCTCACTTCTTCATTTCTGATCTTATCTCTCAGACTGTTTCCTGCCATTCGTCTGACACATTTCATCTCTGTAGAGGTTATTTTTCTTATTGATCTTGCATCTAGGGTCCAGGTCTGGCATTGGTAGCACAACGTTGGGATGAAGATTGTATTGTGCTAATTTTGCCTCCAGAGTTATTTCCTTGTTGGACAATAGTGGTGATAGCTGTCCAATGATTTGACAAGCTTTGTTGCATCTTGAGCCTATCTCTGCTGTTTGAGAATTATCGTTTGGTCACTAAACTTCCTAGGTATTTGAATTCCTCTACTTGTTTTAGTTGTCTGCCTTCTATAGTTATGTTGATGTTCTGTTTTTTTGTTTTTGTTTTGCGACATTCATGACTTCTGTTTTGTTGATGTTGATTTTCATGTTGTATTTTGTGCCTGAGCTGTTGAGTTTGTTGAAGTGTTCTTGTAGGTCTTCTATTGTTTCATGTATTAGTGCCTGGTCGTCTGCAAATAAAAGCTCGTTGATCTCCTCTGTCTCTGATGGGTTGGCTAACTTGCATATATAGTCCATGTATGTAATAAACAGTAAAGGGGGGGGGGGATAGTATGCACCCCTCTCTTACATCTAGTCTAACTTCGAAGTGGTCTGTGTAGCCTGCTGCTGTTCTGACCCTGCAGCTACTGTTGATGAAGAGACTTTTAATTAGGTTGGTTAGATCTTGGCTTACATCGTATGTTGTTACATCTCCCACTGTTGTTCTATGTTTACTCTGTCGAATGCTCTTTTTTTCTTGTCAATGAAAGCTATGTATACATTTTGATCGTGTTCTTTCGTTTTTTCTGCAGGCTGTTTCAATGTGAATAGAGTGTCGGTATCCTCTGCTTTTTCGGAACCCCATTTAAAAATCGCTTAACTGTAGTTCCATTATTGGTCTCAGTCTTTTGTCCACGATTTTGGCGTATAGCTTTCCTACATGGCTGAGAGGAGATATACCTCTATATTGATTGCAGTCTCTTTTACTACCTTTTTTTCCATATTAGTACGATGATTGCCTCATTTCAGTCTTCTGGGACTTGTTTGTGCCACGCTGCATTAAATATTCTATGCAGCCATGTCACTCCTGTTTCTCCTGCGCCTGCTATTATTTCTATTGGTATGTTATTTTATACGATTCTATTCTATTCCTGGAATCAGTTTCACTGCAGTTAGGGCATCCCCATATCCGCTCCACCGCTCGTCCCAGCATTTCTCGAAGCATACGCGGACTGATTGTTCCTTTAAGGTGTTGATTATATATATCTGCTCTTCCCACTACGCACTGCGGATCTACCAGATCCCTTTCCCACCTTTAGACTCCTGTCTCTCAATGTATACATCTTTGTCCCACCCATCCTCCTCGTCTTCTCTTAAGAAGCGAAGTACAAACTTGGTGATGTCCTTATTGTCCAGAATAAGGCCACACTCAGTGCCAGAGCTGCTAGCGAGCTTATCGGCTATTTCATTACCATGTACACCGACATACCCTGGACAGTACATCAATGTTAACACGTTTACTCTGGAGTCATCCAAGAACTGCATCCACAGACACTGTCTGTCAATCTTCTGTACCACACTTTGCGAATCAGTTACAAAGACTTGCATGATCCACATTCGGTGTAACCAACCATGCTATCGCCATTGTTACTGCCTCCATTTTAATTCTCATGTTAGACACCGTAATGCTGCACTTGCCAGATTCCCTATAAAAATAGTCACTTCTCTGCCATGTTGGTATGCTACAAAATAACCACTGCGTTGTCCGCGGGATACAGAACAATTCGTGTAGATAACCGAATCATGACGCGAGGACACTTTTTCGATAGATTTCCTTACTACGATATTTGTAGCTCCATAGGCCCAATTATGACACTCCCTGTCGAGCTGAATGATTATTTTGGTTAGTTTCTTTTTATCCACTGTTACTTCTATCCAATCCTTGCCAGCCCTAATGTCATTCAGATCACATACTATTCTAAACTGTTCTTCATTCTCGACCTTCCAGAGTTGTCTACGCTTGAGGCACCAACCACTGGTCGCACCCAATTCTGAATGCAAGAGATGATTTATATTCCTTATGTTTGAATATCACTCAGAAGGTAAGGAGAGGTGTTAGTGCGATCAAGATCATGGCCAGGACGAACCTACAGCAATCGTTACTATTCTTGTTCATGCGGGCTGTGCTGCTCTCAGTACTGGATTATAGTTTGTGATTGTTCACTCTCTCATGTAGGCTGTGCTGCTCTCAGTACTGGATTATGGTTTGTGATTGTTCACTCTCTCATGTAGGCTGTGCTGCTCTCAGTACTGGATTATGGTTTGTGATTGTTCACTCTCTCATGTAGGCTGTGCTGCTCTCAGTACTGGATTATAGTTTGTGATTGTTCACTCTCTCATGTAGGCTGTGCTGCTCTCAGTACTGGATTATGGTTTGTGATTGTTCACTCTCTCATGTAGGCTGTGCTGCTCTCAGTACTGGATTATGGTTTGTGATTGTTCACTCTCTCATGTAGGCTGTGCTGCTCTCAGTACTGGATTATAGTTTGTGATTGTTCACTCTCTCATGTAGGCTGTGCTGCTCTCAGTACTGGATTATGGTTTGTGATTGTTCACTCTCTCATGCAGGCTGTGCTGCTCTCAGTACTGGATTATGGTTTGTGATTGTTCACTCTCTCATGCGGGCTGTGCTGCTCTCAGTACTGGATTATGGTTTGTGATTGTTCACTCTCTCATGCGGGCTGTGCTGCTCTCAGTACTGGATTATGGTTTGGGTATGCTCACTCTCTCATGCGGGCTGTGGTGCTCTCAGTACTGGATTATAGTTTGGGTAAGCTCACTCTCTCATGCGGGCTGTGGTGCTCTCAGTACTGGATTATAGTTTCGGTATATTCACTCTCTCATGTAGGCTGTGCTGCTCTCAGTACTGGATTATGGTTTGGGTATGATCACTCTCTCATGCGGGCTGTGGTGCTCTCAGTACTGGATTATAGTTTGGGTAAGCTCACTCTCTCATGCGGGCTGTGGTGCTCTCAGTACTGGATTATAGTTTCGGTATATTCACTCTCTCATGCGGGCTGTGGTGCTCTCAGTACTGGATTATGGTTTGGGTATGATCACTCTCTCATGCGGGCTGTGGGTGCTCTCAGTACTGGATTATAGTTTGGGTAAGCTCACTCTCTCATGCGGGCTGTGGGTGCTCTCAGTACTGGATTATAGTTTCGGTATATTCACTCTCTCATGCGGGCTGTGGGTGCTCTCAGTACTGGATTATAGTTTCGGTATATTCACTCTCTCATGCGGGCTGTGGGTGCTCTCAATACTGGATTATAGTTTGGGTATACTCACTCTCTCATGCGGGCTGTGGTGCTCTCAGTACTGGATTATAGTTTCGGTATATTCACTCTCTCATGCGGGCTGTGGTGCTGTCAGTACTGGATTATAGTTTGGGTATGCTCACTCGTCAACTCAGCTCCCAAGGTTGGAAAGGGTTCATATAAAGGTAAAGTACGAGACTTGAAACAGCGTCCTAGCACGCGAGTTTTCACCCATAAGTGCTCGGCCGCCTACCCAGAAGTGTTCGGAGATTTCCGAATAGTGTTGCTTCAAGCATCGAAACTCACTATGCGAGGCGGCATTTCTCACCTTCCAAGAATACTACCCTGGTACCCATTGCTGCCAGCGGCTGGGTCGATTGCGGAGTTATTTTTCTTCAACCACGAGTACAACTCACACTGCTTCCATCGGGAACCGAACACGGATTGTCCGAACGTCGGTAGCCCAGTCTGGTGATTGTTCCAACTAGGCTACCGAGGCCACCAAAGGGGGTCAGAATGAAAAACTACAGGCAGTTATCAAATGCACTATAGCTCGTTTCAAATCACGTGCCCAACTTCAAAACGCTATTACTCAGTAATCGTTTGTTAAAAACTGTTGAAATTTTCCAAATGTTATTAGAATGCAAAAGACCCTTTAAATGTATATTTAACAAATATCTTGCAGCTGCAGTTTTCTTAAAGCGGCGAATTTCTTTGATGTTTGTCAAAATTGTAAATTGTGAACCCCTAAATAATAGAAATTACCGTAGTTGCTGGTCTATGATTAATTTTCACTAGGTAAAGGCGTGGCCGTAATGGGGAAATAACCTAATAAGACAAAACACCAGGAGAATTATTGTCTGCTCAGTTCGAGGACGGACGATAATATCAAGGTATACCTGTATGTCCAATTTTCATAGTTGTGTGGTCCTGATAAGGACCGTTTGTTGAACTAATTTAAGGTAATATAGGGGCCAACATTGTGGGGGCTATATACATTCATTCTGAATCAGACGAGTCTAAAAGATTAATAACTGTTTGGGGTTGAACATTCCACAAACCATCATTTTTCCAATATTCCTCTTCCTGTTTTAAGACGTGGTCTTCACATTTAGCTCAATAATCTTTGTCTATATTTAATAAAGCGAGATTAGCAAGAGTCTTTACATCGCATATTTTTAATGTTGTATTTTCATCTGCCACTTGTCCTTTTAATTTTGCCCAGATTAGTTCTATTGGATTTAAATGAGCATGGTAAGGTGGCAGCCTCAAACTTATATGACCGTGCTCTTGGATAATCTTATCTATTTGAAAAATCTGTGTCCTTTGTTTTTGCTTTACTAGAGATAGTAATTCAGGTTTTAAGTACATGTTATTAAATTGTATGTGCTCCTTTGTGAGCCATATCTTAATAGCATCTTTTGTACTGGATGATGTCGGGACTTTATCTTCAAGTGCAACAATGTTGTGGTACGCTGCATTGTCCATTATTAGGCAAGATGGTCGATCTAGTGATAGGAGAACAGAATTTTCAATCCAATGTCTAAATATGTGACCATTCATCTCAGAGTGATAATCCCGATTGTCTATGGATTTTGAAAGAAAAATGAGCTCTGCATTCTGTATTAGTCCATGTTGTCGACTACCTGCATGAGCAATTATCAAGCGCTGTCCTTTGCTGCTAGGTATTAATCTCTTAATCTTTCCATCTGATGACTGCCATTCCCTTTGGTTAGTGTGGTGAGCATTGATCCATGTTTCATCCAAGTACACAATATCATAACCTTGCTTGCGCACCTCTTTTACTTCACGTAAGTACTTGCTTCTCATGTTACTATATGTGGCTTCTCACAGATAATGTTTCGTCCATTGGAATACTTTCTGAATGTAAAGCCTGCAGCTCTCACATTCCTCCATAATGTAGACTTTGATATTTCAATACTGTTGTTCTTTTTCAGCGATACTTTTAATTTTCTTATTGTAACAGTTTCATTCATACCCAACATTTTGCGAATTTCGCTTCTAATAAGTTCACTGTCGAAATTATCAACATTTTTGCTCTTCCTTGTGATTTTGTATATTTTGAACATTGACGGTCACGTGCTTGAATCCAGCGATTAAATGACCGTTTAGATAAATCCAAAATGTGTCTTGTCCTATTCTCAGGGTTTTCTAAAGAATGAAATAATCTTCCTCGTTTAGCCTCTTTGTAAAAATAGTCATACATATTTATTGCGATGTTTTGTAAACTGCAGAATTTCATTTTAAGACTCATGATAAATGTTATCATTCCACGTCTACACCTATGAATGAACGGAAATGGAACACACAATTTCTCGTGTTTTTGACAATTGTCTAATTGTGTCAAAAAACCACGGTAAAAGCGTGCAAACACGTCAATTTTACCGTGTATGGATTTTTACTCGCTATTTTTAACTTAAAAAACTGTAAACATTAAGTTTTGACTACATCAATGGGTCGTTATAACTTTATATAAATCAAATAAGCAACAATAATAACCAAATGTTTGTTTTTTATGAAATTAATTCCCTGTTGGGTTCTAATCATTATAACTTTACATGCAAATTTTGAACAACTTACAACAAGCGGTTAAAAATCTATCGATTTTAAAAGTTGGGCACGAGTTATGAAACAAGCTATAGAGATACACCTATCTGTTCAATGGGGTACTTGACTTAGCGAGCAGTAGAGTATAAAATAGATCTGCTCAGGGTCGGGCTTATATGAACGTTTTAAGGCTTCTTGAAACGTCACCTGGAAATGGAAGAGCGGTAATTTCATTTTTTTTTTTTTTGGGGGGGGTGGGGGGGGGGGGGGGGTTTAAATCTCCTTTTGTGACAATATGTTACCATTCAGCGTTTAGGGGAAACGTGTTTAGGACAATGCTATGCATATATATATATATATATATATATATATATATATATATATATATATATATATATATATATATGTAGGATACCTACTATGTATACATACCTATACTATGATACTTTAGTTAATTTGCTCATCTGCGTCTCTTCTGGAAGATGGTATAAACATCTCTTTTATTATATATTCAGGTGACTAGAAGAAGCGATATTTTTAAAAATGTTGTGTTTTAAAAAATGGAATATGGTATCCCCCGAAGCTTTCAGATTTGCGAATCTTTGTTTTTTTTTTTTTTTTTAAAGAGTATAATGTACACAAATATAATTCACACATACATATTTACGCTAGCTAGAGTATTACATTTTATGTGCGGTGGCCACAAATTGAAATCACTTGCATACAACATATCGGTTTTAAAAATGAGAGAGGAACGTAGTTAGCTCAGGAGACCTTCACCCAAAACCATTTATTAAATTTCCAAGATTTCTCTCACTCTTTCTCTCTCTGCGATCAAGACTCAATCAGAGTAGGATTCCAGACTCTATCATGAAGTCTGTTTGATTCGATTGCCCCATATAGTTTTTCTTCCAGGGAGGTGGGTGTGGACCACATTGCTCTTCTCAGGTCTGTGTGCTGGGGGCATCCTGTAGAACATGTTTTGTAGTCATATTGTCCAGTGTACAGTGGCATAGGCTGATTGTACCTATTTTGAATTTGGAGAACATGTGATTTCTCATTCTATTGTGGCCAGTGCGTAGGCGAAGTATGATGACTTGATCCCTCCTTGATAGTTGATGGTATACGTCACTCTCATTATGCTTTGGGTGTTCTCGTTTCCATTTTTCATGGTACTGGCTTTTGAGGATGGATTTGGCTTCATCATAACTGAGCGGATGGTTCTCTTGTGGTAATCTCCCTCACTCTTTAAGCTAATTTGTCTGCGCGTTCGTTCCCGTGTATATTACAGTGTGATGGTATCCACTGAATGACTACTCTCTGGAGGTTATTGCATAGTTGGTCCAGGGTTGTTCTCAAGTCATCGAGTTCATTGTTCTTGGGGCTTTTTAGAGCTGATAGTACTGACAGTGCATCAGTCAGAATTACTTCAGTGACCCGTCTGTCATTTAAGGGTTGTAAACCTGTTACTGTTTTTAGAGTTTTGATAGGTGTAGAATTTCATAGCACCACTGATGATACGGGCAGCTTGGTTCTGTGTTCTGTTAATTTTTCTAAGGTGTGATTTGGAAGCCATAGCCCAGGCTGTGACTCCATACTCTAGGACTGGTCTGACTATTCCTACGTATAGTCTTTTCAAGATATTGCTATCTGCTCCCCAGTCCGTTCCTGCCAATTTCTTCATAACGTTAATTCGGTTTTTGACTTTTTCTTGCTCTGTATATCTGATTTTTCCAAGTCATTCTGCGTTTCATGGTGACGCCAAGATATGTTGGGTTTTGGTCAATAGGGAGTGTATGGTCTTTTATCTTCAAGTTTGCAGAGAGTATGTTTCTTGATAGGCTAAAAATTGTATATGTAGTGTTTTTTTCGTTAATTGGTAAGAACCAGGTGTTCGTCCATTTTTCAAGTTCACCTAGGGCATCTTGCGACCAGCCACCGACATACTTTCCTCGAGAGCCCATAACGCCAGATCATCTGCGTACATTGCTGAGTGTATTCTGGGTGGAATGTCCATTATGATGTCATTTATGAAAATTAAAAAGAGCGTTGGGGACAAGACTCCGCCTTGTGGGACACCTTGTTCGATTGTGACCTTCTTACTTAGTTGACCTTGTACTTGTACTCTGGCCGTTCTATCCTGAAGGTATTGAGAGACCCAATTGAATAAACGACCCTGGATGCCAAGTCTAAAAAGCTTGTTCTTTAAACCCTCTCGCCAAACCCTATCAAAAGCCTTCTCCATGTCGCTCCACACTGCCAGTGTGTTTTTCTTTTCTTGTAGAGCATCCTCTATTTCCTGTGCGATGTAGGTGACCAGGTCTTCAGTTGATCTGTGCTGTGGAAGCCACTTTGTTGTGGTACGATTTGTTGTTTTGTCTCCAAATGCCACATTAAGTCTTCTGTTAACCAGCCTTTCCATGAGTTTGCTCAGGCAGCTCAGTAGGCTAATTGGTCTATAGCTACTTGGGTCTAGTGGGTCTTTTCCACGCTTGAGGATTGGCACCATAATAGCTTCTTTCCAGATTTCCGGTACATGACCTCTCTTCCAGCTAGCATTTATTATCCTTAGAAGTTGGCCATTGGCTTTCTGTCCCAGATTTATGAATGTTTCGTTGGTGATTCCATCTTTACCAGGGAAACTTTTGAGCTTCAATCCTTTGAGGGCAAAATTTAATTCAGTAGGGTAAAGATGGTCGTCTGATGCTCTTCTGGTGCCGAAGGCATGTGTTTTGCATCTTGATTTTCCGTCTTGCAGCTTTCTGTTTGTCTATTGGAATGTTTATTCTACTAATGTTTGTTTTTAAAAGTCTCTATCAGTAGATTTGCTGCCCTTTTGCCTGTAAGGATGTTCTGGTTGTTTGCTAATGATATTGAAGGCCGGCAGTTGGCTTCGTCGCTCAGAGCATTCGCAAGTTTCCATAATTTATGACCATTTTTGTTTAGATTAAGGCTCTCTGTTTTGTCTATCCAGCTCTGTCTTGCTGATATCATTACCTCACGTCTGTATTTGGCAGAGGCTGCTCTGTAGGCAATGTTGCTCTCTGTACTGTGTGATGTTTCAGCTAGTTCTCTGGCAGAGTCCAGTTCCTCTTCTAGTCTTTGTATTTCCTTGCTCCAGTATGGCTTGTAGTTTCTTCTTGCTCCTCTAGGAATGGATTCTTTAGCAGCTCTCAGGATTCCATTTGTTAACCGCTCTATCATATTATTGACCTTCTTTTCGTGGGTGTTGATAGGCGCAGTATATGCATCAGTGAGCCTTGCAAACTTTGCCCAATTTGCTCTCTTATAGTTCCAGCGGGGAAGAAGTATTTGCAACTCCTGTTTGTGAGCAAGATCCACTGAAAGTTTGACTGGTCTATGTTCACTAACTCCAAGTTGGCTCAGCACTTTTCTGTTTATTTTGATGGATATGTCTCCAGTTGCAAATGCTAGGTCGGGAGTGGAAGTTGTTTTCCATCTTCTTGAGTAGAAGGATTGGGGGGGGGGGGGGGTGTGGTTCTTCCCTAGAGTTTATGAGGAGTAGGTTGTTGTCTATTTCCCATTCTTCCACTTCTTCACCTCGAACATTGGACTCCTTATATCTCCATATTTCAGAGTGGCAGTTAAAGTCTCCTACTACCAGACACTTTGATGGTGTTATTTCCATTGACTCTAGCTTCAGTAATTTGTCATTTGGACAGTATATATTATATATCCTTATACTAGCGGAGTTAATGTATACGTCTGTACCAATGATCTCTGCCTCTCCGTATGTGACTACATCTATCAGTTTTGCTGAGATGGAATTTTTAATAAGTATAAGAATTTCACCCTTGTGACCTTCCCTGTCTTGTCTAAAAGTTTGGTAGCCCCTGATCATAAATCTGTGCTGAGGATTAAGACGAGTTTCCTGGATGCAGGCAACGTCTATCTCCTCCTCTGCTAGTCTGATTGTTAGAGCTTGTTTTTTGTGGTATATGCCCTCCGCACCCCAATGTATTATATTCAGCCGTTTATTGAAGCCTTTCCGGTCAGCGGTAGTTTCTATCATAATTAGAGTCTGTTAGATCCAGTCTGATTGATTAATTGTTAAAACGTTGCACCGTGTTCTGCTCTAGTGGCCTAGTGCATCCGATTTCAGCCAGCATTTTATTCAGGTTTGCTTTCCTTAGCCTTTGATTGTCTCCAATCTTCCTGCAAGGCAGCAGATTGTCTTTTCTGTAGGGGGATTCTGCCCTTAGATGGTCGGCCCTCACAGGCCTACGAGCACCATCTGCCCAATCTGTAGTAATTGTAGTAAGTTGGTGATTATATAGACCATCACCATCATCACGATGACGTAGCACACACTAATATCGTACGCACAATTTCGCTCCCTTTAGATTCCCAATTGCTCCAGTGAAAGCAGCATACGGCAAACAAAACACGGTGCAAATTCACCAAAACTGTGGCCGACAAAGTACTTCACATTAACAAGTAACATGGAAATAACTTGCGTCAAGGAATTCCAACAACGGTCATGACCAGCACCAATGTGACTTAAAGCGCAGATCAAGTCTAGACGTTCACAACACTTGATTTGTCAAAAAAAAAAAAAAGACTGTTGCCGGCGTACGACTTCGCTCAAGCCGCACAGATGTAATAAGTGGAACATCATTTATACTTTGACGCAGAAAATTACAACGGAGAACCTAAATTAATCAGATTCCGCGTGCACTTTCTGCAGCAATCGAGAGAAAGCGACCTAGATTCTCCATCTTACCGGAAGTATGGCAGTTTTGCCTCCAGCGTTATTTCCTTGAAATATCGCAGAATGACTTGGAAAAATCAGATAGACAGAGCAAGGAAAAAAGCCAGAAACGAACAAAAATTATGAAGAAATTGGCAGGAACGGACTGGGGGGGGGGGGCAGCAGACAGCAATATTTTGAAAAGACTATACGTAGGAAGAGTCAGACCAGTTCTAGAGTATGGAGTCACAGCCTGGGCTGTGGCCTCCAAATCACACCTTAACAAAATTAACAGAACCAAGCTGCCCGTATCATCACTGGTGCTATGAAATCTACACCTATCAAGACTCTAAAAACAGTAACAGGTTTACAACCCTTAGATGACAGACGGGTCACTAACTTATTGCAACAAGCGGAGAAATATAGAATGCTCCTTAGCCACTCCATGCATCAAAGAATAACTGGTTCCGGAATTGTACGACTAAAGAGGAGCAACTTCGTTGCAATTGCCAATGAGCTAACTACTGGAGACCCAGTACTTTCCCAAACAATATCGAAACCCTTGGGCCCATCTGATATGTCTCCTCATGGAAAACATACAATACCAGAACATAAGGAAAATATAACAGGAATCATGAAAAAGGCAGAAAACACGTAGCAGAAAAACACAAACGATACCTACCCACAGGACTCTTGATCCCACGTATACACAGATGGCTCTGCTACAAATGCCACCAGAAATGGAGGGGGAGGTGTGTTCTTGACGCTGAATAATCAGGACGAGATCACCAAGTCAATAACTACTGGAAAATTCTCAAACAAATTTAAGCAGAAACTGAGGCCATCAGAGATGCTGCAACACTGGCTTCTCAACACAAAAATAACATGCACAATAAATTTATAGGTGATTCTGACTGATGCGCTGTCAGTACTATCAACTCTAAAAAACCCCAAGAACAATGAACTAGATGGCTTGAGAACAACCCTGGACCAACTATGCAATAACTTCCAGAGAGTAGTCATTCAGTGGATACCATCACACTGTAATATACACGGGAACGAACGTGCAGACAAATTAGCTAAAGAGGGAGGGAGATTACCACAAGAGAACAATCCGCTCAGTTATGATGAAGCCAAATCCATCCTCAAAGGTCAGTTCCATGAAAAATGGAAACGAGAACACCCAAAGTATAACGAGAGTGACGAATACCACCAACTATCAAGGAGGGATCAAGTCATACTTTGCCTACGCACTGGCCACAATAGAATGAGAAACCACATGTTCACCAAATTCGAAATAGGTACTATCAGCCTATGCCACTGTACACTATGACTACAAAACGTTGTTCTACAGGATTGGCCCCAGTACATAGACCTGAGAAGAGCAATGTGGTCCACACCCATCTCCCTGGAAGAGAAACTATATGGGGCAATCGATTCGCTTAAACTGACAGCTGACTTCATGAGAGAGTCTGGAATCCTACTCTGATTGAGTCTTGATCGCAGAGAGTTTCTTTCAGAATAAATTCTGGATTCCAGGCCGATATGGAATTCGTGCACGTTGGCCAGGCTTCTCCTCGGATTTCTCGTGGGGATCATGAGAGACATCATCTTGTGCCGGCTCTTAGCAAATGGATCGACGTTTCACTCTGTCTCTTGCTTTCATGGTACTTCTCTAACTGAGAAAGGATTTAGGAGAGATTGACAGAGAAAGAGATTAGGAGACAGTATCAATGAATGGGCAGGCTTCAGCTTCGCAGAGTCACAAAGAGTGACTGCAGACAGAGATCAATGGAGAAGGCTGACAGTAGTGTCTAAACACCACCTAGGCTTATAGGATAAGGATGTAAGTATGTTGTACTGGCTTCTCCTGTCCATAACTTAATGTTGGGGTTATCAACATCACGTAGCATGTCCTGAACATTGCATTCACCACAGCCCGTCTGAAAAAATCTCTGTCTCTAGCTAGGTCTTAAACAGAATGTTGCATTCACCACAGCCCATCTGAATGAATCTCTGTCTCTAGCCAGATCTCCAACAGAATGTTGCATTCACCACATCCCATATGAAAGAATCTCTGTCTCTAGTCAGATCTCCCACACAACGTTGCATTCACCACATCCCATATGAAAGAATCTCTGTCTCTAGCCAGATCTCCTACAGAACGTTGCATTCACCACAGCCCATCTGAAAGAATCTGTCTCTAGTCAGATCTCCAACAGAACGTTGCATTCACCACAGCCCATCTGAAAGAATCTGTCTCTAGTCAGATCTCCTACAGAACGTTGCATTCACCACAGCCCATCTGAAAGAATCTGTCTCTAGTCAGATCTCCAACAGAACGTTGCATTCACCACAGCCCATCTGAAAGAACCTGTTTCTAGTCAGATCTCCAACAGAACGTTGCATTCACCACAGCCCATCTGAAAGAATCTGTCTCTAGTCAGATCTCCAACAGAACGTTGCATTCACCACAGCCCATCTGAAAGAACCTGTCTCTAGTCAGATCTCCAACAGAACGTTGCATTCACCACAGCCCATCTGAAAGAATCTGTCTCTAGTCAGATCTCCAACAGAACGTTGCATTCACCACAGCCCATCTGAAAGAATCTGTCTCTAGTCAGATCTCCCACAGAACTCTGTTGTCTTGTTCCTCTATTGTCATGTTTAAGGTTTTCTTGATGTCATGAAACCACATTCTTCTTGGTCTGCCAAATGTTGGGGTAAAAACATAAAAATACACAAAATGCTTTTAGATACTTTAGCATATTACCGCTATGTGGTTAATTTGTGTGCGTCTATACAGACAATCGTTTCCGGTTGTGTCCAAAATGGAGGAATTATTTTTCTCCGGCTTGGTATATAACCGTTGATCAGAGGTTTAACAAGCCGCTATCGTAAAAACGATGTTGTTAATGAAACGTAGACCTGATAGAGATAATAACCGAATAGCAAAGCAAGCCCTCATATGGGAAACGACAGGTAAAAGAAAAAGAGGAAGACCCAGGGAGACACTGAGAAGAACATTGATGAGAGAGGCAAGAGCAGCAGGAGTCGGCTCCCTCAATGAGATAGAACTGCTTGCACAGAACAGAGACAGATGGCGAGATTTGATAAAATATCTTTAAAAGAAAACTGCTAGAACAAAAAATCCATATAGGAGAAGGTGTATCTTGGTCTACGCCCTATGGGCCGGTTACGGCTCGAAAGGTCAATAGATAGATAGATACATACACTTGTGCTGTGTTGATTTTGTTTCCAGTTGAAGGTCTACTGAGCTGAAACGTCGTTCTGCTTTTGTTTTGTTTCTCACCTAAGTGAAGCTGTAACCTTACCTCCCACGGAGACCTTTTTAAAAATGTTCATTTCTCAATATTGCCAGACCATCTAAGTCTTCGCCTGCCTGGTTTACCACGTATTTTTCATTGTTTTTAAAACAATCGTTTTGCTATATACTAGATAGCTTGGTGTTACAGAAAACAGTCAACAGCAGTACTGATACCACAACCATGCACTGTGGATAGAAGATTGTGGAAGGACATGATCGTCTACGCTAAACCGGTAAGGCACATGATGATTGTTTTTCTGTTTGTACAAAAAAATAAAAATATTGTGTCTTGTTCAAAATAAGCTTAAAGATCCCCTTTTACTTGTCAGACATTCATGCTGCTATCACGAGTGTATACCTTTAAGGAATTATGATCATATGTAAATATGTTTAGTTAAGCTGTTCTCTTCTGGGGCATGCCAGCAGGAGGTACACAGTTGAAAGTAATCTCCGTGCTTCTTTTGTTTTACAACTGTTCATGACAAACCTCCTTATAGATTGTACCAGCATGTGCTCCTGACAAACCTCTTTATAGATTGTACCAGCATGTGCTCCTGACAAACCTCCTTATAGATTGTACCAGCATGTGCTCCTGACAAACCTCTTTATAGATTGTACCAGCATGTGCTCCTGACAAACGTCTTAATAGATTGTACCAGCATGTGCTCCTGACAAACCTCTTTATAGATTGTACCAGCATGTGCTCCTGACAAATCTCTTTATAGATTGTACCAGCATCTGCTCCTGACAAATCTCTTTATAGATTGTACCAGCATGTGCTCCTGACAAATCTCTTTACTTCTGCATAGATTTATACTGGTAACTGGTCTTGACAAACTTCACATATTATATTGATGTCTACTCCAGCATGACAAATTACACATATTATATTGATGTCTACTCCAGCATGACAAACTTCACATATTATATTGATGTCTGTTCCAGCATGACAAACTTCACATATTATATTGATGTCTACTCCAGTATGACAAACTTCACATATTATATTGATGTCTGTTCCAGCATGACAAACTTCACATATTATATTGATGTCTACTCCTAATAAACCTCTACAGAAGTCTACTCCTAACAAATATCTTAATCTGTTCATAAGTTACACTGGTATATGGTCAAGAGTTTTCTCCCTTCCATTATTACCTGAAAAATCAGTAACAATTGAATTTCAAAGATCCATTGATGCACAATTGATTGAAAACCCTAAAAAATTATCACTAAATAAAAGCAACTGCAAAATAATTAGTTAAAAATAGGTTAAAGTTAAAGTTAGGTTAAATAGCATGACAAAAGAAAGCACACACACACATGTTAGCTGCATTCAAGAAAATATTTATTTTATTAGAAAGAAAGCATTAAGGCTTACAAAAATGTATAACAAGAAATAATAACCTATTAGGACACACTAAAACTGTCAATTTTGCAATCAAAGTAGAAGTGATTTTTTAGTTTCAGTTTATAACAATTTCCACAAAACCACATGTTATAAATGTTGTTTACTTGTTTGTTTTTGCCAGATTATATCTATATTTCCTCAAAGACCCTCCAAATGGAATATTCTGTACGGAAAAACAGCAGAATTTAACTCAAAGGTCGCTGGATCCATAACAACAACAGATTATATCTCTAGCCAAGTCCACAGGGACTGAATTTTGTGTAAATATAACTCTTTCCTGTTTTTCACATTGGTAGCCATGTGCTCAGGTGTCCCCTGTCATACAGGCAGATATTCTCCAATTTCAGAGCTATTGTCACATTTTTACCATCGAAGTTGAGGTGTGCGTGGCCGTGCAGCTAAAACCACTGTTCCGCTAGCTGAAAAGCCAGCACACGGTGTTTGAAGCCTGCGGTAGACAGAAAGGATTTTTTCTATTGGGGATGAAATAAAAATCCTGACGTGGATAAAAATCCACGAGGTGTGCGACTGTTTGACCAAGCGGCCTTTATCCCTCAGATTCTATCGTTGCCCCCCAAGCACACCAGCAATGGTACTATGTGTCGTAATTTTTTTTTTAGTCATCGAAAGTTTTAATATTTTGGGCAGATTTTTCCTATTAATTTTGCCCAGGCAATGCCCATTTTTGTCCTACTCTTTTCTATTTCAAATTGCCATGGGTTCTTTAACGTGCACAAAATGCACACGGGACCTCCTGTACTTCGTAGCTTTCTGAGAGGGCTATACATTGGATCTCACTGCCTAGAGATCAGGGGAGGGTAAAGCCTTTGATTAGATTTTTGTTATTTTTCACCGCCTGTGGTGGAAATAGAACCGGGGACTTTCTTGTCTAGAGGTGGACGTCTTACCTCCTAACCTCATGGCCTCTCTCATAAATAATTTGACAAAGTCTTTTACATGATAAGTTCTGAAGAAATTTGATCTCTTTCTTCAACAGTTTGACAAAGTCTTTCAAGTGCAAGTTTTTTAGGAAATCTTTCTCTCCGCTAGCCTTAGACCCTACTGTGTTAAAGAAATAGAGCATTCTTGTCAAAATTCAGTCTCATTCATAATGTAATTCATGTTGCTCTTTTTGTTTAAAAAAGCTTTCTTTACTTCATTGTTTAAGAGATATTCATTTCCTTGATTGGTTGTTAAATCACTTGTTAAAGAATGAAGCAAGTCATGCTACATCTCCAAACCATTAGATGCATGTTGTAATAAGTTTATGTTGGTGTTCTTTAGCATCTACTTTCTTTTCTTTTATAAGAATAGAGATGGACTGTAACAATGAGAATCTACTTGGGGCACATCAATTTAGCAAATTATTACATCAAAGTGACAATAAACTGATCTCAGGTAAAATTGCTGAAACCATATCACACAATAAAACAAATCTACTGTATAATAAAGAATGAAAGTATATCAAAAATAATATCAAAATGTAAAGTCTACATTAGCAAGGCAGCCACACTAAAAAATAATGAATGAATCATCTGACCTCCTTGGGATCAATGTCTGTCATCCTAAGCAAACTATGCCCTGCTGGTGGCAATGTCAGTCACACACCTCTAAAGATTTGGCATGCAGCATCATAAGATCCAGGCTAGGCATGGTTTGAATGGGACAAGTGATATTGACTCCCAGATGGCCAGTTTGACTGTGGTTTGAGAGCCTTTCAGATTAACTTATGTAGTAAATCAACAAATCATTTTTCAGACTTCTATTACAAGACCTGTTTCTTTTCAAACTGACAAATATTGTATGAGAATTCCCAAGCTAAAAAAAAAGAATAAATAACAATAATATATAATAAGACATAGATTTGTAAACAGCCACTGACATATCTGAAATTGTTTATGTCTGGCATTAGTTAATAGTGAAGGTGACAACCCATTGAGGTTTCTATCTTATTTAGACTGTAACAAGCTAATTTACACTTGGTAATAAAACCATATCTACAAAAATAAGTGCTAAATGGCATATCCGTATATTTATTTCCATCTTATTCTCATAATTAAAATAAAATGTACATGTTTCATATTAGATGGTGGCCAGTTACTAACACAAATTTATTGTAAACATGACCCAAACATAACAGGGTCTTGATCCTTCCTGCGCTGTCAGACATCGCATAGGGCATGTACTGTTTTTCACCATCCATTTTTATTGTTGGCAAATATTATAGGATAGCAACCACAAGATGGAATATATTTATTTATTAATTTTTTAAAATGCACATTAACCCAGTACAGTTCAAAATATATTCACATAAGTCATTTATCTAATCTAATATACCTTAATATTTCATAAACTGTACGCTTGTGAATTTTTGTACTGCATTTATTGTAATGATCTCCCATACTGAGTGGACAATTTTCTGATGACTTGAACATAAAATTAAAATAAAAAAGTCAAAGATACAGACTCCAAAATGTAAACCCAACACTATAATACAAAATAATATTCATTGAATCCTTACAGATTTTATTGAGAAAATTTAGCGTTAAACACATGTTGACTTGCGAGAATGTGCTTAACAGTAATTCACTGTTTGTGAAATTTCATTTGGTCAAAAGAAATCAGGCACCAAAAGTCTGCTTTGTTTAATTAGCACATGCTTTCTTACCAGTTACCTCAGCATTTGACTATTCTGAAACCTGCAATATGTCATGAAATAATAAATGAGGTAAAATATGAGATTTCTGGAAAGAAAGACTTTCAAACTAAGAAATGAAGAATTTTAATTGGCCACAGAAGAACCCTCAAAACATCTCAAACCACAGTCACAATACTGTTAAACATCACACAGCCACACTGTCCCTGAGTCTTGGTGTATATGTTAATATCTTTGTATACAACTAATTTGAGCTATAAATAACGTTTTATTTTCTTGACATAGAAGGTGTAAATACTACAACAAAATGTGCAATCCAAAACCAATACCCTATTATGCATAGTTTGAACTCAATTCATTACCCTGACATTCAAAATGTGTAAAATAAAGACTTTTGAGGTTGATCACAATATAAATATTACAGTTTGTTCTTTACACTTGATGTTTGATTTGGTTGTTGATTTTGATGTAGTCAATGGAACGAGGTTGACACAGAGGACAGGTTGTGACGTAGATGATTAGAATATAACGCATCCAGACTTCTCCGAGACGGTAATTGGCCGACTCTCCCCTTTCTGGGCATGACGGATGCTTTCAATCATCTATAGGAGAAGAACAGCTAGTCGTCAACAATACATCAGACAACAGTTACCAGGTTTAAAAATAAAAATTCTATAAAGAAGGATAATTAATATGTGAAATGTCTGACTCATGCCAGTTTCTACTGTCCTCCACCAGGGTAACCTTGGTCTGCCTCTAATTTCCTTCAGATTTCACTGCCAGGCAGTTCATGTGATTGTTCTTGGATCTCTTCTGACCACATGTCCAATCCAGCTCCATCATCCGCACAAAACATTTCAAGTTGACATGCACTTGTGTTTGAGAGGCATGGTGTGTCAAGAACAAGCAGTTCACAGCTGAAAGAGATTCTGCTGCGTATACCTTTAGACATCAGAACTTTTCATTTTCAGCGATCAGCTATTGCTATGTGTTTTGGCTTTTAGACCAGATTGGGCCACAAATAAAGTTGCTAAGTCACAAGTTTGTAATCTACAATCCTAAATATAAATCAAGTTAAGGTCAAGATGAATACGTGGCTCTTTTTATGTTAAGTCTGAATGTTTGTCACTGTCTTTCTGTGTTGCCTCCCTCAATGAGTGTAGTAAGTAAGAAGTCCATTGATATCTTAAATCTATTGTCTTCTAGGTCATCCCCTTCACAATATTTCTGGAACTTTCCTCATTTTTCTACTTCAACAAGCACTACATGATTACTAAGCTCCAGATTAATGTTCAAGGTCATCCCCCCCCCCCAATATTTCTGGAACTTATCCAATTTTAATCTTTTAATCCATTGTGGTATTTTTATGTGGTATGAAAAAACTTTTTTCTTTGGTTTAATTGATTCGTTGTTATGGATCCAGCAGTTTAATTGAGTCATTGTTATGGATCCAGCAGTTTAATTGAGTCATTGTTATGGATCCAGCAGTTTAATTGAGTCGTTGTTATGGATCCAGCAGTTTAATTGAGTCGTTGTTATGGATCCAGCAGACTTCCTAGGTATTTGAATTCCTCTACTTGTTTAGGTTGTCTGCCTTCTATAGTTAAGTTTCTCTTTTGCGACATTCATGACTTCTGTTTTGTTGATTTTCAAGTTGTATTTTGTTTCTGTGCTGTTGAGTCTATTTAGGTGTTTTTGTAGGTCTTCTATTTTTCCATGTCTTAGTGCCTGATCGTCTGCTCACAAGTTTGCTGTCTACAACAAGAGTATCGATAATGATAGTACGAGCACAAAGACATAAGTTTGCTGTCAACAACAATAGAACAAGAGCATCCATAGAGATAATGTAGAACATAAAGACACACCTCATCTACGCTAGGGAAACCTCCTTGTTTTAGCTTGGAGAAGACCAATACATCGTTGATCTGCACCTCAAAGGAAGCTAGAGAGAGAAGCAAACAAAATACATAATGTACAATCTATGACATTAACACATTTTGTTCTAACTAATGACATTGGGCACTTTCAGCTAACAATTTAAATATGCTCAAAGAATGAACAATAAAATTGATTATTCTGAAAATAATGGTTGACATAAGCAGCAATTTATTTCACACATTAACCAGTTGCAGTGAGGTGTATCAGTTTCACTGGTGACTGTCCCGGCACAATCTAACCAGCACCTTGTCCCTCTGTTCTTGGCCACCCCTTAAAGTCACTATGTGTTGTCTATTTCCAAACTCATGTCAAATGGCCAGATTTTTATATTTCTGCCTTTCCTGACAAAATGAACATCCCACTTCACCTTGATCACATCAATGTTCCATTATTTTATTTTTACCAAAATGTTTTCATGATCCAAGCTGTTTTAGACCATGATGGTTGCTGTCTCTTCTTCTTTTCTTAGCTTTCGTCAGTTAAGTAGGTGTGGATGCGTTGTGTCATCTGTTTATGGCAATGCCACGATATCTGCACCTTTCAGCCTAACACATTCATCTTCAGCATGGATGAGTATAAATTTGCTAAACAATTTTTGCCTGGACAGCGCAGGCATTTTTGACCTGTTTTTTTATATTTTTAACTGCCAATGGGTTCTTTAATATGCATGAATGCACATGAGACCTTCTGTTTTTGTCATTTTTTGAGAGGGCTGGATATCGGATTTCACTACCTAGAGACCAGGGAAAAGTAAAACCACAAAAAACAATGGGTTCAATTTTTGAAAAATTTCCACCATCTGTAGTGGAAATCAAACCCAGGACCCTCCTGCCCAGAGGCAGACATCTTACCACTAGACCACGCAATCCCCAGATTACTGTCTGATCACAATCTTCTATGGTTTCCAATCAAGAGTATATCATGAACAAAATAAATATTGAGGGTCATTATGGGAGGTAATTGTAGTCAATGTGTAAATGAAAATAGTTAAAACAAAAACTATGTAGAAAGGACATTATTACACAAATTAAAATATATTAAAAGCAATATACACATTAAAGTCAAGATACCTTCATCAGGAACTACATAAACATTAAAGTAAAAAGCTAGCAGACAACACAGTCCAATAAAATAGAACATAACTGTCTAGTTGTGAGATCCATAAGGAGAGTGGCATTAATGTATTTCTGAACCAGAAGAGAGAACAAGGAAAAGATTTTTGAGAGCAAACAAAATAAGGGGATGGGTTGTGTACTGCAACAAGGTGATTTGGAAGTTTAAATATTATCTATCATCATAAGGTAAAATGTTTCGGCATAAAGTTGTTAACTAAGTAATGCTCTATACTGCAGCATTTGAAAGTGAGGTGGCCAGTGCATCTCCTTGCTGTTAAGACGTTCCACTGCTCCACAAGTTAGCTACCCATTTTTGATTGAAGGGTTTTACCTAGGAAACATAGCAAAGAGAAATCTTGGGTGTCAAGAAACATAGCAAAGAGAAATCTTGGGTGTCACTTAAGAAACATAGCAAAGAGAAATCTTGGGTGTCACTTAAGAAACATAGCAAACAGAAACCTATCCTTTTCTTTAGACAAATACAACTCATAACTCTGTTTTTGCAGTAAAAAACTCCTGAAAAGTGATTTAGCAATAAAACACACCCGCCTCATCTTTTTTG
This sequence comes from Megaustenia siamemsis, assembly GCA_032433765.1. Classification (NCBI taxonomy): domain Eukaryota; kingdom Metazoa; phylum Mollusca; class Gastropoda; order Stylommatophora; family Ariophantidae; genus Megaustenia; species Megaustenia siamemsis. Next base: position 107,369,208 of record JAVIAB010000124.1, read on the forward strand.
ACATTACTTTCATTTGTATTCATATTTAAGAAAGACTGTTTTAACACAACTGGGGACAGCTCACTTTTCTATTCAAGAAAATCATAAATCTAGTGAGGAAAATCACAGCACAAAAGGAAGTGCAAAGAGGGGACACATTTGAAGACAAGATTATTTAATAGGCTCAAGTACTTACTTTTGCGTCCTTTCTGCCCCTTAATGTCAACCTCGGATTCCGGAATCTGCTTCAGGATAGCCCTGCGCAGTTCATGGAACCGAGATTCGTAACCTCACCCACCGCTGCAATGAGAATGAGTCAAATTGACAAAATAATTATAATTAAATCTGTTCAATTGATTTCATGTCATAATTTTTTCCATCAATACCTCCTTTGATATCATTATTTTGTAAATCTTCAAATTAACACACACAAAAAATAGTTTCAAAAGTTTCAATTTCGAGGAGTAGTTGTCAAACACTTTACATGCAGAAGAAGACTACAGGAAAATGTTAACATTTGAAAGTGTTTTAATTTACAGACTTCATTTAACTGTTAAATGAATTTCATTGCCCGTAGTAAAAAGAAATTCAAGTGTTCTTGTGTGTGATTCATTTGTGATCAGTGGACCCTTTCTAAATCACAATTAAGAAAGATCAATACATGTGACATGCGATGCTTGAGAAAAGTAACAAACAACACAAGGCACAAGGAGAGATAGAATACCAAATGAAACCATAAGAAAAATGGTAGGAATAAAACCTTGCCAAGAATATATAGAACAACAACTCAAATGGTTTGGCCACCTGGTCAGAATGAATCCTTATCAATAACCATCAAGGGCGTTCTTCTCGAGAATGCATGGAAAAAGACCAAGAGGAAGACCTAGAAGAAGATGGATAGATGCAGTGACAGAGACATGTAACAACAAAGGAAAATCACTAATTCAGACAGTTCGAGCAGCTGAAGAGCGACAAATGATATAACCACGACACCTTTTCGGTATCAGTGAGAAAGAGAAAAGAAGATTTAACTGTTTATTATTACTCCACCAGGAACTAGCGGTACAGCAGGGCTAGTCAACTGGTCTACAGAGGAGACAGGGAGTTCACTTGGGCTCTCTACACCAACTGGACTACTTCTGTGTTCACCCAGCCTAAAATGGGTATGGAAAGAAAAATCGCCTGGCCATCACATTATCCACTCAAAAATGTGCTAAAGGCCAAAAATAAAATGAATGTTATCACCATTTACCCTATACACAAAACTAGAGGAGCGGCAAAACTTTGTACAAATTTACTGCTCTCATTTAATTCATGCATTCCTACACTGTAGAATACAGTTCATAATTCAGTGACAGTGTGCGTACCCGTAACAGACTGCTTCCGGAATTATTTTTTAAATGATTTGATATAGATGTTAAAACAAGCTAACAATGACGTATACGTAAGACTGCTTCCGGAATTATTTTTTAATGATTTGATATAGATGTTAAAACAAGCTAACAATGACGTATAAACAAAATGTATTCTATGAAATAAACAAAAGATTATAATGCAAAAAAGTCACAATAAATAAAAATGAAAGAATATGTTAATATGTAATATTTGAACCAAATCTTATATTTTATAAATAAATGATAGCTTATGATGTAACACAGGCAGCACACTGTATCTTATTCATCAAAGATAAAATAAAAATCTTGTAAAAAAAATCACAATATCTAAGAAACAAACTAAAGATTCATTCATTCACTGCTGTCTCTGCATTGAAGGTTGGCTACAAAATGGAGTGCCATTCCAATCTGTTCTGTCTCTTCTCTTGATAGTGCAGGTTGTCATAGAGGGTTGACTTGCCCATCTTTTGATGTTACTTTTATTACTTGTACATGTTAATCTTGGTCTGCCTCTGCCGCTTTTACCTTGTATTTTTCCTTCCAAGATTACTTTTAGTAATTTTACACGTTATAATATTTTAATAAGCAACATACACATTCAAGTCAAGATACTAGGATACCTTCAACTTCCTGGAACTAGAACACCATCAACTAAAGTAAAAAAAAGACAATCTCAGTGGAATATTATTATCTGATGTGATTGGTAACATAATGTCAAAAAAAAGTTATACTTGAAACTCTCTGACAAATAAATAACTTTACTTTACAAATAATATATGATATAATAAGCCTTAAAATTAAAAGATAAAGGCAGAGTTTGAAAAGCCTATACAACAGACACACATTTACAATGACATGCACGCCAAGTGACACCATGAAGTCTTCACCATGAGATGATCCCCTGCCCCGCTTTCTCTACTATGCGGCTTCAAAGTGAAAGAACCTCACCCATGTCTACTATCCAACTATGGCAAAAAAATGTAATAAACAAGAATGAATAAATAAAATATAACAACAGAGAAACTAAAAGTGTGTGTAATCACCACATTGTAAGAAAGCGAAGCAAATATTTACCAATATTCAACTTTCACGTATACCACCGCTGCCATGTTGTCAGCCAATGTCAGCTCACCACTTGTTGTTCCCACGATTTATTTCTGCTGAGTCATGATGACTCGATATTTATATTTTCTATTTCTGCTTAGTCATGGTTGTCATATTGGCATTTTGATGCCAAATATAATAAATTTGGCTTCTTAAAACTATTCTATTCTATACCATTATATTCATAGAGGGGGACCAGAAGTGCCTGCGGTCGCAGTAGCAGGGTCGGCGCACCATCAGCTGACCAAGACCTAGCAGTTCTACCTCCTCGTGGTCTCCCCTGGTAACAGTCTGCGCCAAAACAGACTGGCTAACAGAAGCTAGGATCGCCGCGTTCCCTGTAGTGGTGGCTGTTACTGATATAGAGGACCCAGTATTGCAGTACCTCTGGGCTGGACTAATACTTTCCCAGCATAGCCTGGGACATATGAAATCCAACCTCTCCAATAAGAGCTGGGAATGTCAAGAAAGCCATTACGACCCGCCACATTTTATGAGTCAAAGGGCAACATGCTCGCGTTAACTCGTGGCAATTCGTCAACACTTTACTCATGGAATAAGTTTCACTGCAGTCGGGACATCTCCATATCCGCTCCACCGCAATTCTCGAAGCATACGTAGACTGATTGTTCTTTTAAGATGTTGATTGTATATATATGGACAATAGGACAACAGACAAGAAAATCACTGGAGTCTGTAGAAATATGGTTTTACAGAAGAATGTTGAGAATATCATGGACAGCTAAGAAGAGTAATGAAGATGTTCTGAGAGAGGTCAAAGCAAAAAGAGAGGTAATTTTCAATATTAGGAAGAAACAATCATCATTTTTTGGCCATGTAATGAGGAGAGAACAACTGGAATATATTGTAACAACTGGAAAAATTGAGGGACGAAGAGATAGAGGGAAGCGAAGAGAAAAAATAACCGACAGCTTTTAAGAGAATGGCGTGGCAGAAGGTCAACAAAAAAAATGATAAATAGCTGCCAAGATCTAAAATTGTGGAGAGGCATGATCACCTACGCCAGCAGGCCCGGTACTTGATGATGATGAGATATATACATATGCTTTTCCCACTAAACACTCCAGATCTACCAGATCACTTTTCACCTTTAGACTCCTGTCTCTCAATGTATAAATCGTTGTTCCATCCATCCTCCTCGTCTTCTCTTAAGGAGTGAAGAACAAACTTGACGATGTCCTCTTTGTCCAAAATAAGGCCACACTCAGTGCCAGAGCTGCTAGCGAGCTTATCGGCTATTTCATTACCATGTACACCGACATACCCTGGACAGTACATCAATGTTAACACGTTTACTTTGGAGTCATCCAAGAATTGCATCCACAGACATTGTTTGTCAATCTTCTGTACCATACTTTGCGAATCAGTTACTTGCATGATCCACATTCTGTGTAACCAATCATGTTATCACCGCTGCCTCAATCTCCATTCTCATGCTAGACTAGGGTGACCATTTTTTTTCCCATTGTTTCCGGGGACATTTGTCATATTTTTTACATTTCAGAGGATTTTTTTGCTTATTTCTGAGACTGTCCCACAAAATCGTAGACGAACGATATATATATATATATATATATATATATGTGTGTGTGTGTGTGTGTGTGTATGTGTACATATATATATTTATTATATATATATTTATAATATGTGTGGGTGGGTGTGTGACTGTGTGTGCGCAAGAAATTTTATTGTTTTTATGCAACAGACGTCCACTGATCACAAATAGAAAACACGACTGCACTGTACTGTCATTACACTCGGACTGATTTGAAAATTGGCTGGGAAAGATATTTTGGCGGAAGATGTCCGGAAAGGCAGGGGCGGAGGGAGAGAGAGTGTCTGCTTTTTTTAAAAAAATTAAACCCATCCCAATAGAAGTGAGTGGTGGGAATAGAAGTGACGTAGCACCGCGCTTCAAGAGTTCAAAGAGCTATCTCCGACACAACGCGTCCAAGTCTTCTCTTTATCTTCCTGCTAATGTCGCTCAGTCTGGGATAAAGAAACACAACTCAGTACCGTCCTGAGTCCTAGTGATTATTTTAAAAGAGGGCCGATTCCGTGTAAAAAAAAAAAAGTAAAGTACCCCCGTCACGCCAAGTGGCGTATAAGGAAATATGGTGTTAGTGACCCTATATTTTACAGACCTTCAGCACATGGTTTTTGGGATAATGTGGTCAGTATTACGCCCGTGCTGGTTTACTTTCCCAGAACAAAATCTGGTACTCATTTAAGGCTGGGTGAACCCGGGAGCCGTCGGTTGGGATCGAACCCTACCCCATGTCCTTTGTAGTCCAGTTCACTAACCACTGAGCTATCGCGGCTCCCCGATTCCGTGTATGAACATTTATTTATTCACTTAAATCGGGGACAAATTTCTTTCGGGGACAACTTCTACATTCCGGGGACTGTCCCCGGAAATCGGGACGAATGGTCACCCTATGCTAGACACCACTTGTCAGATTCCCAGTCACTTCTTGCTATGCCACAAAACACCAACCAGGCTTGCCAGATGGAAATGTTGATATCAGGCCAAACAACCGCGCTAAAAAGGCCAGGTAATAGTCAAACAGTACTTTAATAAGCCAAACATTTTTGACATAATCACATCATATTTAAAGCTCCAAATCCATTTTTACACAAAGAACAAGTAATTTTGAAGGAACTTATTATATTCTGTTAACAATTTTACTCTAAAATCAACTTCATCAACATCTTTTTTTATGTCCATCTGTATGATATAGTCTGCTTCGACCTGACTTATGTAAGTTCGTGATAGAGTTCATGCGTGTCAGTTTTGGTTCGTTGAAAAAAGCTGTTCATCTTTTCAAACACCTGAACTATCATCACGTGCAATACCGGTTGGCGTAGGTGATCATGTCCTTAAAATCTTTTATCTACAGCGCATCGTATCAGTTCTGTTGTTGACTGTTTTCTATACCATGACACCAAGCTATCCATTATTTTCTCTCTTTGTCGTCCGCGATCGCTCTTTCCTTTTTTTTTTTTTTGCCAGTTGTAACCAAGTATTCCAAGTTTCCTCTTCTCATGATGTGCCGGGAAAATGTTGATTGTTTTTTTCTGATGTTTTTAGGAGCTGCCTTTTTGTGTTGGTCTCTTTGAAAACTTCCTCGTTGGTCTTTTTAGCTGTCCAGGGAATTTTCAACATTCTTCTGAGAAATCCCATCTCTGTGGCCTCTAATCGACTTTTCATTTGTTTGTCTATTGTCCATGATTCGTTTCCATAGGACAGAATTGTTTCTATATAGCACCGATGTACTCTCTTTCTCATTTCTATTGACATAGATTTGTTGCATAAGATATTTTTCATTTTCTGAAATGCTATTTTGGCCTGAGCTATGCTGCTTTTTATTTCCGTGGTGCATCTTCCATCTGATGTTATTATTGTGCCCAAGTATTTCAAACGTTGCACTTGTTTCAGATTTGTCCTGTTTATTTTTAATGCTGCATGATGGTGATGATTGTTTCTTCGATATGACCATTGCTTCTGTTTTCTTAATATTCAGACTGAGACCTTTCTTGATGCTCTCTTTTACTATTATGTCTATCATTTCTTGTAGTTCATTCTCGGTCTCTGCTATTAAAACTGTGTCATCCGCATATCGCAAATTATTTATGTTGTGACCGTTGACTTCAATTGCTTTTTTGTCTACTATTGATCTCATATGTTCGCTGTAAAGTGAAAACAAATCCGGTGAAAAAACACAGCCTTGCCTGACTCCTTGTTTTATAAGTTGAAATTGTCCTGTTTGGTTGTTAATTCGTATAGCTGCTGTTTTTTGCCAGTACATGTTTTTTTTTTGTGATTCGCAGATCCTTGCCATCCTTTTCTCCAGCATATTGATTATTTCCACATGCTTTACTTTGTCAAATGCTTTTGTGTAATCTATCATCATCATCGAGTGCCTTCTCCGCAACGAAGGTTGGCTACCATGGATCGCCATTCTACTTAATTTCTTGCTTTGATAGTGCAGGCTGTCATATATTGACTTGTCCTTCTTTTGATGTTACTCGTCCATGTTAGTCTTGGTCTGCCTCTGCCTCTTTTACCTTGTATTTTTCCTTCCAATATGACTTTTAGTAGGCTGTTGTGTCTTTTAACATGCCCCAAAAATTTCATTTGTCTTGTCTTAATTGTATTTAGTAGTTCTCTTTTTATTTTCAGTTGTTTTAAAACTTCATCGTTTGTTTTCTTTTCTTTCCATCCAATTCTACCTATTCTTCTATAAATCCACATTTCAAAGGCTTCAATTTTCTGTTCTGTTTTCTTGTCTAATGTCCATGTTTCTGAACTATACAGGAATATTGAGAAGATGTAACATTTTGCCATTCTTAGTTTCAGCCCTGCTGATACTTGTTTTGTTGTTAGTATATTTTTCATGGCATTAAAATTACTTTTTGCCATACCTATTCTTTTGTTTATTTCAATTTTACATTTTCCATCATTGGTTATAGTATGCCCCAGGTAGTTGTAGCTCTGGACTGTTTCCAGATGTATTCCCTCAACTGTGATTTTTAATTGTAAGTCTTGAGAATTTTCTTTGTTTATGATCATAGTTTGAGTCTTTTTGATATTCATTTCTAGTCCATATTTGTTGCTTGTTGTGTTTATCACATTAAGCAATTGTTGTAGATCTTTAGGATTTTCTGCTGGTAGAACAGTATCATCAGCATATCTTAGGTTATTGATTATCTTTCCATTAATGTTTAGGCCTGGCATCTCTGAGATGTTTTTTTTTTTAAATCTAGTAGCTATGATAATGCTATACCCGAGGATCTACTAAAATCTATCTTTGTAGCCATACCGAAGAAGTCAGGCGCCACTGATTGTGAAGACCATCGCACTATTAGTCTCATGAGCCATATGACTAAAATATTACTAAGAATAATCATGAGACGTGTAAGGAACAAAATAAAAACCAGAAATAAGTGAGGAACAATGGGGTTTTGTGGAAGGAAAGGGCACCAATAAAGCAATATACATCTTAAGGACATTGATAGAAAGATCTATAGAGGTAAAGAAAGATCTATATATGTGCTTTATAGACTACACGAAAGCATTTGACAAAGTAAAGCATGTGGAAATAATCAATATGCTGGAGAAATTAAACATTGATGGCAAGGATCTGCGAATCATAAAAAATATGTACTGGCAACAAACAGCAGCTATACGAATTAACAACCAAACAGGACAATTCCAATATATAAAACAAGGAGTCAGACAAGGCTGTGTTCTATCACCGGACTTGTTTTCACTTTACAGCGAATATATTATGAGATCAATAGTAGACAAAAAAGGAATTTAAGCCAACAGTCACAACATAAATAATTTGCGATATGCGGATGACACAGTCTTAATAGCAGAGACAGAGAATGAACTACAAGAAATGATAGACATAATAGTAAAAGAAAGCAACAAGAAAGGTCTCAGTCTGAATAGTAAGAAAACAGAAGTAATGGTTATATCGAAGAAACAATCATCACCATCATGCAGCATAAAAATAAACGAGACAAATCTAAAACAAGTGCAAGGTTTGAAATACTTGGGCACAATAATTACATCAGATGGGAGATGCACCACAGAAATAAAAAGCAGAATAGCTTAGGCCAAAATAGCATTTCAGAAAATGAAAAATATCTTATGCAACAAATCTATGTCAATAAAAATGAGAAAGAGAGTTCATCAGTGTTATATAGAACCAATTCTGACCTATGGAAGCGAATCATGGACAGTAGACAAACAAATGAAAAGACGATTAGAGGCCACAGAGATGGGATTTCTCAGAAGAATGTTGAAAGTTTCCTGGACAGCTAAAAAGACCAATGAGGAAGTTCTCAAGGAGGCCAACACTAAAAGGGAGCTCTTAAAAAACATCAGAAAGAAACAATCAACATTTTTTGGGCACATCATGAGAAGAGGAAAGTTGGAATACTTGGTGACAACTGGCAAAATAAAAGGAAAGAGAGATCGTGGACGACAAAGAATGAAAATACTGGATAGCTTGTTGTCATGGCATGGAAAACAGTCAACAACAGAACTGATACGATGCACTGTGGATAGAAGATTGTGGAGGGACATGATCGCCTATGCCAACCGGCAGGGTACATGATGATGATGATGATGATAACGCTGCATTACTGTAATATCTTATGATTGACATGTATAATCACAATATGGCCACACTAATGATAATATGTCTCGTATGTTATTGAAATAAAATGCAAAATCATGCTGTTTACGTATCAATGCCTGCTATAACTATGCAGGAAGATTTTGAAACCGCAAAAAACACACATAATGTGCATTCTAAAATAAAGGTTGATTGTAAAACTGTCATCGAAAATAATGGTCCAAGTAGAGATCTTCTTACAGTGGTCCATATAGAGATCTTCTTACATTGGCTCACATAGAGATCTTCTTACATTGGTCCACATAGAGATCTTCTTACATTGGTCCACATAGAGATATCACATTGGCCAACATAGAGATCTTCATATATTGGTCCACATAGAGATATCACATTGGTCCACATAGAGATATCAAATTGGCCCACATAGAGATATCACATTGGCCAACATAGAGATCTTCTTATATTGGTCCACAAAGAGATATCACATTGGCCAACATAGAGATCTTCTTACATTGGTCCACATAGAGATACCACATTGTTTCACATAGAGATATCATATTGGCCCACATAGAGATATCACATTGGCCAACATAGAGATCTTCTTATATTGGTCCACATAGAGATATCACATTGGCCAACATAGAGATCTTCTTACATTGGTCAACATAGAGATACCACATTGGTCCACATAGAGATATCATATTGGTCCACATAGAGATATCACATTGGCCCACATAGAGATCTTCTTATATTGGTCCACATAGAGATATCACATTGGCCCACATAGAGATCTTCTTATATTGGTCCACATAGAGATATCACATTGGTCCACATAGAGATATCCCATTGGCCAACATATAGATCTTCTTATATTGGTCCACATAGAGATATCACATTGGCCAACATAGAGATCTTCTTATATTGGCCCACATAAAGATATCTCATTGGCCAACATAGAGATCTTCTTATATTGGCCCAAATAAAGATATCTCATTGGTCCACATAGAGATCTTCTTACATTGGTCCACATAAAGATCTTTTTTACATTGACCCGCTTATAAATCTTCTTATACCGGTCAACATAAAGATCTTCTTACATCAGTAAAGATATAGATCTTCTCACATTGATACATATAGAGATGTTTTTACATCGGCCCACATAGAGCGCTCCTTACACTGGATCTTACACATATTGACTGAAATCTGCAAGCACCACAGGGTCACCTAGCAGTGGATCCCATCTCACTGGGGAATACCAGGAATCGAGAGAGCAGATCAACTGATAAAGGAAGGCTCAACAGGCACATAAACGTATGCACCAGTTACATACCATCATAAGAAACAGATAATCAAATCAATCAGAAGACCACAAGCCCCAAATCAGGATGCCTTTTATAATATGAATAGATATGAACAAGTTATCATTATACGCTACGTACAATAAAACAAACTCGCATATAATGAAACAAACTCACATACAATAAAACACAACCCACATACAATAACACACTCTCACATACAATAAAACACACTCACATACAATAAAACAATCTCACATACAATAAAACAAACTCACATAAATTAAAACACACTCAAATACAATAAAACACACTCAAATACAATAAAACACACTCAAATACAATAAAACAAAAAAACTTATTGAAATGAAAGAATTTTAATTAATAAATATAGAAGTGTGTTACAATGCTCTTGTGTAGATGTCAGTAGTAAATCTGCAGTACATAGTTTTAGTAAGGTTGTGCAGTATTATCCATGCATCCATCTGGGTTGACTAGGACAAAGATGTTGATGTGGATCAGCTCCAAACTACAGTATATTTCATGAAACAAATGATTTAAAAGGACGCTAGTGATTTACAAAATCAGAATAAAGTGATTAACCCACCAGTAATATATATCACACACACACAGGGCTAAATGGGATATATTTAATAGACAACAAATGTGACGTAATCAAGAACAGAACACGCAAACACGTATCTAATCAAATCAGCCTAAGAATCAAATAACAGCTGGTTTCATACTCCTAAAATCGGGTATACTTTATGTAAAAACACTTACATTGGGTTTACTTTATGTAAAAACACTTATATTGGGTTTACTTTATGTAAAAAAAAAACACATACAACAGGCTATTGTTTATATTTTAAAAAACACCTATAATCGATTATAATTTATGTAAAAAAAACCCACACATAATGGGTTTACTTTATGTAAAATTACCCACAATCGGTTATAGTTTATAAGAAACACATAAATAATCGATAATACATTATGTAAAAAATACTTTCAATGGGTTATGTTTTATGTAAAAAAATACTTTCAATGGGTTATGTTTTATGTAAAAAATACTTTCAACGGGTTATGTTTTATGTAAAAAATACTTTCAATGGGTTATGTTTTATGTAAAAAAAGCCATATATCGGTTACATTTTATATAAAAACACAAAAAATTATGTTATTTTCGTTGTAAACAGAAATGTTGTATTCTAAATCTATAAACAGGTTGAGGGTAATGTCAAATTATATCAATTAGACAAACATAATATAGATGGGCACCAAATATAGATGGCTAAATGTAGAATGGGAAATGTGGTAGAAGCATAAATGGTGAATAAATTAGTAGGTGATATGCAAAGCAGTGTATTTACATCAAATATATAATATCAATGAACACCTTCCAAATGAATCACTTACTGCAAACCACAACACAACGCAGACACGCCCACTACGTCCTTTTAAGGGCGGATGATGAAGAGGAATATTCTAGTCTACCACAATACTCTAGAATACTTTAGTCATCGGGCGAACGCAACCAACCAACCAAATGAATCACTTATTTATGGCAATTTCTTTTCTTTTTTTCCGTTTGCCAGCTTTCACCTTAGGAGAAGTCCCTGGGGACTAGGAACTGAATTTTGCCTGTTAATCTGTTTTTCCCTGGCAGCCGTGTGCACAGGGGTCCCTCGCCGTACAGTTAGATAACTCCGTCTTCGGAGGTACTGCTATCTTTACCGTCGATGGGCAATTGACGTTATTTATGACTTTGATTCAAAACCAAAAATAAAATACCGAGTCAACTATCTTTGTCTTTGTGATCTTTGAAAACATGGAGAACACAATCTTTGGATTTCCATCCTGGACAAATAAAACTTGCCAAGAGAGATAATAGATGCTTACGCAGAATAAAAGGATGGAAATGGCAGGACAAAATCAGTAACATAGAATTATGGAAAAGTAACAGTCAAATACCAATGGATGAAGAGCTACAAGCAAGACGATGGTGCTGGATGGGACACAATGCGGAAGCCGACTGTGAGTATTACACAACAGGCCCTATTTTGGAATCCCCAGGGATGAGACAAAGAGGAAGACCAAAGGTTTCTTGGAGAAGACAGATAGAAGCTGAGATGAAGAATATAGGGAAGACGTGGAATGATCTCTCAAAAGAATGGCAAGAAACAGAACGGCTTTGAAAATGTTTGTTGAAGACCTATGCTACACAGGGAGCTGAAAGGAAGAGGAAGAGAGATACTCTGAAGGACAAGACTTTGGGCACTCTTTAAAAAAATGAAAACCACTTGGTACAGTATGTACCGGTAAGTGAATTCGACATCAATGACTGAGATCTGCAAATAGAAGAACGATAAATTAAACATTATAGTTATCAATGTAGAAGATTCCCCACAGATCGCATCTTTGATCCGAAACAAAGACACTGCTATCGTTACTAATGTATGTATGATAGTCTTTTAACATGGGCAAAGTGACATCAATTATGCTGGAACGTCACGAGATCTAACGTACTGACTAAGGTTATCTCACAGGGAAAAGTGAAAGGCATATCTATCTATCTATCTATTGACCTTTCGAGCCGTAACCGGCCCATAGGGCGTAGACCAAGATACACCTTCTCCTATATGAATTTTTGTTCTAGCAGTTTTCTTTTAAAGATATTTTATCAAATCTCGCCATCTGTCTCTGTTCTGTGCAAGCAGTTCTATCTCATTGAGGGAGCCGATTCCTGCTGCTCTTGCCTCTCTCATCAATGTTCTTCTCAGTGTCTCCCTGGGTCTTCCTCTTTTTCTTTTACCTGTTGTTTCCCATATGAGGGTTTGCTTTGCTATTCGATTATTATCTCTTCTCATCACATGTCCAACGTATGACCATCGTCTTTTCTTTATTACTGAAGATATTAGTGGTTGATTGGCGATTTCTCTAATTTCCTCGTTTGTTTTGAATTCGTTCCATGCTATACCAAGTATTTTCCTTAGATATTTATTTTCGAATGCGTTCAACTTTGTTTCTATGTCTCTTGTTGTTTTCCAGCTTTCACACGCATACGTAAGGGTTGATAGTACATTTGATTTGAATAGCCTAAGTTTTGTGTTTGTGCTAATGAGTTTTGATTTCCACAACTTTTCAAGGCTTCTGAAAGACATTGTTGCTTTAGCTATTCTGATTCTAATTTCTTTGCTCGTATCCCCTTCTCGATCAATGTGACTTCCAAGATAGATAAAGTGATTGATCTCTTCTACTGGTTTGTTTTCCATGTATATTTTGTCACTTGTTGGAATTAAACTTTTCATGACTTTAGTCTTTTCATGGTTGACCTCAAGCCCAATTTTGCTGGCTATTGATGATAGTTCATTTGTGTTTTCCTGCATCGTTTTTATCTGACTGCTGATGAGAACTATGTCATCAGCAAAGTCGAGGTCCTCCAAATGGTCTCCTTAAAAGGCATAACACAAGGGAAATAACCGAGTAATATTATCAAAGGGGCAAGGGCATAAAATGCACCAAAATGCGAAGCATTGGTGTTGTCAGGGAGTGGACAACGGAAGTAATACGTAAATTGGCGTAGTCTGTAAGAGAAGAATAATTGAGTCAATGATCATGAATCTACAGCCATGTCCAGACTGCCTGAACAGCTGGTCAGAACTGGAGAGGCCAGAAATGTTTGCAATGTGGGGAGACACAGAAGAATAACAAACCAACATAGAACTGGAGAGGCCAGAAATGTTTGCAATGCGGGGAGACACAGAAGAATAACAAACCAACACAGAACTGGAGAGGCCAGAAATGTTTGCAATGCGGGGAGACACAGAAGAATAACAAACCAACACAGAACTGGAGAGGCCAGAAATGTTTGCAATGTGGGGAGACAGAAGAATAACAAACCACCATAGAACTGGAGAGGCCAGAAATGTTTGCAATGTGGGGAGACAGAAGAATAACAAACCAACACAGAACTGGAGAGGCCAGAAAGGACTGAAATGCGGGGAGACAGAAGAATAACAAACCAACACAGAACTGGAGAGGCCAGAAATGTTTGCAATGTGGGGAGACAGAAGAATAACAAACCAACATAGAACTGGAGAGGCCAGAAATGTTTGCAATGTGGGGAGACAGAAGAATAACAGACCAACATAGAACTGGAGAGGCCAGAAATGTTTGCAATGTGGGGAGACACAGAAGAATAACAAACCAACATAGAACTGGAGAGGCCAGAAATAACTGCAATGTGGGGAGACACAGAAGAATAACAAACCAACACAGAACTGGAGAGGCCAGAAATGACTGCAATGTGGGGAGACACAGAAGAATAACAAACCAACACAGAACTGGAGAGGCCAGAAATGTTTGCAATGTGGGGAGACACAGAAGAATAACAAACCAACACAGAACTGGAGAGGACAGAAATGTTTGCAATGTGGGGAGACAGAAGAATAACAAACCTACACAGAACTGGAGAGGCCAGAAAGGACTGCAATGTGGGGAGACAGAAGAATAACAAACCAACACAGAACTGGAGAGGCCAGAAATGTTTGCAATGCGGGGAGACAGAAGAATAACAAACCAACACAGAACTGGAGAGGCCAGAAAGGAATGCAATGCGGGGAGACAGAAGAATAACAAACCTACACAGAACTGGACAGGCCAGAAATGTTTGCAATGTGGGGAGACAGAAGAATAACAAACCAACACAGAACTGGAGAGGCCAGAAATGTTTGCAATGTGGGGAGACAGAAGAATAACAAACCAACACAGAACTGGAGAGGCCAGAAATGTTTGCAATGTGGGGAGACAGAAGAATAACAAACCAACACAGAACTGGAGAGGCCAGAAATGTTTGCAATGTGGGGAGACAGAAGAATAACAAACCAACACAGAACTGGAGAGGCCAGAAATGTTTGCAATGCGGGGAGACAGAAGAATAACAAACCAACACAGAACTGGAGAGGCCAGAAATGTTTGCAATGTGGGGAGACAGAAGAATAACAAACCAACACAGAACTGGAGAGGCCAGAAATGTTTGCAATGTGGGGAGACAGAAGAATAACAAACCAACACAGAACTGGAGAGGCCAGAAATGTTTGCAATGTGGGGAGACAGAAGAATAACAAACCAACACAGAACTGGAGAGGCCAGAAATGATTGCAATGTGGGGAGACAGAAGAATAACAAACCAACACAGAACTGGAGAGGCCAGAAATGACTGCAATGTGGGGAGACACAGAAAAATAACAAACCAACATAGAACTGGAGTCTTCAGTCTCCACACACTGAGGGGCATACTGGAGAGGAGATGTGAGCACTTATGGACGTGTCCAATGTACACTGAGGATGATCCGTCGACAAAACAAAACAAAATAAAATAAAACAAGGGAACGATGGGAAAGACTGTGCACGTAAGGAAATTACGCGACCAGGCAGAAAGACTGTAGTTAATTGTTGTGTTCTGACCTCTCACTGACCCTTGGACTCTTTACGTTTTTTCTCTTGCCCTCTTCTGCTATGGTGACACAAATGAATTATGCCGAATGGCGCACGTAAATAAACAAACAATGACGTGCAACGTTATGTCAAACGATAAATCAAGTGATATACAAGCTGAATCAACGAAACAATATATTTCGTTATTATATTTAGAATTAAAAAAAAAAATCTTTGAGCACAACGGTAACCTAAATGAGTTCTCATGATAGTGATGGTATTTAATCAGTGAGCCATTTCAACAAGTTGAGATAGTTGTCCTGTGTCACAGCATCGACGAGCCAGCAAGTTGAGATAGTTGTCCTGTGTCACAGCATGAACGAGCCAGCAAGTTGAGATAGTTGTCCTGTGTCACAGCATCGACGAGCCAGCAAGTTGAGATAGTTGTCCTGTGTCACAGCATCAACGAGCCAGCAAGTTGAGATAGTTGTCCTGTGTCACAGCATCAACGATCCAGCAAGTTGAGATAGTTGTCCTGTGTCACAGCATCAACGATCCAGCAAGTTGAGATAGTTGTCCTGTGTCACAGCATCAACGAGCCAGCAAGTTGAGATAGTTGTCCTGTGTCACAGCATCAACGAGCCAGCAAGTTGAGATAGTTGTCCTGTGTCACCGCATCGACGAGCCAGCAAGTTGGGATAGTTGTCCTGTGTCACAGCATCAACGAGCCAGCAAGTTGAGATAGTTGTCCTGTGTCACCGCATCAACGAGCCAGCAAGTTGGGATAGTTGTCCTGTGTCACAGCATCAACGAGCCAGCAAGTTGAGATAGTTGTCCTGTGTCACCGCATCAACGAGCCAGCAAGTTGAGATAGTTGTCCTGTGTCACCGCATCAACGAGCCAGCAAGTTGAGATAGTTGTCCTGTGTCACAGCATCAACGAGCCAGCAAGTTGAGATAGTTGTCCTGTGTCACAGCATCGACGAGCCAGCAAGTTGAGATAGTTGTCCTGTGTCACAGCATCAACGAGCCAGCAAGTTGAGATAGTTGTCCTGTGTCACAGCATCGACGAGCCAGCAAGTTGAGATAGTTGTCTGTATTACCGCATCAACGAGCCAGCAAGTTGAGATAGTTGTCCTGTGTCACAGCATCAACGAGTCAGCAAGTTGAGATAGTTGTCCTGTGTCACAGCATCAACGAGCCAGCAAGTTGAGATAGTTGTCCTGTGTCACAGCATCAACGAGCCAGCAAGTTGAGATAGTTGTCCTGTGTCACAGCATCAACGAGCCAGCAAGTTGAGATAGTTGTCCTGTGTCACAGCATCAACGAGCCAGCAAGTTGAGATAGTTGTCCTGTGTCACAGCATCAACGAGCCACAAGTTGAGATAGTTGTCCTGCATCACCGCTTCAACGAGCCAGCAAGTTGAGATAGTTGTCCTGTGTCACCGCATCAACGAGCCAGCAAGTTGAGATAGTTGTCCTGTGTCACCACATCAACGAGTCAGCAAGTTGAGATAGTTGTCCTGTGTCACAGCATCAATGAGCCAGCAAGTTGAGATAGTTGTCCTGTGTCACCGCATCAACGAGCCAGCAAGTTGAGATAGTTGTCCTGTGTCACCGCATCAACGAGCCAGCAAGTTGAGATAGTTGTCCTGTGTCACCGCATCAACGAGCCAGCAAGTTGAGATAGTTGTCTTGTGTCACCACATCAACGAGTCAGCAAGTTGAGATAGTTGTCCTGTGTCACAGCATCAACGAGTCAGCAAGTTGGGATAGTTGTCCTGTGTCACAGCATCAACGAGCCAGCAAGTTGAGATAGTTGTCCTGTGTCACAGCATCAACGAGCCAGCAAGTTGAGATAGTTGTCCTGTGTCACAGCATCAACGAGCCAGCAAGTTGAGATAGTTGTCCTGTGTCACAGCTTCAACGAACCAGCAAGTTGAGATAGTTGTCCTGTGTCACAGCATCAACGATCCAGCAAGTTGAGATAGTTGTCCTGTGTCACAGCATCAACGAGCCAGCAAGTTGAGATAGTTGTCCTGTGTCACAGCATCAACGAGCCAGCAAGTTGAGATAGTTGTCCTGTGTCACAGCATCAACGAGCCAGCAAGTTGAGATAGTTGTCCTGTGTCACAGCATCAACGAGCCAGCAAGTTGAGATAGTTGTCCTGTGTCACAGCATCGACGAGCCAGCAAGTTGAGATAGTTGTCCTGTGTCACAGCATCAACGAGCCAGCAAGTTGAGATAGTTGTCCTGTGTCACAGCATCAACGAGCCAGCAAGTTGAGATAGTTGTCCTGTGTCACAGCATCGACGAGCCAGCAAGTTGGGATAGTTGTCCTGTGTCACAGCATCAACGAGCCAGCAAGTTGGGATAGTTGTCCTGTGTCACAGCATCGACGAGCCAGCAAGTTGAGATAGTTGTCCTGTGTCACAGCATCAACGAGCCAGCAAGTTGGGATAGTTGTCCTGTGTCACAGCATCAACGAGCCAGCAAGTTGGGATAGTTGTCCTGTGTCACCGCATCGACGAGCCAGCAAGTTGGGATAGTTGTCCTGTGTCACCGCATCGACGAGCCAGCAAGTTGGGATAGTTGTCCTGTGTCACAGCATCAACGAGCCAGCAAGTTCAGATAGTTGTTCTGTGTCACCGCATCGACGAGCCAGCAAGTTGGGATAGTTGTCCTGTGTCACAGCATCAACGAGCCAGCAAGTTGGGATAGTTGTCTGTGTCACCGCATCAACGAGCCAGCAAGTTGAGATAGTTGTCTGTATTACCGCATCAACGAGCCAGCAAGTTGAGATAGTTGTTCTGTGTCACCGCATCGACGAGCCAGCAAGTTGGGATAGTTGTCCTGTGTCACCGCATCGACGAGCCAGCAAGTTGGGATAGTTGTCCTGTGTCACAGCATCAACGAGCCAGCAAGTTCAGATAGTTGTTCTGTGTCACCGCATCGACGAGCCAGCAAGTTGGGATAGTTGTCCTGTGTCACAGCATCAACGAGCCAGCAAGTTGGGATAGTTGTCTGTGTCACCGCATCAACGAGCCAGCAAGTTGAGATAGTTGTCTGTATTACCGCATCAACGAGCCAGCAAGTTGAGATAGTTGTTCTGTGTCACCGCATCAACGAGCCAGCAAGTTGAGATAGTTGTCCTATGTCACCGCATCAACGAGCCAGCAAGTTGAGATAGTTGTCTGTATTACCGCATCAACGAGCCAGCAAGTTGAGATAGTTGTTCTGTGTCACCGCATCAACGAGCCAGCAAGTTGAGATAGTTGTCCTGTGTCACAGCATCAACGAGCCAGCAAGTTGAGATAGTTGTCCTGTGTCAAAGCATCAACGAGTCAGCAAGTTGAGATAGTTGTCCTGTGTCACAGCATCAACGAGCCAGCAAGTTGAGATAGTTGTTCTGTGTCACCGCATCAACGAGTCAGCAAGTTGAGATAGTTGTCCTGTGTCACAGCATCGACGAGCCAGCAAGTTGAGATAGTTGTCCTGTGTCACAGCATCAACGAGTCAGCAAGTTGAGATAGTTGTCTGTATTACCGCATCAACGAGCCAGCAAGTTGAGATAGTTGTCCTGTGTCACAGCATCAACGAGCCAGCAAGTTGAGATAGTTGTTCTATGTCACCGCATCAACGAGCCAGCAAGTTGAGATAGTTGTTCTGTGTCACCGCATCATCGAGCCAGCAAGTTGGGATAGTTGTCCTGTGTCACCGCATCGACGAGCCAGCAAGTTGAGATAGTTGTCCTGTTGTTGACGAACACGGTTCCAAGAATCTATAGATTCTTAAAAATGGGGACCAGAAATTCTCTATGGAAAAAACTTGACGGCTTGACCTGGTGCTGTACATGATATGGAATCACATACAAAGCGATGACTCGAGCACAATATCCTCCACACGCTAACGGCGTGACAAGCACATACAACAACATACACACATTTTGGTGACATAATGAGTTGCGAATTATATTTGAGCTCACGTCACTTCCTGTTGCCCCGGGGAAAATACAAATATATAAATCTCTATTTAGTAATAATAAATACAAGCACACTTCAAATAAGTTACATGAAAACATATAAATATGAAATAAATAACAATACAGATAAATTCAAGTTAAGAACATAATAGTAAAAATAAGTACATCTAAAAAAAAAATAATAAAAGATGAAGTAATTAAAAAGCCTGTCATAGTTGAAGCAGTGTTAACAACTTCAGTGTGATACCACTGTTAACATATGGATGTGATACCAGTTTTAACATATGGATGTGATACCAGTGTTAACATATGGGTGTAATACCAGTGCTAACATATGGATGTGATATCCGTGTTAACATATGGGTGTGATACCAGTGTTAAAATATGGGTGTGATACCAGTGCTAACGTATGGATGTGATACCAGTGTTAACATATGGGTGTGATATCAGTGTTAACATAAAGATGTAATACTAGTGTTAACATATAGATGTTATACCAGTGTTAACATATGGATGTGATACTAGTGCTATCATATGGATTTGAAACCAATGTTAACATATTAATGTGATACCAGTGTTAACATATTAATGTGATACCAGTGCTTACATTTGGATGTGAAAGTTGGAAATCCACCAAGTCTTTAGATAGTAAATTAAATTCATTTGAAAACAAATGTCATCGTAGGGTCTCAAACATTAGCTGGAGATAAAACATTTCAAATGAGCAGATAAGAGGCGAATCAAAACAAGAATAGATTGTGGAGCTTTATACAAAATAAGGCGTTGGAAATACATCGGTCTTGAGCTGAGAATGAATGAAGAAAGACTTCCTCGTCAGGCATTCTTGTGGAAACCATCTGGAAAAAGAAAACAAGGTAGACCAAGAGGATCGCTGCACAGAACAATTAATAGGGACGGCTCAATCATGGGACAAGGAAACAACCAAGAAGTAACAGCAGATCGTCAATCATGGAGAATTATGACTTCCGGCCGATGTGCCGTCTTCGGCCCTAGAGGAACGCAATGATGATGATTATCGGTGTTACAGTCAAAACGAAGCCAAGAAAACGACAACATATACATCTCTAGCGGTTGGTGAACACGCTGACCAGAATCTACTCTGGGAAAGAAAGATTGCATGGTAGACGTCAACCACGTGACGCAATGTTGTGCCAGTGATTACAAGAACGATAATACACAGGAAGCCGGGCTTCTCTCTGACAGCAATGACGTTTGGAATAGCGTGATCCCATAACAATTACATCTGATATCATCATCGAGTGCCGTCTACACATCGAAGGTTGGCTACCATGGAACGCCATTCTGCTGTCTCTTGCTTTGATAGTGCAGGTTGTCATAGGCTGACTTGTCCATCTTTTGATGTTACTCGTCCATGTTAGTCTCAGTCTGCCTCTATTACCCTGTATTTTCCCTTCCAATATTACTTTTAGTAGGCTGTGTCTTTTAACATGCCCCAAAAATTCATTTGTCTTGTTCTAATTGTGTTTAGTAGTTCTCTTTTAATTTTGGTTTTTTAAAACTTCATCATTTGTTCTCTTTACTTTCCATTCAATCTACATATTTTTTATAAATCCACATTTCAAGGGCGTCAATTTTTAGTTGGTTTTCTTGTCTCGTGTCCATGTTTCTTCACCATATAGGAATATTGAGAAGATATAACATTTTGCTATTCTTAGTTGTAGCCCCGGGGTTATTTGTTTTGATGTTAGTATATTTGTCTTGGCATTAAAATTACTT
The DNA here is from genome assembly GCA_032433765.1 of Megaustenia siamemsis. Classification (NCBI taxonomy): domain Eukaryota; kingdom Metazoa; phylum Mollusca; class Gastropoda; order Stylommatophora; family Ariophantidae; genus Megaustenia; species Megaustenia siamemsis. The sequence continues at coordinate 107,390,332 of JAVIAB010000124.1, forward strand.
TTTGCCATTCCTATTCTTTTGTTTATTTCAGTTTTACATTTTCCATCACTGGTTATAATATGTCCAAGGTAGTTGTAGCTCTGGACTGTCTCCAGGTCTGAGACTGATCAGATCTGATATAACTTTTGCTTTGATAACAATTGTAATAGGGGACTGGGTGGTCTGGAGACATTGGCCTATGAAAGGAAGGTTCCTGTGTTCGAATTTTACCAGAGACGGTGAGAAGTTTTCACTTTCAATCCGTTTCTTCGTGGCTTTCTCTAATTAAAAAAAAAATTCCGAGTGTTGTAAACATACCTCTTCCCCTGAAATGATTCGCTGATCTATCGCCTTGGACGTTTCCCTCTACAATAATATACATTTATTTTTATTATCATGTGTCTTCAGTTGAAACCACTGGAAACTACTATAATAGCTTTTTCTGATAACATTGACAACTGATATAGCTTTATATGATAACATTGAAAACTGATATAGCTTTATATGATAACATTGAAAACTGATATAGCTTTATATGATAACATTTGAAAACTGTTATAGCTTTATATGATAACATTGAAAACTAATACAGGTTTTTCTGATAACATTGAAAACTGATATAACTGAAACTGATAACAGAGGTATGTGATGTATTTGAGCAAAGGAAAGTGTTATTAAGGACAGGGATTAGTTTCCATTAAAAGAAGTGAAAAGATGCTCGGGAAGTGTGGACGGACTACGAAAGCATGGATGTAAGAGAAGCGGCGTCATGGCGCGCATTAGTAATTGAACAGACCGCGCGACCCATAGCTGACTGAGTGCTTCAGGATCGACGAACATCAGAACTTATCAAGACCCAACTCAACCTCTCAGTGGTGCTCATGGAAATAGACTATCAAGTCTGGCCAGCGATCGAAGAAGGAAGGCAACCCAGTACTCAGAAACGTCGTGCTGAAGTCGGATGTGTTGGGTCAATACTACACAACGTACCAACGCACACTAACTTTCTATCAAGGCGGATGACGAAGAGAACAATCCCGTAAAAATCGAGTTGTGAATACGAGAGTTTTAAAGAAAGAAAGACTAAAAGAAAGAAAGAGATAGAAAGAAAGAAAGAAAAATACAGAAAGAAAGAGTAATAACGACAGAACAGTTGAAGGAAAGAAAAAGAAAAAGAAAGAAAGAAAGAGAAAGAACAACAGAATAGTTGAAAGAAAGAAAGAACAGTTGAAGGTAAGAAAGAAAGAAAGAAAGAAAGAAAGAAAAAAGGAAAGATAGAAAGAAAGAAAGAAAAAGAACGACAGAACAGTTGAAAAGAAGAAATAAAGAAAAAAAAGAAAAAAGAAAGAGAAAGAACGACAGAACAGATGAAAGGAAGAAAGACAGAAAAGAAGAAATACAGAAAGGAGGAAAGAAAGAGAAACAAACAGAAACGGTTAACACCTACTATGAAACATTGCACATTCTTCCAGACCTCATAAACTTGTTTACCCGATAGTAAAACCATTTTGTTTGCTCGCTGCGGTTTAGGTTGTGTGTCTATGTTTCAATATGAGTTTTATGTCTATGTTTCAATATGATTTTTGTGTGCATGTTTCAATACGAGTTTTGAGTTTATGTTTCAATATGAGTTTTATGTCTATGTTTCAATATGATTTTTATGTCTATGTTTCAATATGAGTTTTATGTCTGTGTTTCAATATGATTTTTGTGTCTATGTTTCAATATGAGTTTTATGTCTGTGTTTCAATATGAGTTTTATGTCTGTGTTTCAATATGAGTTTTGTGGCTATGTTTCAATATGAGTTTTGTGTGTATGTTTCAATATTAGTTTGTGGCTATGTTTCAATATGAGTTTTGTGTCTATTTCAAAATAAGTTTTGTGTGTCTCTGTTTCAATATGAGTTTTGTGTCTATGTTTCTATATGAGTTTTGTGTCTGTTTCAATATGAGTTTTGTGTCTATGTTTCCATATGAGTTTTGTGTCTATGTTTCAAAAACAGTTTTGTGTGTCTATGTTTCAATATGAGTTTTGTGTCTATGTTTCAATATGAGTTTTGTGTCTATGTTTCAATGTGAGTTTTGTGTCTATGTTTCAATAAGAGTTTTGTGTGTCTATGTTTCAATATGAGTTTTGTGTCTATGTTTCAATGTGAGTTTTGTGTCTATGTTTCAATAAGAGTTTTGTGTGTCTATGTTTCAATATGAGTTTTGTGTCTATGTTTCAATGTGAGTTTTGTGTCTATGTTTCAATAAGAGTTTTGTGTGTCTATGTTTCAATATGAGTTTTGTGTCTATGTTTCAATATGAGTTTTATGTCTATGTTTCAATATGAATTTTCTGATTGTCATACCACGCTATTCTCTTATATTTCAAAAGAAAGACTGTTTAAACAACTTTCATTTGTCGTGCTGCGGTCCTAATGAAATGACTTTAACTGATAACAATTTAGAGATTAGAGGCCGCAGAGATGGCATTTCTCAGAAGAATGTTGAAAGTTCCCTGAACAGCTGAAACGACCAAGGAGGAAATTCTCAGAGGCCAACACAAAAAGGAAGCTCCTAAAAACATCAGAAAGAAACAATTAACATTTTTCGAGCACATCAGGAGAAGAGGAAAGTTGGAACACACATTTACAACTGCCAAAATACAGGGATAGAGAGATCGCGAATGACAAAGAGATAAAATACTAGATAGCTTGGTGTCATGGCATGGAAACCAGTCAACAACGGAATTGATACGGTGCACAGTGGATAGAAGATTGTGGAAGGGCATGATCGTCTACCCCAACCGGTATGGCACATGATGTTGAATAGTAATATCTGAGAAAAATGACACCGAAATAAGTTATACTTGAATTAACTGAATCTGATAGCAGCAATATTTCAGATAACTCAAAATGATAATAGTAAATATCTAAAAAAAAAAAAAAAGTAAAGTACCCTCGTCACGCCAAGTGGCGTATACGGAATATGGTGTTAGTGACCATAAATTTTACAGACCTTCGGTACATGATTTTTTGGGGGGTAATATGTTCAGTATTACGCCCGTGCTGCTTTACTTTCCCAGAAAAAATCCGGTACCTATAAAAGGCTGGGTGAACCGGAAGCCGTCGGTTGGGATCGAACCCTACCTCTTGTCCTTTGTAGTCCAGTTCACTAACCACTGAGCTATCGCGGCTCCCAGTAAATATCTGAAGGTACCTGATAATAGTTGTAATATGTAAAACTGATAACATGATATTCAAGATAGCATAATGTGATAAATATCTCCGAATGCAGAACGCTAATGTATATCAAACGTCTGTGATAGGTATATCAAACGTCTGTGATAGGTTCTGGTTCCAGACTTGAGATATACAGAGGCTTCTTCTCCTGCTCAGAGGTGGCCAGTGCTTTACGTGCAGAGTTCTTTCTTTTAGTTTCCTAGAGAATGGAAGTAAATAGAAGGTGAAAGTTTCAACGATAAAGATGTCTGCTCACGTGTTTTGTTATCAAAGTGACGCGCTCGTTATCATGTTTGTTATCAAAATCACGCGTTAACTACCGTATTTGTTGTCAAAATAATGCGTTTGTTATTGTTTTGGTTATCAAAGTGTAGTGCTTGTTATCAAGGTCAAGTGGTTGTTATCGTGGTTGCAATGAAAGTCATGCGCTTATTCATGTGATTGTTATCAACGCCAGGTGTATATTATCAAAGCCAAGTGCTTGTTATCAAAATAACGTATTGTTATCGTATTTTTATCAAAGTGACGTGCTTGTTATCGTGTTTGTTATGAATGGCATCTGCTTGTTTTCAAAGTTACGTGTTTGTTATCAATATCACGGTCCAGATATCAAAATCACATATTTTTTATGAAAGTCACGTGTTTGTTCTCAAAATCGTGGGTTTGTTCTCAAAGTTGTTTGTTCTTAAAGTTGTTTGTTCTTAAAGTTGTTTGTTCTTAAAGTTGTTTGTTCTTAAAGTTGTTTGTTCTTAAAGTTGTTTTTTCTCAAAGTTGTTTTTTCTCAAAGTTCCTTGTTCACAAATTTGTTTGTTCTCAAAGTTGTTTTTTCTCAAAGTTCCTTGTTCACAAAGTTGTTTGTTCTCAAAGTTCCTTGTTCACAAATTTGTTTGTTCTCAAAGTTGTTTGTTCTCAAAGTTGTTTGTTCTCAAAGTTGTTTGTTCTCAAAGTTGTTTGTTCTCAAAGTTCCTTGTTCACAAATTTGTTTGTTCTCAAAGTTCCTTGTTCACAAATTTGTTTGTTCTTAAAGTTGTTTGTTCTCAAATTTGTTTGTTCTCAAAGTTGTTTTTTCTCAAAGTTCCTTGTTCACAAATTTGTTTGTTCTCAAAGTTGTTTGTTCTCAAAGTTGTTTTTTTCTCAAAGTTCCTTGTTCACAAATTTGTTTGTTCTCAAAGTTGTTTTTTTCTCAAAGTTCCTTGTTCACAAATTTGTTTGTTCTCAAAGTTGTTTTTTTCTCAAAGTTCCTTGTTCACAAATTTGTTTGTTCTCAAAGTTGTTTTTTCTCAAAGTTCCTTGTTCACAAATTTGTTTGTTCTCAAAGTTGTTTTTTCTCAAAGTTCCTTGTTCACAAATTTGTTTGTTCTCAAAGTTGTTTGTTCTCAAAGTTGTTTTTTCTCAAAGTTCCTTGTTCACAAATTTGTTTCTTCTTAAATTTGCATTGTTCTAAAAAGTTGCTTGTTCTAAAAAGTTGCTTGTTCTCAAATTTGCTTGTTCTCAAAGTTGTTTGTTCTCAAAGTTGTTTGTTTTCAAAGCTAGTCCTCAATTTGTAGGTGTATTTTCTTAAAGTCACTGACCTGTCCCTTAAGTTATGGCTTTCTTTTAAAATTGTAGTTTTTCTTTCTTTTATAAAAGTCATAATCTTGTAAACAGTATATACTGAGATATATTCTCAGTCACAAATTTATTCTCATTTATAAATTTGTTCTTAGAGTCATAGATTTGTTCTTAGAGTCATTTAACTTTTCTAAGAGTTATAAATATTTATTCTAAGAGTCAAAGATTTGTTCTTAGAGTCATAGATTTGTTCTTAGAGTCATATATTTGTTCTTAGAGTCATTTAATTTTTCTAAGAGTTATAAATATTTATTCTAAGAGTCAAAGATTTGTTCTTAGAGTCATAGATTTGTTCTTAGAGTCAAAGATTTGTTCTTAGAGTCATAGATTTGTTCTTAGAGTCATATATTTGTTCTTAGAGTCAAAGATTTGTTCTTAAAGTCAAAGATTTGTTCTTAGAGTATACATTAGTTCTCAGAGTTTCTGTACTTATAGTAATACAATGATTTGTTCCCACATTTATGGGTTTCTTTTACCGATAGAGAATTGGTCTCAAAGTCTCGGATTTGTTTTCAAAATCGTAGGTTCGTTCTGGTTTGTTCTCTAAGCCATGGTGCATCTACAATAAAACTAGTGAATCTACCATAAAATAGTGCATCTACCATAATAATAGTGCATCTGCACCAAAACTGGTGCATCTACACTAAAATTAGTGCACCTACCCTAGAATTAGTGCATCTGCACTAAAACCGGTACATCTACCATAAAACTAGTGCATCTGCACTAAAACTGGTGCATCTACTCTAAAACTAGTGCATCTACCCTACAACTAGTGCATCTACCCTAAAATCCACGTATCTACTCTAAATCTCGTGCATTTACTTTCAACTCGCGTCTGCACTCAAACTCGCATATTACGTACGATTTGCTCATTCACATACGGTTGTGCCTTCAATAGTTTAGTTTCGTTTCCTGGCGCTTGAGGGGGTGTAGTGTCTTGTAGGGAATACTCTGGAGTATGTCTTAATGCTCCACAGGTGCACGCGACAGTCTCTGAGACATATTCCAGCAACGTCGACGTGTTTCAACTTAGTTGGCAGCGCAGCCTAAATCGCAAGTAAAAGTAACTTTTTAAAGTTGCTTGGCTGGCAGTGTGCTGGAATGCAGGTCTCTCGCGGAAAGACGCTGTGTCGAGGAGTACGTGTTGGATCCTACTTCCAGTTGTCTATTGTTCTTTGTGTTTTCTGTTTTTTTTTTTAAATTTATGAATTTTTCTGAAACATGCCCCCAAAAATTATAAGCCAAAATATAGAAAACTGGATACAGACTCAGATAGGGTAGACTCGATATAGAAAACTGGGTACAGACTAAACTATGGTAGACTCGATATAGAATACTGGATACAGACTCAGATAGGGTAGACTCGATATAGAAAACTGGATACAGACTCAGATAGGGTAGACTCGATATAGAAAATTGGATACAGACTCAGATAGGGTAGACTCGATATAGAAAATTGGATACAGACTCAGATAGGGTAGACTCGATATAGAAAATTGGATACAGACTCAGATAGGGTAGACTCGATATAGAAAACTGGGTACAGACTCAGATAGCATAGACTCGATATAGAAAACTGGATACAGACTCAGATAGGGTAGACTCGATATAGAAAACTGGGTACAGACTCAACTATGGTAGACTCGATATAGAAAACTGGGTACAGACTAAACTATGGTAGACTCGATATAGAAAACTGGATACAGACTCAACTATGGTAGACTCGATATAGAAAACTGGGTACAGACTAAACTATGGTAGACTCGATATAGAAAACTGGGTACAGACTAAACTATGGTAGACTCGATATAGAAAACTGGATACAGACTCAACTATGGTAGACTCGATATAGAAAACTGGGTACAGACTAAACTATGGTAGACTCGATATAGAAAACTGGATACAGACTCAACTATGGTAGACTCGATATAGAAAACTGGGTACAGACTAAACTATGGTAGACTCGATATAGAAAACTGGATACAGACTCAACTATGGTAGACTCGATATAGCAAACTGGGTACAGATTCAGATTGTGTAGACTCGATATAGAAAACTGGATACAGACTAAACTATGGTAAACTCGATATTCTGGTAGGTCTGTTTTCGTGGGAGAGACAAATCTGACTACAAACAGTCGCTGCCTTACATGAAGATCAAGGAAAAACAACAGCAAGGAAGGCAGTCTCAAGTTAATACATGAAATCGGATGCATCTGACAAAGGTGCAAGAATTATTTAAGGTTCAATTGCCTCCGTAAACCAAACACTTTAAAGAAGAATTAATTTGTTTTAAGTTTTACCAATTGTCGTTTTAAAGGTTAAAGTCTCTTATTTCTTTTAAGTTTTACCAATTGTCGTTTTAAAGGTTAAAGTCTCTTATTTGTTTTAAGTTTTACCAATTGTCGTTTTAAAGGTTAAAGTCTCTTATTTGTATATGTTTTACAAATTGTCGTTTTAAAGGTTAAAGTCTCTTATTTGTATATGAATGAGCAATGGCCGCTGCATGCTTAAAGTTGTCCGTTTGTTTAAGTATCACCAACGGTTGTCGTTTTCTCTAAGTCTCCCGAGCTAGGCCTGTTTGAGCACAGCGACCACTTACCGCCTCGGCGTACTTGAAGGCACAGATCTCTACCCCAGTGACGAGACTCCCAAGGATCAAACCAACGCCCAGGATAATGAGGGCACCGGAGAATGTCCCAAGATCCACCTGAAAATAAAGGTACAAAGATAGGGGAATGTTCCATAAGATATTTCTGAAAATAAAGGTAAAAAAATAGGATAATGTTCCATAAGATCTTTCTGAAAATAAAGGTACAAAAAGAGGAGAATGTTCCATAAGTTCTTTCTGAAAATAAAGGTACACAAATAGGAGAATGTTTCATACAATTTTTCTCAAAAAAAGGTACACAAACAAGAGAATGTCCAGTAACGGCATAACCAGTACCATGGCGGGACAAGATGGTGAAATGAAAACATGGTACGGTTAAAGCTTCACGGAGCAAGTTGACAACACAAACCAGAACGACGTTTCGGCACAGTAGGCCTTCAACTGGTACAAACATAGAACACACGTACACACGTACTGAAAAAAAAATATAATAATATAAAAAAATATAATAATTTTAAACTAGAGGCTGATATGAAAAGAAAATGAAGTATAAAATCGTACCTGCTTGCTCGTAATGGTGAAGTCACTGGCCTTGACCTAACGAACGCTTTCTTGGAAATTTTTTTGACGTCTGAAAGGTGTAGGCGGAAGATGAAGTACCAGTCTCGTGATAGCAGCTGTAGTATCTTTAACACCGAGGCTTTGTCGAGTGACTGATATGTTTTCAGAGGGATAGATGGAAGGGGATGTATGGCATGGCAGGATCTCGGTGTTGTTGATGCTTATAATGTTGGGTAAATTCTGTACTTGCGCTGAGAGCAGGGACAACATCAGGAGAAGCTAAAAGCTACAAGTACAGCCGATTAATAGCGCTAATAAAAGGGTAAATGCATCAAGATGCATAGAGGTGCAAAGCTGATGTAAAGCTCATGATAACAATGACAATTTAAAATAAAAATAAAAATAATAAAGTAGTATGGTAACAGTTTTACGTAGGTGAGAAATAAAACAAAAGTCGAACGACGTTTCGGTCAAGTAGGTCTTTAGCTGGAACAATAAACAACAAAACAAAACAAATATATAAGAATATACAAAGAAAAGAAGAAAAGAATTATTTGAAAATGTGTATATATACATTTGTGATGTTGTTTATTGTTTCAGCTGAATGCTTACTTGGCCGAAACGTCGTTCGTCTTTTGTTTTGCTTCTCACCTACGTAAAGTTGCTACGGTAAAACTTTAAAGCAAAAATTGTAATTAATGGCGCTAGTGTGGGATATTGTTTGTTAAGCTGTCAAGATACGAAAGAAACCTTAAATACTGAAAGCAGAATGTAACAAAAACCTCGCCTTTCTCTAAGACTAGTCACACCAACTTTATTTACTAATGATACCAGGAGTCGACGCCAGGATCCTAGAGAAAACGGATGTGTTGGCAAGATCGAGCTAGAATAGTCAACATCTGGAAGGAGAAGGCAGTATTGATATTGAATAATGTAGCCGTTGACCATCCATATAACTAAGAGTGATCAAGCAGCTAACTACCGGTCAATACGGCGGATAGGCGGCAAAGAACCTTTGAAGCTCAGTCTGAAAAGTGTTCCTTGTTGCAGTTTCCTCATATTCCATGCCCAGCTTGCTGCTAGAGCTACAGAGTTTAGTGCTATGTGCACACTGTGAGCTGTGTTTTTCACCCAGATCGTGTTTCGATATTTCGATTGCTTACGATGAATGATGATATCGTATGACGAAGGATAGTTCAGCTGCGTTCACTTACGGTGCCGCTTGGCCTTATGTCTTTTGGCGTGTGCTGTAGATGTTATGATGAGGACAGCAGCTACCTTTGTTTTCTTTGTTTGGATCCTTTGAAGCAGAGAATATAAGAGTGGGAATTTGTAGGAGAACAGAGTGGGGAGTTAGGTATAAACAAAGGGTATATAAAGACGGGGAATGATATAAAGACAGGGGAATCCGCGTGAAAGTTAAAGAGGAGTGAATACTTCATGTGGCACGAGTTTTGAAAACGAGGCGAGCTGAGTTAAGTGAGACAAAGGGAAGGTTAAACTAGGGTCAGTCGATATAATGCGAGGGTTCGGTCGAGACGTCTGTGGTGGATGGACACTGGGAACCATGAAGAGTGTTAAGGACTTCGTAATAGCAGGTTAGTGAGTGAGTAGCTGTCTAGCCAAGCAGACGTGTTAGACTACCCAGCAAGGATAGCTAGAGGCATTGTTCTGAAACTATTAGTGTAGTTTTGAGAATAGACATTGATCATGTGGGTGTGCCACAACACTTATATGCTTAGAATAAAGATATGCCATTGTTATGACGCGATGAGTGTAGTTTCAGTGAAGAGACATTGAACATGATGAGTGCAAGAATAAACCAATCGTATTCATTATCAATGGTGTTAATTCATGCATTATAGTGTAGCTGTGTGGTTGTGTCCTAGCGACGAACGGGCACTGGAGGTCGTGAGCAGTTAAAGTCACAACGCGAAGTCGGGAAGGAACCGATAACGGTTGGGGGCGGGAGCTGTGAGTGCTGAGCCGGTGCAGCCCTGTCCTGGGGGGGCAGTATCCTGAGGATAGTTGGCAGGTGGGATGATCTCACGTGCTGCTCGTCAAGGCGACGGGGAAGCAGAACTGAACCTGAGTGTTACCCGACGCAGTCCAGTTCAATCACAAGGGAGACTCCACGACTACCGAGTTGTCTGCTATACCGGGCTCAAGCATTCAAGTAGAGTTCAACATCAAGGCAACCTGTGAGGGCTCAAATCCTTAACAAGCTTTTGCAGAAATTGCAGGGGCAAGAAAGTAACCCGTCACAAATGGTGCACAAATGAAGTGAATGTGAAAAACAGTTCCGTTACACCTTTAAAGCGATGAGTTTTAATTCGGATGATTCCACTGGCACAGGTGGTTGAGCAATTATGGATTTTAATTCGTTTGCAGTGATACGGGGCCTTCGGATAACCATAACCGTAACAAATTCCCTGTTCTATAATGTAGTTTCATCCAAAATCTTCAGGTAAATTGAACTCATATGTAATCGCCAAATCGGTAGTATTGTACCAACACGGAAATAAGAAATGTTTTCCTGCCCAAAGAGGAAGTAACTCTAGAGGCGAGTGGGCACTCTACACTACAATCTTCATTCCAACTTTGTGCTATCAATGGCAGATCTGCAACTCTAGACTCAAGAGATGAGATGTGTTAGAAGCATGACAGGAAACAGCTTGAGAGATTAGATGACTATTTTTTTTTTTTTTTTTTTGCGTTCGCCAGTTTTCACCTCTTTTTTTGTCGTGTTAATCCATTTTCCACTGACATCCATGTGCACAGGGGTCCCTCACCTTACAAGCAGATAACTCCGTCTTCGAAGATACTCATTTTTCCCGTCAATGAGTAATTGATGTTTCAAGCCGGGCCTCGCTGCTGAGACCAGGGGTAGTTACCGCAGAGAGAAATCATAAATAAAAATTCCAACTGGTGAAGCCGGGATTGGAACTCACAACCTCTCTGTCTCGAGGCCGGCGTCTTGCCTCGACACCAACCAGTAGATCAGAGATGAAGTAAGAAAAATGCTATTAGTAATTTCCGCAATTAAGTACATAAAGAAAGAAACAACAGACAAAATGGTTTGGCTATATGATAAGGCAGAAAGATAAGAAAACAACACAAGGAGTTTTCAATAAACGTTGCTAGGAAACCAGACCCAAGGGCTCACCACGAAAATGATGGACTGATAGAATATAAGAAAGAAGGAAACATAACAGCAACGAGGTAAACAGAAAAGCAAAAGACCTCAAACGATATCTCCCCTCGACGCAGAAATGCAAATGAGGAAAGATAAAGAAAGAAGGTCGACAATAAATAATAACTGGTTTGTGGTTACAGTTCAGCTTACACTGGCTACATCTGTGTGCTGCTTACACTGGCTACATCTGTGTGCTGCTTACACTGGCTACATCTGTGTACTGCTTACACTGGCTACATCTGTGTACTGCTTACACTGGCTACATATGTGTGCTGCTTACACTGGCTACATCTGTGTATTGCTTACACTGACTACATCTGTGTACTGCTTACACTGACTACATCTGTGTACTGCTTACACTGGCTACAGCCGTATACTGCTTACACTAACTACATCCGTATACTGCTTACACTGGCTACATCTGTACACTGCTTACACTGGCTACATCCGTTTACTGCTTACACTGGCTACATCCGTTTACTGCTTACACTGGCTACATCCGTTTACTGCTTACACTGGCTACATCTGTGTGCTGCTTACACTGGCTACATCTGTGTGCTGCTTACACTGGCTACATCTGTGTGCTGCTTACACTGGCTACATCTGTGTGCTGCTTACACTGGCTACATCTGTGTATTGCTTACACTGACTACATCTGTGTACTGCTTACACTGGCTACAGCCGTATACTGCTTACACTAACTACATCCGTATACTGCTTACACTGGCTACATCTGTATACTGCTTACACTGGCTACATCCGTTTACTGCTTACACGGGCTACATCCGTTTACAGCTTACACTGGCTACATCCGTTTACTGCTTACACTGGCTACATCTGTGTACTGCTTACACTGGCTACATCCGTTTACTGCTTACATTAACAGCCTGGAGTGAAAGAATAGCACAGAACTACGGCAATAACTAGAAATAGAAAATTGTTGTGTGATGGGAGTGGGGTGACTCGGAAGGTCAAAGGTTGGCCATGGCAAGGTCATCCCCTTATGAAATGATGCTAATTTTAGCACAGGGAGTCAAATATAGAAAAGAGATGTACGTAAATAAACAGCAAATCTGAGATGAAAAAAAAAAAAAAAATCAAATTATTTGAAAGATAATGAGGCTACATTATTAGACATCACGTTCCTGGTTAGTGACTCGTGGCTGACTATTTGCGTCAGCGTTAACAGCAAAGGGTGGTCAAGTCCCTTTTTTCACATTCTCGATGTGAAGAAAAATAAAAATAAGGAGGAAGAAGAGGAGGAGGAGGAAAAGAAGAAGGAGTAAAAGGAGGAGGAGAAGAAGAAGAAGTAAAAGGAGGAGGAGGAGGAGGAAAAGATGAAGGAGTAAAAGGAGGAGGAGGAGAAAAGAAGAAGAAGTAAAAGGAGGAGGAGGAAAAGAAGAAGAAGTAAAAGGAGGAGGAGGAGAAAACAAAGAAGAAGTAAAAGGAGGAGGAGGAAAAGAAGAAGAAGTAAAAGGAGGAGGAGGAGAAAACAAAGAAGAAGTAAAAGGAGGAGGAGAAGAAAACAAAGAAGAAGTAAAAGGAGGAGGAGAAGAAAACAAAGAAGAAGTAAAAGGAGGAGGAGAAGAAAAACAAAGAAGAAGAAGGAAAAGAAAGTAATTGTTGTTGAAGGAGTGAAATTGTTGTTTTCTGACCTTATAGAAAGGCGGGAACTGCATTCTGCTTCTGTTGGAGTCCACCACCGAGCCACTGCAGTCTCCGCTAAACCAGCGATCCTCCAGCTCTTTGAGGATTCCCTTCTCCCTCAAGGTCAGCAGAGCAATGTCGACATTCTTGACCAGGCTGGAGTTGAGTGGGAAAGCCAAAGCGTACGATCCTGGCAGAATGAAATTACAGCGGATTTAATGACGAGCACCTGGACACAACATGGAAATCAAAATACTCAGCAGAAAAACCAAACTTTGAATATTCAACTCAGACGTAATATCAACAATTACATATGGATGTGAAATCTGGGGGGGAAAAAGAGATTGAAAGAAAACTGAACGCTTTTGAAGACAAATGCTTAAGAAGAATACTCTGTGTACAATGGAATGAATTCAAAACTAATATTGAAATAAGAGAAATGGCCATGCTCATCAATAATTAAGGAAAGAAGTTGGTCATACATCGGACAGGGCGCGTCTCCCAGTACCAGAGCTAGAAGTTGTCAGCCACCCACAGCTGATGGCTTGTGCCAGGATCGGTGAACCTAAACCATTCAGACCCTGTTCCACATCTCCGCGGTGCCTCTAGTAACAGACTAACCTGTCTAGTCTGGCCAAGCGAGCAGGGATCGAAGAGGGAAGACAACACGGTACTCAAAAATGTTGTGCTGAAGTCGGATGTGTTGGGTCGATAGGCGCAAATATAACAGTTATACTGCAAACCACAACACAACGCAGACGTGTAACGTCCTTTTAAGGGCGGATGACTAAGAGGAACTCTACAGTCTACAAATACTCTAGAATACTTTAGTCATCGGGCGAACGTAAGCAAGCAAGCATATGTCGGACGTATGACGAGAAGTGACAATATGAGAGTTCCAAAACACGGTTTGTTATGGAAAACATCAGAATATAGAAAACGAGGAAGACCCAGTGAGACACTGAAAAAAAAACATTTATAAGAGAGGTAAAGTTAACAGGCATAGACTCGCTAGATAAGATGGAACATCTTGGCCAGAATGATGGATGGCGAAAAACACTACAAGCCCTATGTGACGTCACGCGGCGCGGGAAGGATCAAGGTCAAGATGGCAAGTTACAGAATTCACTTTGGAGCCTGAACACAATCTCAGATAGTAGCACAACAAACTAACAACTCACACGGCAAATGGCCACTATTTCACGCACTCTCTAAAACAAACTAACAACTCACACGGCAAATGGCCACTAGATCACGCACTCTCTAAAACAAACTAACAACTCACACGGCAAATGGCCACTATATCACGCACTCTCTAAAACAAACTAACAACTCACACGGCAAATGGCCACTATGTCACGCACTCTCTAAAACAAACTAACAACTCACACGGCAAATGGCCACTATATCACGCACTCTCTAAAACAAACTAACAACTCACACGGCAAATGGCCACTATATCACGCACTCTCTAAAACAAATTTCCACTTTCATTCATGTATACACAATGAACACATATACAGAACACTAAAACGGAAGAGCAAAAGACCGGAAATGATATTTTTCCCTTCGACGTTGGCAAATGAGGAAGGAAAGAAGAAGACTGAACACAGCTGTTTATCACTGATACTTTTGTTCATTTCTCTCTTTCCATGAAGATAACAATACACATGCTCTTATATTATTCACTAAAAGATATTTCTTTTAAAAATCTTTCTTAGTCACAAATTGAATATTGCGTCCGTCGAAATTGTCAGATTTCCAATTGTTGATCTGTTTGTCATGAGCGTTAGCTACTCAAGAGCCGCGATAGCTCAGTGGTTAGTGAACGGGACTACAAAGGACAAGAGGTAGGGTTCGATCCCAATCAACGGCTTCCGGGTTCACCCAGCCTTAAATGGGTACCGGATTTTTTTCTGGGAAAGTAAAGCGGCACGGGCGTAATACCGACCACTATGCCCCAAAAATCATGTGCTGAAAGTCTGTAAAATATAGGGTCACTAACATCATATTCCCTATACGCCACTTAGCGTGATGGGGGTACTTTACTTTACTTTTAACTACTCATCATTCATACATCGATGTTGACTTTAGTTGCAAATTTTAAGTTTTGTATTTAATGTCACAAATTGAAACCACTTCCATAATATATGTTTTAACATTGAGTAGAATGTGTATGTGCGTATGTATGTTGTACTTGTGAATAAAAATACTCGTTTACTTTAACCCTTAGAACAAAATTAATTAATAATTGAGCACTTGTGAAACATATTTTTGAATGTTTCCAAGTTGCGTGCAAACTAATTGCTTGCGTTCACTGTCGCTGCTACCACGCCTTATGTCTTTTGACGTGTGCTGTTTTTGCTACGATGGGGATTGCAGCTGCCTTTCTTTGTTTGGATATTCAATGAGATGATAATTCGGATGATTCCACTGGCACGGGCGGTTGAGCAGTTATGGATTTTAATTCGTTTGCAGTGATACCGGGTCCTTCGACTAACCATAACCAACTATAACTATGCATATTCATATTCGTATGTATGTTTGTGCGTGCTTGCATGCGTGCCGGTAGGTAGGGAGGTAGGTGTGTATGTGTGAGTAAAAAAAGTAAAGAGCCCCCGTCACGCCAAGTGGCGTATAGGGAATATGGTGTTAGTGACCATACATTTTATAGACCTTCTGCACATGATTTTTGGGGTAATGTGGTCGGTATTACACCCGTGCCGCTTTACTTTCCGAGAAAAAAACCCGGTACCCATTTAAGGCTGGGTGAACCCGGAAGCCGTCGGTTGTGATCGAACCCTCCCTCTTGTCCTTTGTAGTCCAGTCCTGTATGTGTGAGTGCGTGTGTGTGTTCATTCTGCACGTGTAACAACTTCCTGTTTTACAATCAGGAATGGCATTACACATTTTACAAAAAAGGTGATCTCCGTGGACAGATAAAGAAGTGAGAACATGGACTAACCCATTGTGGTAAAATCCCCAACCATGTAAATGTCACAGGGACTCTGTCTTGTGAAGAATTTCGCCATGGCTGACTCCGCTACGATGGCAAACGGTCTTTTTTTACTTGATCTTCTAACCTTGAGAATTCCGCTGTTGAGATTCTTGACAAAGTTTTGCATGTTGCGAATTTTGCTCCAGACTTTGTTGAATTCGGGTTTCTGGAAATTAGCAATTATTTAGTGCATGAAAGTTTTACAATATAATACATCCGGGTTTTATTATTCTTAGAATATAATAGGTTCAGGTTTGATAATTCTTACAATATGGTAGGTTCAGGTTTGATAATTCTTAGAATATAATAGGTTCAGGTTTGATAATTCTTACAATATTATACATCCGGGTTTTATTATTCTTAGAATATAATAGGTTCAGGTTTGATAACTCTTAGAATATGGTAGGTTCAGGTTGATAATTCTTAGAATATAATAGGTTCAGGTTTGATAATTCTTAGAATATAATAGGTTCAGGTGTGATAAATCTTACAATATAATAGGTTCAGGTTTGATAATTCTTACAATATTATACATCCGGGTTTTATTATTCTTAGAATATAATAGGTTCAGGTTTGATAATTCTTAGAATATAGTAGGTTCAGGTTTGATAATTCTTAGAATATAATAGGTTCAGGTTTGATAATTCTTAGAATATAATAGGTTCAGGTTTGATAATTCTTAGAATATAATAGGTTCAGGTATTATAATTATTACAATATAATATATACGGGTTTTATTATTCTTAGAATATAGTACGTTCATGTTTTATTATACTTACAATATATTACAGTCATGTTTTATTATACTTACAATATATTACATTCATGTTTTATTATACTTACAATATATTACATTCATGTTTTATTATACAACTGGACTACAAAGGACAATGGGTAGGGTTCGATCCCAACAGACGGCTTCCGGGTTCACCCAGCCTTAAAATGGGTACCAGATTTTTTTCTGGGAAATTAAAGAAGCACGGGCGTAATACCGACCACATTACCCCAAAAATCATGTGCTGAAGGTCTATAAAATATAGGGTCACTAACACCATATTTCCCTATACGCAACTTGGCGTGACGGGGGTACTTTACTTTTTTTTCACAATATATTACATTTATATTTTATTATACTTACAATATATTACATTCAGGTTTTATAATACATACAATATATTACATTCAGGTTTTATAATACATACAATATATTACATTCAGATTTATTATACTTAAAATATAATAACTTTCGATTTACAATTACAATTACGGTTGGGATCGAAAATTTATATTTTGTAATATATTGTAATATAATAGTGAGATTATTTTAAGATCCATAAGGGGCATGCATAGAATAATATTTGGAAGTCATAATATAAATTATCTAAGATTTATGCTTTAGATAGATAGATAGATGGATGGATGGATGGATGGAGGATAGATAGATAAATATAATAAGACATAAGTGATAACACTTATTTGAGAAAAACATGCACCCCCCCCCTCTCTTACTCTCTTCACTTCCTCTCTCTCTCTTCACTTTCTCTCTCTCTCTCTCTTTCTCTATCTCTCTCTCTTGCTTCACTTTCTCTCTCTCTCTCTTCACTTCCCCTCTCTCTCTCTCTCTTTCTTCACTTCCTCTCTCTCTTTCTTTACTTCCTCTCTCTCTCTTTCTTCACTTCCTCTCTCTCTCTATTCACTTCCGGTCTCTCACTTTCTTCACTTCCTCTCTCTCTCTTTCTTCACTTCCTCACTCTCTCTTTCTTCACTTCCGCTCTCTCTCTTTCTTCACTTCCTCTCTCTCTCTTCACTTCCTGTCTCTCTCTTTCTTCACTTCCTCTCTCTCTTTCTTCACTTCCTCTCTCTCTTTCTTCACTTCCTCTCTCTCTCTCTATTCACTTCCTGTCTCTCTATTTCTTCACTTCCTCTCTCTCTTTCTTCACTTCTTCACTCTCTCTCTATTCACTTCCTCTCTCTCTCTTTCTTTACTTCCTCACTCTCTCTCTCTTCACTTCCTCTCTCCCTCTCTCTTTCTTCACTTCCTCTCTCCCTCTCTCTTTCTTCACTTTCTCTCTCCCTCTCTCTTTCTTCACTTCTTCACTCTCTCTCTATTCACTTCCTCTCTCTCTCTATTCACTTCCTCTCTCTCTCTGTATTCAATTTCTCTCTCTGTGTTAACGTTGTCTCTCTCTCTCTATTCACTTCCTCTCTCTCTCTATTCACTTCCTCTCTCTCTCTCTCTCTGTATTCAATTTCTCTCTCTGTGTTAACGTTGTCTCTCTCTCTCTCTATTCACTTCCTCTCTCTCTCTATTCACTTCCTCTCTCTCTCTCTCTGTATTCAATTTCTCTCTCTGTGTTAACGTTGTCTCTCTCTGTTTCTTCACTTCCTCTCTCTCTATTCACTTCCTCTCTCTCTCTCTCTCTGTATTCAATTTCTCTCTCTGTGTTAACGTTGTCTCTCTCTGTTTCTTCACTTCCTCTCTCTCTCTATTCACTTCCTCTCTCTCTATTCACTTCCTCTCTCTCTCTATTCACTTCCTCTCTCTCTCTATTCACTTCCTCTCTCTCTCTATTCACTTCCTCTCTCTCTCTATTCACTTCCTCTCTCTCTCTATTCACTTCCTCTCTCTCTCTATTCACTTCCTCTCTCTCTCTATTCACTTCCTCTCTCTCTCTATTCACATCCTCTCTCTCTCTCTATTCACTTCCTCTCTCTCTCTATTCACTTCCTCTCTCTCTCTATTCACTTCCTCTCTCTCTCTATTCACTTCCTCTCTCTCTCTATTCACTTCCTCTCTCTCTCTATTCACTTCCTCTCTCTCTCTATTCACTTCCTCTCTCTCTCTCTATTCACTTCCTCTCTCTCTCTATTCACTTCCTCTCTCTCTCTATTCACTTCCTCTCTCTCTATTCACTTCCTCTCTCTCTCTATTCACTTCCTCTCTCTCTATTCACTTCCTCTCTCTCTATTCACTTCCTCTCTCTCTCTCTCTCTCTCTCTCTATTCACTTCCTCTCTCTCTCTCTCTGTATTCAATTTCTCTCTCTGTGTTAACGTTGTCTCTCTCTGTTTCTTCACTTCCTCTCTCTCTATTCACTTCCTCTCTCTCTCTATTCACTTCCTCTCTCTCTATTCACTTCCTCTCTCTCTCTCTGTATTCAATTTCTCTCTCTGTGTTAACGTTGTCTCTCTCTGTTTCTTCACTTCCTCTTTCTCTATTCACTTCCTCTCTCTCTATTCACTTCCTCTTTCTCTATTCACTTCCTCTTTCTCTATTCACTTCCTCTCTCTATCTTCACTTCCTCTCTCTTTTTTTCTTCATTTGCTCACTTTTTCTTTCTTCACTTCTTCTCTCTCTCTCTTTTTATTTTCCCTTGTACCTTTCGAGTGTCGACGGAGATACAAAGTATATCCCTCTCTAGTAACGGTAGGGAAAAAGCCTCGTGTGCACTCTGCGCACGTTATAGAACCATTACCAGTTAAAGCAAGTCAAAAGTAGGCCAAATGACAGTTGCTGTTTAACTTAAAACACATACACTATAGTTTACCCTAAAAGCTGGACAGAAAGACAGACACACACACACATACACTATAGTTTACCATAAAAGCTGGACAGAAAGACAGACACAAACACACATACACTATAGTTTACCATAAAAGCTGGACAGAAAGACAGACACAAACACACATACACTATAGTTTACCATAGAAGCTGGGCAGAAAGACAGACACAAACACACATACCACAATTATACTCACACCAGCCTAACTTACATTGGCAGACTTGAGAAACTTCTCTGTAGCCCCTTCCTTGATGACCCCATAGGTCACCTCGGTCTGCTGCCCCAGGTCTTCGATGTTCTAGAACAAATCAAATATTGCATGAATCGTGCAAGCAATCACCAAACAACGACATGTAACTAAATGTCCACATATAAGTAAAAAAGTAAAGTACCCCCGTCACGCCAAGTGGCGTATAGGGAAATATGATGTTAGTGACCCTATATTTTACAGACCTTCAGCACATGATTTTTGGGGTAATGTGGTCGGTATTATGCCCGTGCTGCTTTACTTTCCCAGAAAAAAATCCGGTACCCATTTAAGGCTTGGTAAACCTGGAAGCCGTCGGTTGGGATCGAACCCTACCCCTTGTCCTTTGTAGTCCAGTCCACTAACCACTGAGCTATCGCGGCTAATGCCCACATATGTCTCACATTTTTTTTTCAGAAACTTAATCGACAGATTATCATCCCTTGACATCGGGCATTGCGAAGACCATCATACAACTCATGAGACATAAATATTACTAAGAATCATCATGAGACGTGTAAAGAATAAAAATAAAACCAGAAATAAGGGAGGAACAATGTGGATTTGTGGAAGGAAAGGGCACCAGTAATGCAATATACATCTTAAGAACATTGATAGAAAGATCTATAAAGGTAAAGAAAGGTCTATATATGTCAATATATATATTATAGTATACACTATATGTATATATATATTATATGTATATATATATTATATGTATATATATATATATATATATATATATATATATATATATATATATATATATATATTGGTCAAAGTAAAGCATGTGGAAATAATCAATATGCTGGAGAAATTAAACATTGGTGGCAAGGATCTGAGAATCCTAAAAAAAAAAAAACTCTCTCAGACTCCAGACTGCATGTCTGTACTAACTTGCTCCGTCTCTCTCAGACTCCAGACTGCATGTCTGTACTAACTTGCTCCGTCTCTCTCAGACTCCAGACTGCATGTCTGTACTAACTTGCTCCGTCTCTCTCAGACTCCAGACTGCATGTCTGTACTAACTTGCTCCGTCTCTCTCAGACTCCAGACTGCATGTCTGTACTAACTTGCTCCGTCTCTCTCAGACTCCAGACTGCATGTCTGTACTAATTAAACACCGTTTTCCTATATTCCCGTTGTCTTATCAACACCGTATTTATCGTATCCTGCTATCTCCTGTTCCTAATTAGCTAATCTCGGCACAGTTAACTAGTTAATCTCTGCACAGTTAACTAGCTTATTTCAGCACAGCTAACTAGCTAATCTCGGCACAGTTAACTAGCTAATCTCGGCACAGTTAACTAGCTAATCTCGGCACGGTTAACTACCTAATCTCGGCACAGTTAACTAGCTAATCTCGGCACAGCTAACTAGCTAATCTTCGCACAACTAACTAGCTAATCTCAGCACAACTAACTAGCTAATCTCAGCACAACTAACTAACCAATCTCCCCACAGCTAACTAACCAATCTCCGCACAGCTAGCTAGCTAATCTCCGTACAGCTAACTAGCTAATCCCAGTACAACTAGCTTTGTATTTATTTAAGCGTCATGTATTTGACCTCTATACCTGTTCTAAATTTACTTTTCTCTTGAATGTTCTGCTTGTTTATATTTTTAGCTTGTCTTTCTAATCAATGTGTCCTTTCTGTAAAATAAACCATTCCCCTCCACCTTTTTTCATTCATTACAGTAAACCTCCTAATTTCTCCACATTTTAACGCGTCTTGTGATGCAAAATTTTCATCTAAGGTCTCAATTTCATCATCATCAAGTACCGTGCCTGCTTGCGTAGGTGATCATGTCTCTCAACAATTGTCGATCTCGACTGTTATTTATAATTTCTTTTGTTAACATTCTACCAAGCCATTCTCTTAAGCTGTCTGGTATCTTTTCTCTTTGCTTCCCTCTTTCTCTCCGTCCCTCGATTTTCCCAGTAGTTACAATATATTCCAGCTGTTCCCTTCTCATTACATGGCCAAAAAATGATGATTGTTTCTTCCTAACATTGGAAAGTAGCTCTCTTTTTGCTTTGGCCTCTTTTATAACGTTTTCATTACTCTTCTTAGCTGTCCATGGTAATCTCAGCATTCTTCTGTAAAATCACATTTCTACAGCCTCAAGTGATTTCTTGTCTGTTGTCCCATTGTCCATGATTCACATCCGCAATGAGACTATGCTATATCTGTAGCAAAAAAAAAAAAATGTGCAGGTGCGGTCTACACTCATTTTATCGTATACAATAACTATATAGGTGGCAAAAAGTGGCTTTAAAGCGTCAAAAATTGTTTACCGACCTGAATGTTGGTGTAGGAGCCTGGAGAGTCCTCGGTAGGTCCGACTTTGAGGTAGTTGGTCATACTGGCGATGTACATGACCACAAAATGAGCACGTACAGCCACCAGAAAGTCACGATCACCCTGGAGCCCATAGACCGCGGGGAACGTGTGTAGCCTGGAAAGTGGAAAAAGGCAAGTTAGATATGTATGGATGGATGCGTTCGCCCGATGACTAAAGTATTCTAGAGTATTCGTAGACTGTAGACTTCCTCTTCGTCATCCGCCCTTAAAAGGACATTAAGTGGACGTGTTTGCGTTGTGTTGCAGTTTGCAGTGTAACACTGTGATATTTGCGCCTTTCGGCCCAACACATCCGGCTTCAGCACGACTTTTTTGAGTACCGGGTTCTCTTCCCTCTTCGATCCCTGCTCGCTTGGCCAGACTAGACAGGTTAGTCTGTTACTGGAGGCACCGCAGAGAGGTGGAGTAGGGTCTGGATGGTTCTGGTTCACCGATCCTGGCGCAAGCCATCAGCTATGAGTCGCTGACAACTTCCAGCTCTGGTGCTGGGAGACGCGCCTTCGCCTCCAAGTTAGATATGATTGGTGGATATACTAGTTCATGATTGGTGGTTTGGTGAATATGCTGGTCACTGATTGGTGGATAAGCTGGTCAGTGATTGGTGGATATGCTAGTCATGATTGGTGGTTTGGTGAATATGCTGGTCACTGATTGGTGGATAAGCTGGTCAGTGATTGGTGGATATGCTGGTCACTGATTGGTGGATATGCTAGTCACTGATTGGTAGTATATGCTGATCACTGTTTGGTGGATATGCTAGTCACTGATTGGTGGATATGCTGATCACTGATTGGTGGATATGCTAGTCACTGATTTGTGGATATGCTAGTCACTGATTGGTGGATATGCTGATCACTGATTGGTGGATATGCTGGTCACTGATTTGTGGATATGCTAGTCACTGATTGGTGGATATGCTGATCACTGATTGGTGGATATGCTAGTCACTGATTGGTAGTATATGCTGATCACTGTTTGGTGGATATTCTAGTCACTGATTGGTAGTATATGCTGATCACTGTTTGGTGGATATGCTAGTCACTTATTGGTAGTATATGCTGATCACTGTTTGGTGGATATGCTAGTCACTTATTGGTAGTATATGCTGATCACTGTTTGGTGGATATGCTAGTCACTGATTGGTGGTTTGGTGAATATGCTGGTCAGTGATTGGTGAATATGCTGGTCACTGATTTGTGGATATGCTAGTCACTGATTGGTGAATATGCTGATCACTGATTGGTGGATTAGCTGGTCAGTGATTGGTGAATATGCTGGTCAGTGATTGGTGAATAGGCTGGTCACTGATTGGTGGATAAGCTGGTCACTGATTGGTGAATATGCTGGTCACTGATTGGTGGATATGCTAGTCACTGATTGGTAGTATATGCTGATCACTGATTTGTGGATATGCTAGTCACTGATTGGTGGATATGCTGATCACTGATTGGTGGATATGCTGGTTCAGCGTGACTGTAGAGACTGTCCCAACACTGATTGGTGGATAAGCTGGTCACTGATTGGTGGATATGCTGGCTCAGCGTGACTGTAGAGACTATCCCAACACTGATTGGTGGATATGCTGGTTCAGCGTGACTGTAGAGACTGTCCCAACACTGATTGGTGGATAAGCT
Organism: Megaustenia siamemsis; assembly: GCA_032433765.1. NCBI lineage: Eukaryota > Metazoa > Mollusca > Gastropoda > Stylommatophora > Ariophantidae > Megaustenia > Megaustenia siamemsis. Next base: position 107,413,970 of record JAVIAB010000124.1, read on the forward strand.
GGTCACTGATTGGTGGATATGCTGGTTCAGCGTGACTGTAGAGACTGTCCCAACACTGATTGGTGGATATGAATGCTGGTTCAGCGTGACTGTAGAGTCTGTCCCAACACTGATTGGTGGATATGCTGGTTCAGCGTGACTGTAGAGACTGTCCCAACACTGATTGGCGGATAAGCTGGTCACTGATTTGTGGATATGCTGGTTCATCGTGACTGTAGAGACTGTCCCAACACTGATTGGTGGATAAGCTGGTCACTGATTGGTGGATATGAATGCTGGTTCAGCGTGACTGTAGAGACTGTCCCAACACTGATTGGTGGATATGAATGCTGGTTCAGCGTGACTGTAGAGTCTGTCCCAACACTGATTGGTGGATATGCTGGTTCAGCGTGACTGTAGAGACTGTCCCAACACTGATTGGCGGATAAGCTGGTCACTGATTTGTGGATATGCTGGTTCATCGTGACTGTAGAGACTGTCCCAACACTGATTGGTGGATAAGCTGGTCACTGATTGGTGGATATGAATGCTGGTTCAGCGTGACTGTAGAGACTGTCCCAACACTGATTGGTGGATATGAATGCTGGTTCAGCGTGACTGTAGAGACTGTCCCAACACTGATTGGTGGATATGAATGCTGGTTCAGCGTGACTGTAGAGACTATCCCAACACTGATTGTGTAAAACATGAAGTAGGAGGCGAAGGTGCGCCTCTAAGCACCACAGCTGGAAGTTGTCAGTGATCCACAACTCATGGCTTGCGCCAGGATCGGTGAACCAGAACCATCCAGACCCTACTCCACCTTTCAGCGGTGCCTCTAATAACAGATTAACCTGTCTAGTCTGGCCAAGCGAGTAGGGATCGAAGAGGGAAGACAACTCTTTACTCAAAAATGTCATGCTGAAGTCGGATGTGTTGGGCCGAAAGGCGTAAATATCACAGTTATACTGCAAACCACAACACATTGCACACACGCCCACTTAACGTCCTTTTAAGGACGGATGACGAAGAGGTGTACTCCTATAGTTATCGGGCGAACGCAAACCAGCAGATATGACGTAAGTGCTAAGTTCCACAAGAATCAGACAGTATTTCCAAAGTTTCTCCAATAACAATCTCATATTCACGACCAGTTTCATACCTTCATCCTTTCAAACGTTTAGACCAATTTAGGAGACCAGCCTTGACCTGCTGTGCATTTTATCAAATACTTCACAGTTCCGAATTTTTAGGAAATGTAAACACACTCATGTAGTCACAACCAGTGTACAGAGTACTGTACTTAGACTAGTACAGAGTACTGTACTTAGACTAGTACAGAGTACTGTACTTTGACTAGTACAGAGTACTGCACTTAGACTAGTACAGAGTACTGTACTTTGACTAGTACAGAGTACTGCACTTAGACTAGTACAGAGTACTGCACTTAGACTTGTACAGAGTACAGCACTTAGACTAGTACAGAGTACTGCACTTAGACTAGTACAGAGTACTGTACTTTGACTAGTACAGAGTACTGTACTTTGACTAGTACAGAGTACTGTACTTAGACTAGTACAGAGTACTTAGTCTTGCAGTCTGGAAGACAACACGACAGTGACATTTTAAAAGGAATAATGAAGAAAACAACGAAGCTATCTGCGAATCTAATGTCGAGATGTTTGAAAAAGAAAGTGAAACACACTGACATCAGTCGACTACAACAACATTTATACATGTTTTTTTTTTTTTTAAAACAGAAGTTGAATAATTCAAATCCAGTGAGCATGGAAACAAGGGTAAATTATGCGCGGGGCCATTTTGTGGAAAATAAAATTATGAACAACCGATGTGACGTCAAATAAGCATTCTGAGAGCTTTCTTATTTCAGAAAGTGGTGGCTAGTCACTGATTGGTGCGTATGCTGTTCGCTGATTGGTGGATATGCTAGTCACTGATTGGTGCGTATGCTGTTCGCTGATTGGTGGATATGCTAGTCACTGATTGGTGCGTATGCTGTTCGCTGATTGGTGGATATGCTAGTCACTGATTGGTATTTATCCTTGTCACTGATCGTTAGATATGCTGGTCCTTGATTGGTGGATATGCTGGTCGCTAATTTGTGGTTACGCTTGCTTGCGTTCGCCTGATTACTAAAGTATTCTAGAGTATTCGTAGACTGTAGAATTCCTCTTCGTCATCCGTCCTTAAAAGGACGTTAAGTGGACGTGTCTGCGTTGTGGTTTGCAGTATAACTGTTATATTTGCGCCTTTCGGCCCAACACATCCGACTTCAGCACGACATTTTTTAGTACCGGGATTTGTGGTTATGATGTTCATTGATTGGTGGATATGCTGTTCATTGATTGGTTAATATATTGTTCACTGATTGCTTGATATGCTGGTCACTGATTGGTGGATATGCTGGTCACTGATTGGCGGATTTGCTAGTCACTGATTGGTGGATCTGCTGGTAACTGAATGGCGGATATTCTGGTTGAGCAGTAAAATTGACGCACCTGATCGGTAGTTTAAGTGCTGGGGTGGTCAGGAAGTACGACCTTTGGACAATGAGTATCAGGTTCAAGGCCCATCACAGGTGGTTTTTTTTTTTTTTTTTTTCAAAAATGGGGAAAAAATCCGTGGTTGTTTTATGACGTTACCTTCGCCTGATCTCTTGGCCAGTGAGATCCCATGTCTAGCACTCTCTGGCTAGTGAGATCCCATGTATAACACTCTCTGGCTAGTGAAAACCGATGTCTAGCCCTATCACGCTAGTGAGATCCCATGTCTAGCGCTCTCTTGCTAGTGAGATCCCATGTCTAGCACTCTCTTGCCTAGTGAGATACCATGTCTAGCACTCTCTTGCCTAGTGAGATCCCATGTCTAGCACTCTCTGGCTAGTGAGATCCCATGTCTATCACTCTCTTGCCTAGTGAGATCCCATGTCTAGCACTCTCTTGCCTAGTGAGATCCCATGTCTAGCACTCTCTGGCTAGTGAGATCCCATGTCTAGCACTCTCTTGCCTAGTGAGATCCCATGTCTAGCACTCTCTGGCTAGTGAGATCCCACGTCTAGCCCTCTCTGGCTAGTAAGATCCCATCTCTAGCACTCTCTGGGTAGTGAGATCCCATGTCTAGCACTCTCTGGCTAGTGAGATCCCATGTCTAGCACTCTCTTGCTTAGTGAGATCCCATGTCTAGTACTCTCTGGCTAGTGAGATCCCATGCCTAGCACTCTCTTGCCTAGTGAGATCCCATGTCTAGCACTCTCTTGCCTAGTGAGATCCCATGTCTAGCACTCTCTGGGTTGTGAGAACCGATGTCTAGCACTCTCTTGCCTAGTGAGATCCCATGTCTAGCACTCTCTGGGTTGTGAGAACCGATGTCTAGCACTCTCTTGCCTAGTGAGATCCCATATCACTCTCTTGCCTAGTGAGATCTCCTGTCTATCGCTCTCTGGGTAGTGAGATCTCCTGTCTATCGCTCTCTGGGTAGTGAGATCTCCTGTCTATCGCTCTCTGGGTAGTGAGATCTCATGTCTATCGCTCTCTGGGTAGTGAGAACCGATGTCTAGCACTCTCTTGCCTAGTGAGATCCCATATCACTCTCTTGCCTAATGAGATCTCATGTCTATCGCTCTCTGGGTAGTGAGATCTCCTGTCTATCGCTCTCTGGGTAGTGAGAACCGATGTCTAGCCCTCTCGGATAACGGCAATAAACAGGACGTCCATAATGAATTCTGCGGACATTAACGAAACCTTGGCAATTAAACATCGAGAAGCGTTCCATATAATGCCACTGCCCGGGAAAAATTGTTAAGCAAAAGTCTACTTATGCCGAAGACTGATGTGTTGGCCCGAAAGGCGCAGGTACCATATCGATGTCGTAAACTAGCGACACGGCGCATTCACGCCCAGATAAACGGGCGAACGGTAAGAAAAAAGATAGTGATGCTGACCATTAAAGCTGTCAGCTATGAGTCGCTGACCACTTCATGTCGATGTTGTAGGATTTAAGACCTGAACTTTAGTGGGTGGCTGTACATATTTTCAACCAGTAATTCTATATTAAAGGCTATATCAACCGTTCGGTTGATGCTTGCCGATTTACAGTCATTTGGATGTAGGCACGGCCATTTCTGATTGGTTGCTACTGATGCCCATAACAATGTAGAGTTAATGATTAGTATATAGAGTTGATGATTAGTATTATGGAGTTGATGATTAGTATATGGAGTTGATGATTAGTATATAGAGTTGATGATTAGTATATGAAGTTGATGATTAGTATATAGAGTTGATGATTAGTATATAGAGTTGATGATTAGTATATAGAGTTGATGATTAGTATATGGAGTTGATGATTAGTATATGGAGTTGATGATTAGTATATAGAGTTGATGATTAGTATATGGAGTTGATGATTAGTATATAGAGTTGATGATTAGTATATAGAGTTGATGATTAGTATATAGAGTTGATGATTAGTATATGGAGTTGATGATTAGTATATAGAGTTGATGATTAGTATATAGAGTTGATGATTAGTATACAGAGTTGATGATTAGTATATGGAGTTGATGATTAGTATATGGAGTTGATGATTAGTATATAGAGTTAATGATTAGTATATAGAGTTAATGATTAGTATATGGAGTTCATAATTAGCATATAGAGTTGACGATTAGTATATTAAGTTGATTAGTAAATCAACATCATGTATCATACCGGTTGGCGTAGGCGATCATGTCCTTCCACAATCTTCTATCTACCGTACGTCGTATCAGTTCTGTTGTTGACTGTTTTCCATACCATGACACCAAGCTATCCAGTATTTTCTCTATTTCCGCGATCTCTCTTTCGCTGTATTTTGCCAGTTGTAACCAAGTATTCCAACTTTCTTCTTCTCATGATGTGCCTGAAAAATGTTGATTGTTTCTTTCTGATGTTTCTTAAGAGCCCCCTTTTTGTGTTGGCCTCTTTGAGAACGTCCTCATTGGTCTTTTTAGTTGTCCAGGAAACTTTCAACATTGTTCTGAGAAATCCCGTCTCTGTGGCCTCTAATTGTTTTTTCATTTGTTTGTTTACTGTCCATGATTCGCTTCCATAGGTCAGAATTGGCTCTATATAGCATAGGTGAACTCTCTTTTTCACTTCTATTGCCATAGACTCGTTGCATAAGATATTTATCATTTTCAGAAATGCTATTTTGGCCTGAGCTATTCTGCTTTTTATTTCTGTAGTGCATCTTCCATCTAATGTAATTATTGTGCCCAAGTAGTGGACGATTTGCACTTGTTTCAAATTTGTCCTGTTTATTTTTATGCTGCATGATGGTGGTGATTGTTTCTTCGATATAACCATTACTTCTGTTTTCTTACTATTCAGACTGAGAACTTTCTTGTTGCTTTCTTTTACTATTATGTCTATCATTTCTTGTAGTTCATTCTCTGTCTCTGCTATTAAGACTGTGTCATCCGCATATCGCAAAATTATTTATGTTGTTTTCTACTATAGATCTCATAATATGTTCGCTGTAAAGTGAAAACAAATCCGGCGATAGAACACAGCCTTGTCTGACTCCTTGTTTTATAAATTGAAATTGACCTGTTTGGTTGTTAATTCGTACAGCTGCTGTTTGTTGCCAGTACATGTTTTTTATGATTCGCAGATCCTTGCCATCAATGTTTAATTTCTCCAGCATATTGATTATTTCGACATGCTTTACTTTGTCAAATGCTTTCGTGTAGTCTATAAAGCACATATATAGATCTTTCTTTACCTCTATAGCACTTTCTATCAATGTTCTTAAGATGTATATTGCATTATTGGTGTCCTTTCTTTCCACAAATCCATTTTGTTTCTCACTTATTTCAGATTTTATTTTGTTCCTAACACGTCTCATGATGATTCTTAGTAATATTTTAGTCATATGTCTCATGATGATTCTTAGTAATATTTTAGTCATATGTCTCATGATGATTCTTAGTAATATTTTAGTCATATGTCTCATGATGATTCTTAGTAATATTTTAGTCATATGGCTCATGAGACTAATAGTACAATGGTTCTCACAATCAGTGGTGCCTGACTTCTCCGGTATGGCTACAAAGATAGATTTTAGTAGATCTTCGGGTATGTGTCCAGTGTTATATATGTCATTTGGGGGACTGGTTGGTCTCGAGGCAAGACCCCGGCCTCGAGACAGAGAGGTTGTGGGTTCAAATCCTGGCTACACCAGTTTGGATTTTTATCTATGATTTCTCTCTGCGGCAACCACCCCTTGGTCTCAGCATAGAGGCCTGGCAAGAAACGTAAATTGCTCATCGACGGAACAAATATGAGTACCTCCGAAGACGGAGTTATCTGCCTATGCGGCGAGGGACCCCTGTTCACACGGCTGCCAGGGAAAAAATTGATTAACACGCAAAATTCAGTTCCTCGTATCTAGGGACATCGTCAGAGGTCAAAGCTGGCGAAAAAAAAAATATGCCATTCAGTAATTTTGTTATGACTTGTACTCCCAGCTCTCTTAATGTATTTATCATTTCGATTGTTATATTGTCGGGACCTGGAGCTTTGCCTCTTTTCATGTGTTGAATTTCTTCCTCCACTTCACTTTGCATAATTGGTGGTCCTGTGTCTTTGTCTGTATTGTTTAGCTCTGGTCTTTCAGTATTCAGTGATTAGTGTATAGAATTGATGAATAGCATAAAGAGGTTATTATTATTATGTAGAGTTGATGATTAGTATAAAGAGTTGATGATTATTATATAGAGTTGATGATTAGAATAAAGAATTGATGATTAGTATATAGAGTTGATGATTAATATATAGAGTTGGTGATTAGTATATGGAGTTGATGACTAGTATATAGAGTTGACGATTAGTATATAGAGTTAATGATTAGTATATATAGTTGATGATTAGTATATATAGTTGATGATTAGTATGTAAAGTTGATAATTAGTATATAGAATTGATAATTAGTATATAGAGTTGACAATTAGTATATAGTGTTGATGATTAGTATATAGAGTTGACAATTAGTATATAGTGTTGATGATTAGTATATAGAGTTGACGATTAGTATATAGAGTTGATGATTAGTATATAGAGTTGATGATTAGTATATACTGTTGATGATTAGTATATAGAGTAATTTAAATATATTGTTCGTCTGGTGACAAACGACAATTCACTAATAACTCTGGAGACAAAACGGGCACTCTACAGTACAATCTTCATCCCAACGTTGTACCACCAATGCCAGTCTTGAACGATAGACGCAAGAACAACAAGAGAAATAACGACTATCGAGAACAAATGATTGATGAAATATTTAAAAATGTAGAAAACAACAGCAGGAGAAGCCAACAGAAGAGCAAAAGACCGCGAACTACACCTCCGCTCAAGGCTGGATGGCAAATAATGAAGGAAAGAAGAAGTAGTATATCGAATTTATAATAATTATATCATCATTAGTTAAAATGATGATAATGAATTATTAATGATATTGAGAATATGATGAAAGATGATTGCTAGTTACAACAATAGGGGCATTACTCACTTACGATGACAGAGCTTGTGATGAAGATTGAAATAAACTCGTTGATCATCATGATTGCTGGTGATTACGTTCATTCTGATGGTGCAGCAGCGCAACAGATGTTGTGGAAGAGACAAGAACATCCACCGCTGTTGGGAAGGTGATAAGAACACCCACAGCTGTTAGGAGACTGGCAAGAACACCCACAGCTGTTAGGAGACTGGCAAGAACACCCACAGCTGTTGGAAATGTGTCTAGAACATCCACATATATTGAATAGGTGACAAAAACATCCACAGCTGTCGAGAAGGTGACGAGAAGATCCACAGCTCTTGCGAAGAATGTTACTAGAACATAAACAGCTATTGGGTAGGTGACAAGAACATCCACAGCTAATGGGTAGGTGACTAGAACATGTACAGCTGTTTGGAAGGTGACAAGAACATCTACAGCTGTTGGAAAGATGACAAGAACATCTACAGCTGTTGGAAAGGTGACAAGAATATATACAGCTGTTGGTAAGGTGACAAGAACATCTACAGCTATTGGTAAGGTGACAAGAACATCTACAGCTATTGGTAAGGTGACAAGAACATCTACAGCTGTTGGTAAGGTGACAAGAACATCTACAGCTATTGGTAAGGTGACAAGAACATCTACAGCTGTTGGGAAGGTGACAAGAACATCTACAGCTGTTGGTAAGGTGACAAGAACATCTACAGCTATTGGTAAGGTGACAAGAACATCTACAGCTATTGGTAAGGTGACAAGAACATCTACAGCTGTTGGTAAGGTGACAAGAACATCTACAGCTATTGGTAAGGTGACAAGAACATCTACAGCTGTTGGGAAGGTGACAAGAACATCTACAGCTATTGGTAAGGTGACAAGAACATCTACAGCTGTTGGGAAGGTGACAAGAACATCTACAGCTGTTGGGAAGGTGACAAGAACATCTACAGCTGTTGGAAAGGTGACAAGAATATATACAGCTGTTGGTAAGGTGACAAGAACATCTACAGCTATTGGTAAGGTGACAAGAACATCTACAGCTATTGGTAAGGTGACAAGAACATCTACAGCTGTTGGTAAGGTGACAAGAACATCTACAGCTATTGGTAAGGTGACAAGAACATCTACAGCTGTTGGGAAGGTGACAAGAACATCTACAGCTGTTGGGAAAGTGACAAGAACATCTACAGCTGTTGGGAAGGTGAAAACAACAATAATTTACCCTGCCACATGATGTTGCTCATGGTGAACCAGAATGTGTTGAGACATGAGAACGACTCGCCCTCCCTGGCATCAGCTTTCTTGTCCCTGGCCAGGCGGCGCCACTCGTAAGGTTGACATGACAATTGATGTAGAGGATGACGCTGGTAACAAGCCATGCCACTCCCGATATCATCCAGATGCTACAATGTTGGAGACATGGTCAGACAGCAAATTACGTACAACAGATAGCAGCAGCGCTAAATGAAATAATACAGACAACAACAGCAGATACAAATAGCAGCAACAAAATACAGAAAGAAGTAACAACAACAGCTACAGACAGCAGCAACAAAAATTAAAAAAAAAACAGACAACAGCAATAACATTAATACAGACAGCCTCAACAGCAACTGATTCAAATAGCAGCTACAAAAACAACAAATACAGCAGAAATAGCAGCAGAGAGAGACAGCGGCAGCATTAAGAACGAAAATAGAGCGAAACAACAAATACAGAGAACAACAGTAACAGACAGCAACAACAGCTGATCAGATAGCAACAATAATAACAACAGGCACAGACAGTAGAAACAAAAATAACAAATACAGACAGCAGCAACAAAAATAACAAATACAGACAGCAGCAACACTAATAACAAATACAGACAGCAGCAACACTAATAACAAATACAGACAGCAGCAACAAAATAACAAATACAGACAACAGCAACACAACTTATACAGACAGCAGCAACAATAATAACAAATACAGCCAACAGCAACACAACTTATACAGACAGCAGCAACAATAATAACAAATACAGACAACAGCAACACAGCTTATACAGACAGCAGTTATACAAACATCAAATACAGGCTACAGGAATAACAGCAGGTACAGACAGCAGCAACAACACCATGTATAGATAGTAGCAACAAAAACAACATATTCAGACATCAACAACAATAGTTGAAACAGGCAGCAGTAACAAAAACAACATATTAAGACATCAACAGCAACAGTTGAAACAGGCAACAGTAACAAAAATAACAAATACAGACAGCAGCAAAAAAGTACGGAATGTAACAAGAAAAACAATTAAAGAAAAACAACAACATCAAAAACAGGCAAAGGTAGAGGTAAAATACACATAACTGCAACAATAACAGACAACAGCAAAAACAGCAAGATGGAGAGAGTAACAGCAACATGATAATACAGACAGTAGAAACAAAACAAAAGTACAGGCTAGAGAAGCGACAATGCCATCCTACCTGTGTGATAGGTGGAGAGAAGCGACAGTGCTATCTTACCTGTGTGATAAGAGGAGAGAAGCGACAGTGCTATCTTACCTGTGTGATAAGAGGAGAGAAGCGACAGCGCCATCTTACCTGTGTGATAGAGGGATAGAAGCGACAATATCATCTTACCTGTGTGATAGAGGGAGAGAAGCGACAATGTCATCTTACATGTGCGATAGGTGAGAGAAACGACAGTGCCAACCTACCTTTTTGATAGGGGGAGAGAAGGGACAGCATAATCTTACCTGTGTGATAGGGGGAGAAAAGCGACTGTGCCATCCTACCTGTGGGATAAGGGGAGAGAAGCGACAGTGCTATCTTACCTGTGTGATAGGGGGAGAGAAGCCCTAGTGCTATTTTACCTGTGTGATAGGGAAGACGCCCGTGCGCTGCCGGGGCCCGAAAGGGAAGTAAAGAATAGCGGCGCTGTACCCTACCAGGCATGTTCGTAAGAGGCGAGAAAGGAGGGTTAGGCATGGGACTGGCTATCCCACACTGTAAAAAAATAAGCCGAAAAAACTTCACAAACATGAACAAGTCAAAGAAAGATAAAGTAAATCCGTCAACCAGGAAAGAGAAGGGCTCTCTGTCTAAGAGACGTATGACGCAATCCGGAGAAAGCCATAAGGAGTCCGGGTTGCCGACTCACCCTTTGTCTACCAGGAAATCATCCAGAATTGGCACCTGGAATGTTCGTACCCTTAACGAACAGGGAAAAGCGGCACAAGTGGCAGCAGAAATGAACAACTACAAGATAGATATTCTGGGTATGTGTGAAACAAGATGGCTGGGAGCGGAGAGAATAAAATTGAATACAGGGGAGATGATTTTATCATCAGGACACCAGGAACCAGGAGCACAACATAGCGAAGGGTAGCTATAATGCTATCAAAGAATGCACAGAAGACACTAATAGAATGGGAGGCAGTGGGACCAAGACTGGTGAGAGCAACATTTAGAACAACCAAAAACAAAATAAAATTACACATTATACAATGCTATGCACCAACCAACGATAAAGATGACTCAGTTAAAGATGATTTTTATAAACAGCTACAATGCCAGATGGATGCAAGACGAGCCAAGGATATTATAATCTTGATGGGAGACCTAAATGCTAAGGTAGGATCAGACAACAGAGGCTTTGAAGAGATTATGGGAAAACATGGACTTGGAGATATAAACGAGAATGGAGAGATATTTGTGAATTTCTGCGCCCTTAATCAAATGAGCCTAGGAGGAACAATATTCCAACATAAAAGAATACACAAAGCTACATGGGTGTCACCAGATCATAGAACGGAAAATCAAATTGATCACATATGTATTAATAATAAGTTTAAGTCATCCTTACAGGATGTAAAAGTATATAGAGGGGCAGATATAGCTTCTGATCATCATCTGCTGTTAGCCAAACTTAAAATTAAATTAAAAAGGTATACTACAACGAATAAGGGCAGAACGTATTTCAATGTAGGGTTTCTTAAAGAACAAGGAATTAAAGATAAATTCGCAGTCACAATATCAAACAAATACCAAGTCCTCCAACAACTAGAAAATACAATAAATATAGAAGATCATTGGAAACAGGTAAAAAATATATGGAAAGAGACATGCGAAGAAACACTGGGGAAAAGAGAACGCCAGAATAAGGCATGGATGACAGCAGAGACCCTGGATAAAATTAAAGAAAGAAAGAACAAGAAAGCAGACATAAATAAAAGCAAAACAAGAAGTAATAAAGCCAAGACACAGGAAGCTTACACAGAGGTGAACAAAGAAGTGAGAAGATGCATTAAAAGGGATAAGAGGAAATATATAGATGAATTAGCTAAAGAGGCAGAAGAAGCAGCAAATAAAGGGAATATGAAAGAACTGTACAACAGCACAAAGAAATTAGGTGGAAAATACAAACAGATCAACGCCTTTATCAAAGATAAGAAAGGAAATCTGCTTAGTAATATAAAGGAACAAATGGAGAGATGGAAGGAGCACTTTGAAGAACTTTTGAACAGACCTGGCTCAAATAATCCTCCAGATATACTACCAGCAGAAGAAGAATTACACGTTAACTGCGGAAAACCAAGCAAAGAAGAAATAATGAAAGCCATCAAACTGTTAAAAGATGGTAAAGCCACAGGACCAGATGAAATTCCTTCGGAAGCCATCAAAGCAGATATTATCACCTCTACCAAGATGTTACATAATCTATTGGATAAAATTTGGGAGAGGGAAGAAATACCTAAAGACTGGAGAGAAGGTTATATGATCAAACTACCAAAGAAAGGAAGTTTACAGGAGTGCACAAATTATAGGGGAATTATGCTACTATCAGTGCCAGGAAAAATATTAGGCAGAATCATTCTGGAGAGACTAAAAGAGGCTATAGAGAAACACTTGAGAGATGAACAAGCAGGTTTTAGGAAGAACAGATCATGTGCTGATCAAATAACTACTCTACGTATAATAGTTGAACAAAGTTTAGAACTAAAATCCCCACTTTATATTGGATTCATAGATTACGAAAAGGCATTTGATAGTTTAGACAGAAGAATGCTTTGGAAGTTGCTGAGTCATTATGGAATCCCCATAAAGTTTATTAACCTGATAAAAACAATGTATGAAGGAACAAAATGTAGTGTGGTGCATGAAGGACAGCTTACAGAAGCATTTGAAATAAGAACAGGAGTAAGGCAAGGATGCCTTCTGTCTCCATTTCTCTTTCTACTGGCCATAGATTGGATTATGAAAATAACTCAAAACAACAGAAATGGGATCCAGTGGTCACTGACCAAACAACTTGATGATTTAGACTTTGCTGATGACATAGCTCTCCTATCACACAGCCACCAACAGATGCAAGATAAAATGAGTATATTAGATGAGAGATCACAACAGCTAGGACTAAAGATTAATAGAGATAAGACCAACATTATGAGAATTAATGCAGTTGGCAATAACCAAATAAAACTAGGAGAAATACCTCTACTAGACGTACAATCTTATATATATCTGGGCAGTAATATAGATAAAGAGGGAGGAACAGAAAACGATACCAAAATAAGGATATCAAAAGCAAGAGGAGCTTTCATTGCACTGGGAAACATATGGAAATCCAAAGAAATTAGGCTAAATACAAAAATACAAATTTTCAACTCCAATGTTAAGTCGGTTCTATTATATGGCTGTGAAACATGGAGAATAACAAAATTGACAATCACGAAGGTACAGACTTTCATTAATGGATGCTTGCGCAGAATAAAGGGATGGAAATGGCAGGACAAAGTCACAAACGTGGAATTATGGAAATGTACCGGTCAAATACCAGTGGATAAAGAAATACAGCGAAGACGATGGCGATGGATAGGACACACACTACGGAAACCAACTGAGAGTATTACACAACAGGCCCTTTTTTGGAATCCCCAGGGGAAAAGACAAAGAGGAAGACCAAGGAATTCTTGGAGAAGACAGATTGAAGCAGAGATGAAGATGATGGGGAAGACATGGAATGATCTTAAAAGAATTGCAAAAAACAGAACGACTTGGAAAGTGTTTGTTGAAGACCTATGCTCCACTGGGAGCTAAAAGGTAGAAGAAGAAGAAGAAGAAGAGATAGGGGAAGAGAAGCGTCAGTGCCATCTTACCTGTGTGATAGAGGGATAGAAGCGTCAGCGCCATCTTACCTGTGTGATAGAGGGATAGAAGCGACAATGCCATCTTACCTGTGTGATAGAGGGATAGAAGCGTCAGCGCCATCTTACCTGTGTGATAGAGGGATAGAAGCGACAATGCCATCTTACCTGTGTGATAGAGGGATAGAAGCGTCAGCGCCATCTTACCTGTGTGATAGAGGGATAGAAGCGACAATGCCATCTTACCTGTGTGATAGAGGGATAGAAGCGTCAGTGCCATCTTACCTGTGTGATAGAGGGATAGAAGCGACAATGCCATCTTACCTGTGTGATAGAGGGATAGAAGCGTCAGTGCCATCTTACCTGTGTGATAGAGGGATAGAAGCGTCAGCGCCATCTTACCTGTGTGATAGAGGGAGAGAAGCGACAATGCCATCTTACCTGTGTGATAGAGGGAGAGAAGCGACAATGTCATCTTACCTGTGTGATAGAGGGATAGAAGCGACAATGCCATCTTACCTGTGTGATAGAGGGATAGAAGCGACAATGCCATCTTACCTGTGTGATAGAGGGAGAGAAGCGACAATGTCATCTTACCTGTGTGATAGAGGGATAGAAGCGTCAGCGCCATCTTACCTGTGTGATAGAGGGATAGAAGCGACAATGCCATCTTACCTGTGTGATAGAGGGAAGAAGCGACAATGCCATCTTACCTGTGTGATAGAGGGATAGAAGCGACAATGCCATCTTACCTGTGTGATAGAGGGATAGAAGCGTCAGTGCCATCTTACCTGTGTGATAGAGGGAGAGAAGCGACAATGTCATCTTACCTGTGTGATAGAGGGATAGAAGCGACAATGCCATCTTACCTGTGTGATAGAGGGAGAGAAGCGACAATGTCATCTTACCTGTGTGATAGAGGGAGAGAAGCGACAATGTCATCTTACCTGTGTGATAGAGGGAGAGAAGCGACAATGCCATCTTACCTGTGTGATAGAGGGATAGAAGCGACAATGCCATCTTACCTGTGTGATAGAGGAGAGAAGCGACAATGCCATCTTACCTGTGTGATAGAGAGAGAGAAGCGACAATGTCATCTTACCTGTGTGATAGAGAGAGAGAAGCGATAATGCCATCTTACCTGTGTGATAAGGAGAGAGAAACGACAATGTCATATGACCTGTGTGATAGAGGGATAGAAGCGATAATGCCATCTTACCTGTGTGATAGAGGGAGAGAAGCGACAATGTCATATGACCTGTGTGATAGAGAGAGAGAAGCGATAATGCCATCTTACCTGTGTGATAAGGAGAGAGAAACGACAGTGCCATCTTACCTCAGTGACAGGGGAGAGAAGAGCCGTTTAAGTCTGTCCTCTAGGGTCAAGACAGGGGCCTGGGGTCGCTTCAAGATGACCACAGGTCCAAAGGTCATGAACGGGGTGGAGAAGTCGACGACCTGAGAACGCTCAGCTGTTTCTGTGAGAGGTCCTGCTGCAACGTCTGCTCTCTGTACGGCATTCATTACGTATGTGGTTATGTATGATGGGCGGAAGGAAGTGAGAGTGGACGAAGGAGAGAGAGCGAGAGGGAGAGAGAGATAGAGAGTGGACGAAGGAGAGAGAGACATAGAGAGTGGACGAATGAGAGAGAGAGAGTGGACGAAGGAGAGAGAGACAGAGAGAGAGAGTGGACGAAGGAGAGAGAGAGACAGAGAGAGATAGAGAGTGGACGAAGGAGAGAGAGACAGAGAGAGATAGAGAGTGGACGAAGGAGAGAGAGACAGAGAGATAGAGAGTGGACGAAGGAGAAAGAGAGAGAGAGAGCGGGAGGGAGAGAGAGCAGAAAATAAATATATGTGAGTTAGTGAGCGAGCGAGTGAGTTAGTTACTGAGTGAGTGAGTGAATTAGTCAGTCAGTTAGTGAGTGAGTGAGTGAGTGAGTGAGTGAGTGAGTGAGTTAGTAGTTAGTGAGTGAGTGAGTGTGAGTGAGTTAGTGAGTGAGTGAATGAATTAGTGAGTGAGGGAGTGAGTGAGGTAGTCAGTTAGTCTCTGAGTGAGTGACTGAGTGAGTGAGTTAGTGAGAGAGTGTGTGAGTAAGTTAGTTAGTGAGTGAGTGAGTAACTGAGTGAGTTAGTGAGTGAGTGAGTGAGTGAGTGAGTGAGTGAGTGAGTGAGTAACTGAGTGAGTGAGTGAGTGAGTGAGTGAGTGAGTGAGTGAGTGAGTGAGTGAGTGAGTGAGTGAGTGAGTGAGTTAGTTAGTTAGTGAGTGAGTGAGTGTGAGTGAGTTAGTGAGTGAGTGAATGAATTAGTGAGTGAGGGAGTGAGTGAGGTAGTCAGTTAGTCTCTGAGTGAGTGACTGAGTGAGTGAGTTAGTGAGAGAGTGTGTGAGTAAGTTAGTTAGTGAGTGAGTGAGTAACTGAGTGAGTTAGTGAGTGAGTGAGTGAGTGAGTGAGTGAGTGAGTGAGTGAGTGAGTAACTGAGTGAGTGAGTGAGTGAGTGAGTGAGTGAGTGAGTGAGTGAGTGAGTGAGTGAGTGAGTGAGTGAGTGAGTGAGTGAGAGCAGACAGAAAGTAAGGTACAGGGCACCAAACTATTTAACAAGTACACACTTTCGTGACCTCCAAGAAAGCAACGGCCCGAGTACCGAAACTGGCCCTGGGAGAGATTCTAGAACAAAGCTGTTACGTATCAGCGGGTTAATGTCTCATCATCATCATGTGCTATATCGATTGGCATAGGCGATCATGTCCTTCCACAATCTTCTATCTACAGTGCATCGTATCAGTTCTGTTGTTGACTGTTTTCCATGCCATGACACCAAGCTATCGAGTATTTTCTCTCTTTGTCGTCCGCGATCTTTCTTTCCTTTTATTTTGTCGGTTGTAACCAAGTATACCAACTTTCCTCTTCTCATGATGTGCCCGACAAATGTTGATTAATGTCTACAGTAACTCAATTATACCAAATCCCCACCCAGCATTTTTCCTTTATCTCAAGAGATTAGTCTATTGCCACCGGCCATTATTGTTTACAAACACGTAATTTCCGGTCTGTCCAGTTGCTTAGTAACAATCAAAGGAATTAGGACAAGAGAGCAAATGTTAGTTGGTCCTTGCTCAACTCTTGGTCTTCAACTCAATAAACCTCCTTGTACTTCATTGTTGGATTGTCCGTCGGTTTCTGTTTTTGGAGGTTTGTAATGAGAAAGTGATCGTACACCTATGGTCGCAACTTGCATTGATGGGACATCTTAATGAGCATCTTATTGTTGCAGTTTCCTCATATTCCAAGTCCGGCTTGTTGCAGGAGCTAATGAGTTCAGTGCTCTGTGCATACCGTGAGCTGTGTGTCTCATCCGTTTTGATCCTGTTTCGATATTCTATTTGTTTACGATGAATGATGATATCGTGTGACAGGGAACAGTTGGCTGTGTTCACTTTCTGCGCGGTTTCGCCTTATGTCTTTTGGCGTATGCTGAGACTGCTACGATGGGGACTACAGTTACCTTTCTTTGTTTGGGAGATGAGATATTAATTCGGATGATTCTGCTGGCACGGGCGGTTAAAAATATGGATTTTAATTAGTTTGCAGTGATACCGGGGCCTTCCATAACCAATAACCTCTCTTGCCGAAGACGGTACATGGGGCGGAAGTCATAGTTCTCACGATTGACGATCTCCTGCTAGTTCTTGTAGTTCTTAGTCACATGGTTGAGCCTTCCTTAGTAATTGTTCTGCGTAGCGATTCTCTGGGTCCGCCTTGTTTTCTTTTACCAGATGAATGCATGACGAGGAAGTCTTTCTTCATTCATTCTCAGTACATGACCGATGTATGTCCAACACCTTCTTTTAAAGATCGACATGTTTTCTTGTTTTGATTCGCCTCTTATCTGTTAAATTTAAAAGTATTTTTTCCAGCGTATGTTTGATATCCTACGAAAACATTTGTTTTCAAAGACATTCAATTTCCTAAGACAGCAGATAGGTCGCGATAGAGTCTATAATTACCACCAGCTCATAACCGCCAAAAGCTAAATGATAAGACGCTATATTGCGCTGGTCGGAGACTGTCAACAATCCTCTTGTCAGACGGTGCGTAAGTCAACAAAACGTGAATGACAGAAATACACATCGGAAGACAACATAAAAAAACGATCATTTTCTGAGTTCGACCGTTCCCAAACAACAGCCTCAAAGTAGAATGGAGGAAACTGGTTGAGCTGTCAGTAGCTCCGCGAAGAAAGTGAGCATTTGCTTAATAGGAAAGGAAGGAAGGAAGGAAGGAAGGAAGGAAGGAAGGAAGGAAGGAAGGAAGGAAGGAAGGAAGGAAGGAAGGAATTGTAGTAACTTTTCAACTCCGTTGTTGTTTTATTGAAAAGGGAGCTGATAAGAAACATCAGAAAGAAACAATCAACATTTTTCGGGCACATCATGAGAACTGGAAAGTTGGAATACTTGGTTACAACAGGCAAAATACAGAGAAAGAGAGATCGCGGACGACAGAGAGAAAAAATACTGGATAACTTGTTGTCGTGGTATGGAAAACAGTCAACAAAGAAGTGATACGATTCACGGTAGATAGATTATTGTGGAAGGACATGATCGCCTACGCCAACCGGTACAACATATGATGATGCTGTTTCGCACAGAAATATATCACTTGTAGGTTACCTACCGACGTCACGTTCAAACTTCACTAAATATATCACTTGTAGGTTACCTACCGACGTCACGTTCAAACTTCACTAAATATATCACTTGTAGGCTACCTACCGACGTCACGTTCAAACTTCACTAAATATATCACTTGTAGGCTACCTACCGACGTCACGTTCAAACTTCACTAAATATATCACTTGTAGGTTACCTACCGACGTCACGTTCAAACTTCACTAAATATATCACCTGTAGGCTACCTACCGACGTCACGTTCAAACATCACTAAATGTGATGTTCTTAAACGAAGCTCGGGTTTAGCAATCCATCAACAAAACCACAAAGAAGTCGCTGTGAAAAAAAGCACAAAGAAATCCTTGTGGAACATGAAAGCATCGTTCAATTAATGAGCTAAAGCTATAGCTCTTTGACATAAAACTTTCGGATCGTCTGAAATGTTGGCCCAGAGTTTAAGTGTTTAGATTGTGAACAGCGTAGTTATTATCGTCATCACCACCA
The DNA here is from genome assembly GCA_032433765.1 of Megaustenia siamemsis. Lineage (NCBI taxonomy): Eukaryota > Metazoa > Mollusca > Gastropoda > Stylommatophora > Ariophantidae > Megaustenia > Megaustenia siamemsis. The sequence goes on from JAVIAB010000124.1 coordinate 107,432,824, forward strand.
TCATCATCATCATCATCATCATCATCATCATCATCACATTTTTTCCTACATAAAATTAAGTAAATGTGGCAAAATATAAGGATTAAGAAAAATTTCTGCACGATTTTTATTTAAAGAAAACGTAATTTTATTATGATTGCTGTACAGGAGTTTGAAGTAAAACAAATCGTTGTAATATAGAGGTTAACAATAAACACATATTTAAAAGTTGTTCTTATTGTTCTTTATTATTGTAAAGAAAATCTCTACGTTTATTGATTATACATTTTACCGAAGTCTTTATTATGGTCACATTAGTTCTACTAATCATTTGTGTTATACGAGGAATACGTCATTTCCTTCAAATGTTAGCCAATCATGAACAATGTTTTTATAAAGACTGACCAATGAGCGTGTCTGACACAACTTACCCCGTCAACAACTTCACCGATGAGACCATCCCAGGAGCCGTTGAAAAGGACACTGCCAAATCCTTTGTCCTTTGGAATCGTTATCGTGTAGGAGGGAATTGCCGACAGGTCGTACAGCTCGTCCAATAGGTCTGGGATGTAACCGAAATAGGTGACCACTTTTGTACCGTTGATATTCTCAAATTTTGCTTTCAGGTAGGGCTCAATCTAAGGGAAATAATAAATGTATTCGTTATAGAGAGGGCAGCAGTTGTTGTGGTATTAGATGTTAGGTGTCGTCTCCCCATGGAATTTTGGCTGCAAGGAATCTCATGTGCTTGTCACCAGCACATAATCAAAGGCGGTTTTTACAGCGGCGGATATTCAGAGGAGAGGGCCACTAGTGCTGTACAATTTTATCAGAATACATAACACAATCACATTCCAGCTTAGTGACTATGGTTATGGTTATGGAAGGCCCGGTATCACTGCAAACGAATTAAAATCCATAATTGCTCAACCGCCCGTGCCAGTGGAATCATCCTAATTAACATCTCATCTCCCAAACAAAGAAAGGTAAATGTAGTGCCCATCATAGCAGTCTGAGCACACGCCAAAAGACATAAGGTGAAACCGCACAGAAAGTGAACACAGCCAACTGTTCCCTGTCATACGATATCATCGTTTATCGTAAACAATTGGAATATCGAAACACAATCAAAACGGATGAAACACACAGCTCACGGTGTGCACAGAGCACCTAACTCAGTAGCTCCCGCAACAAGCTGGAATTGGAATTTAAGGAAACTGCAACAAGGAGCATTTTTTTCAGACATAGCCTTTAATGGTTCCTGCGGCCTATCCACCATATTGACCGGAAGTTCACGTCCTCCCCAAAAAATAATGATCGTCATTAAAAAAAAAATGTATAGCGCTTGATGATGCTATGACATCACCCTGACTCCAAATGCGAACATATGAAACACAGTTAGTCATCGGACTATCCCCGTCGCACATCAAACAACAGACTGTAAGATCTCCCTGCAATGTGAATTTGTGAAATTATGAACCCCTCCTGACTAAAATGAACCTCCGGAAGTGACCTCGGTGCTGCAAAGTCATATACAAAACTCCAATCCGCCTTTCACTATTAACGTACGGTCGTTTTAGGGATATACAATCAGCTATTGTGATGACGTAGCACACACAACAATGGCTGCGCACATAAAATCCCAATTACTCTAATAACTGCAGCTGGTTGGGATTTTTATTTATGATTTCTCTCTGCGGCAACCACCCCTGGTCTCAGCAGCGAGACCCGGCTAGAAACGTCAGTTACTCATCGACGGAAAAAAAACATGAGTACCTCCGAAGTCGGAGTTATCTGCCTGTGCGGCAAGGGACTCCTGTTAACACGTCTGCAAGGGAAAAATGGATTAACACGCAAAATTCAGTTCCTAATCTCTAGGGATTTCGTCAGAGTTGAAAGCTGGCGAACGCAACAACAAATGCAGCCAACAACGCACGAAAAGATTATGCACACTCTCTAAAGTGAAAACTGCGATTGACTTGGCAGAGCAGTCCATATTAATGAGTTGTAACATACAAATACTTGGCGTCAAACAATTCCAACGATGGCGGCTTTGGAACAGCACTCAATGTGTTGACGTAAACCGCATATCAACTCTAGACAGAGGAATGTCGCATTCACAAACTTGGACTTGATGAAGAGGAGCATTGAGGTGTGTAGGACTCTGCATCATCGGCGAAATTTGTTAAGTGGATCATCAGATTGACTGTGGAATACCAGGAAATGAGAAAGCAGATCAGTTGGCAAAGGAAGGTTCAACGGCATAAAACTAGATACACCTGTTACATACCATCATAAGAAACAGATAATCAAATCAATCAGAGGACCACAAGCCCCAAATCAGGATGCCTTTCATAATATGAATAGATATGAACAAGTTATCATTATACGCCTCAGAACAGGACACAATCGACTCTATAGTCACATGTATACACAATTCAAGATCGGCACATCAACTACTTGTACATGTGGACAGGCGCCCCAGACTGCTGAACACATACTTCAAGATTGCACAGAATATAGTAGACTGAGGAAAATCCATTGGCCCATAGATATAACAGCACAGCCAAAACTATATGGGCCACTGCAAGAATTACACAAGACAGTAAAATTTATACAGGAAACGACATTGCAGATATAGACAATACTTCAGGCGAACGAAAGATAGATCAGGTTGACTTTAACGCAGAAAATTGCATTGAAGAGTTAGTGCGTGAAACTAAGATTCCAGCTTAGTGAGTTAAATGTCAGCGTACAACCAGCCACCGTATCCCAGAGTTTGTCGTTATAACGGTTATATAACTCAAGTAATTAGAACCGTTATTAATAAATAGTCTGTACTGTTTATGGAGGTCACACCTACTACAACCGTACAACGGCATCTATTTATCTTACAATGTTTATAAGAAAAAGACAACCATTTCTGCAATCAGCTCATGGTATGCCATGACAACAGGGAAGTGACCAATATATTGCCGTTGTATATCTTTATCAAAGCATATACAAGTAGAACCAATAGGGGGCAGACCTATCTACGACTACTTAGAATCACTACGCTGCGTGATTTATATATAAAAAAACGTCAAGTGACACCACTGTAAGATATGCTAATTAACAACAAAACCATATTTTTTTCATCAATTACAATGCAAATAACATATATTATGACGAAATTATGATAATTTATGGCAATAATTGAATGAATTATTTTTTCGTTATTATATTCTTAATTATATTTTTATTAATTACATATTTAATTATTATAATATTTATTTTCATTTATTAATGAGTTTCTACTTTATTTTTCGACATTTCAGCTGGTGGTATATCCTCTGTTAATCTTCATTATTTTACTCTTCCGTCATAATCACTGTCGACCTTATTCTTCTTTTTGTCTTCAACATTTCCATGCTGTAACATTTTTGTTTCTCCTTGAATAAAAGATGATTTTGTTTTGTGTTTGCCTTGGACATTTTCAGGAATGGGGCACACCAACTGAGGATTTATTGACACTCAACAAAAATGGGGGAGTTATTGACACTCAACAAAAATGGGGGGAGGGGGGATTATTGACACTCAACAAAAATGGGAGAATTATTGACACTCAACAAAAATGGGGGAGTTATTGACACTCAACAAAAATGGGGGAGGGGAATTATTGACACTCAACAAAAATGGGGGGGGGTTGTTTTCATTCAACAAAAAGGGAGGGGGGAATTATTGACATTCAACAAAAATGGGAGGGATTATTGACATTCAACAAAATGGGGGAGGGGGAATTATTGACACTCAACAAAAATGGGGAGGGGGATTATTGACATTCAACAAAAATGGGGAAGGGGGGATTATTGACACTCAACAAAAATGGGGGAGGGGGATTATTGACACTCAACAAAAATGGGGGATGGGGGATTATTGACATTCAACAAAAATGGGGGAGGGGGGATTATTGACACTCAACAAAAATGGGAGGATTAATGACTTTCAACAAAAATGGGGGGATTATTGACATTCAACAAAAATGTGGGGATTATTGACATTCAACAAAAATGGGGGGATTATTGACATTCAACAAAAATGAGGGGATTATTGACATTCAACAAAATGGGTTGGGGGATTATTGACATTCAACAAAAATGGGGGAATTATTGACACTCAACAAAAATGGGGGAATTATTGACATTCAACAAAAATGGGTTGGGGGATTATTGACATTCAACAAAAATGGGGGGATTATTGACATTCAACAAAAATGTGGGGATTATTGACATTCAACAAAAATGGGGGGATTATTGACATTAAATAAAATGGGTTGGGGATTATTGACATTCAACAAAAATGGGGGAATTATTGACACTCAACAAAAATGGGGGAATTATTGACATTCAACAAAAATGGGTTGGGGATTATTGACATTCAACAAAAATGGGGGGATTATTGACATTCAAAAATGGGCAACTATTGACATTCAACAAAAATGGGGGATTTATTGACATTCAACAAAATTGGGGGATTTATTGACACTCAAAAAAAATGGGAGGATTATTGACACTCAATAAAAATGGGGAGGCGGGATTATTGACACTCAACAAAAAATGATGGATTTATTGACACTCAACAAAAATGGGGAAATTATTGACATTCAACAAAATGGGGGGATTATTGACTTTAAAAAACGGGCGAATTATTGACATTCAACAAAAATGGGGGATTTATTGACATTCAACAAAAATGATGGAATTATTGACATTCAACAAGAAAAGGGGGATTATTGACTTTAAAAGAAATTGGGGAATTATTGACATTCAACAAAAATGGGGGGATTATTGACACTCAACAAAATGGGGGAGGGGGGATTATTGACACTCAACAAAAATGATGGAATTATTGACACTCAACAAACATGTGGGAATTATTGACACCCCAAAATTGGGGGGATTATTGACACTTAACAAAAATGGTGGGGGATTTTTGACACTCAACAAGAATGAGGGAATTATTGACACTCAACAAAAACGCTGGAATTATTGACACTCAACAAAAATGGGGGAGAGGGATTATTGACACTCAACAAAAATGGGGGAATAATTGACATTCAACCAAAATGGGAGGGATTATTGACATTCAACCAAAATGGGGGAGGGGGAATTATTGACACTCAACCAAAAAAAAGGGGGGGGGGAATAATTGACACTCAACAAAAATAGGGGATTATTGACATTCAACAAAAATAGGGGGTTATTGACACTCAACAAAAAATGGGGAAATTACTGACACTTAACAAAAATGGGGAGGGGGGATATATACCTGCAACATTAATTGGGAAGAGGGGGAGCGACGGGGGTCAACTCTGTCTTTAATGTAAAATAATATTAAATTATAACTATCAGCTAAATTACTAGAGAGACGAGACGAGACAAATAACGACGTTTCGGGAAAAGCCTTCAGCATGTACGGAACAAAGACTATACAAAGAAAAATTGTGAATAAAAAAAACCTAATGCAAAGTGTTCTCTTTGGATATTTAAACAAAAATGAATATTACTTTAAAATGGTAAAAATTACTTTAAAATGGTAAAAATTACTTTAAAAATGGTGAAAATTACTTTAAAAATGGTGAAAATGACTGTAAGAAATGCATTCACAAGAAGAAGACAATATTGTCAAAACTTCTTACCGGAAGTGACGCAACGACAAGTGGCGTGCACTGAAAGAAACAAAATAACACAAGTTATATAAAATAATGGTAGCAGCTAACAAATAACATTCATCTACAGCTTTCATGTAACAAGCACGGAAAGTTACATTCAAATAGGCTCTTTTTGAAACAATCGAAATATGATCGAACTTGAATCTTCCGGCCGAAGTGTCGCTATTATGACGCCAGAATGATGGACACGGAAGTTTACTAATGGTTACAATTTGTTGTCTATGCACTCGTGTCTATTCTTTTTATTTTTGTGTACTCTGAACGGAACGATTTTTATTTTGCCTGGTAAATGTTGTGTGTAGAATGTGATCAACTTATGAAGGTGAAGCACCAAGTATTCTTTACTTACCATTTTTGACAATAGAAACAAGAAAAAAAGAGTTCTTATATGTTATGTAGGGCAAGTCTTAACATATGGATGTGAATCGTGGACAATAGGACAACAGACAAGAAAATCGCTGGAGGCTGTAGAAATGTGGTTATACAGAAGAATATTGAGAATACCTTGGACAGATAATAAGAGTGATGAAAACGTTCTGAAAGAGGCCAAAGCAAAAAGAGAGCTATTTTGCAATATTAGGAAGAAACAATCATAATTTTTGGCCACTTCTTTTTCCCCATCCGAGTGGTGTGATCCTCTATTGCGGTGCTTGCCTTCCTAATTAATTCACTTTTGCGTCATTTATTATCTTATGAATAATTCCCATTAAAATATTCAGAACTCTTGTTTCTCACTGCTGTTTTAATTACCTTGATCTCTTTCTCATTTTATTAAAAGCAGAAATGCTTGCAATTCTTTTTACGGTGTTTAAAGGAAAGTAAAGGAAGTTAGTGCTTTCAATGTTGCATCTATTTGTGAGCTAATTAAAACTGGAATTTTACTGTTCCAAATATTTGAGTTGTTGAGTTGCGAATTTCGTGTTCAGTTAGCTGTCAGTTTGCTGGCCTGCTTCATTAGGTCTTCGTTCCTTTTGGTGCGTCAACAAGATGGGTTGTCCAATATCTTTCTTCATTTTCCCTTGCTGTTTTAAGTTTTGAGTTTGGCGCTAATGCTTACCTTTGCATAAACAATACATCTTATTCTTTGCAATCAACAATCATTTTGGACTTTGCAATCAACAATCAATTTTCGTCTTTGCAATGAAATAGAAATTTTCGTCTTTGCAATCAACAATCAATTTTCGACTTTGCAATCAATAATCAATTTTCGTCTTTGCAATCAACAATCAATTTTCTTCTCTGCCATCAACAATCAAATTTCTTTTATTCCATCAACAATACATTTTATTTCAACCCATTAATAATCAATTGTTTTCTTTGCCATCAATAATCAATGTTCTTCTTTGCCATCAACAATCAATTTTATTTCAACCCAAAAACAATCAATTTTATTTCAACCCATCAATAATCAATTTTTTTTCTTTGCCATCAATAATCATTTTCTTCTTTGCCATCAATAATCAATTTTCTTCTTTGCCATCAATAATTAATTTTCTTCTTTACCATCAATAATCACTTTTCTTCTTTGCCATCAATAATCAATGTTCTTCTTTGCCATCAATAATAAATTTTCTTCTTTGCCATCAACAATACATTTTATTTCAACCAATCAATAATCAATTTTCTTCTTTGCCATCATTAATCATTTTCCATTTGGCTAAACGTCCCCTCCCCTCTGTCCGTTAGATGTTATGCCACGCCTGTACAAATAATATTTCATCTTCGTTACTGATGTCAACAGCACTTTATCCAGAACTATAATACTTGTGACAGTTTTCCGAACTCCCAAGTTTGCGATGTCAACACTGAGAGACCGATGATCCACATGACCGATGAGCAACATCTCACCCCAACAGCTTTCCTTTCCTTCAGTTTTATTATTTATTTGGAAAACGTGAAATTCCTTAATTAAATATATTTACTTTTTTTGTTTATCACACTTTCCTACACAGGATTGCATTTACATGTCATTAATTAATTATAGTTTGTTTAGTGACAGGAGCCAGTAGTGGGGTGTAACATACACTCCTACAAGATATGGTGACAGCTTTACAGAATGGGACACAACAACATGCTGATGTTTCGGTCTACATGCGGTCTTCCTCAGAAAACGAGAACCACTCAAACGAATAAGGAAAAAAAAATAAACTTTACTACATCTAGGATGAGCGTGGCATGTAAATCTATCGTTTGTGACAGAACAACAAGAGCTGAATTTAGACGTGTGACAGAACAACAAGAGCTGAACATAGATGTGTGACAGAACAAGAGCTGAATATAGATGTGTGACACAACAACAAGAGCTGAATATAGATGTGTGACAGAACAACAAGAGCTGAATATAGATGTGTGACACAACAACAAGAGCTGAATATAGATGTGTGACAGAACAACAAGACCAGAACATAGATGTGTGACAGAACAACAAGAACTGAATATAGATGTGTGACAGAACAACAAGAGCTGAATATAGATGTGTGACAGAACAACAAGAGCTGAATATAGATGTGTGACAGAACAACAAGAGCTGAATATAGATGTGTGATAGAACAACAAGAGCTGAATATAGATGTGTGACAGAACAACAAGACCAGAACATAGATGTGTGACACAACAACAAGAGCTGAATATAGATGTGTGACAGAACAACAAGACCAGAATATAGATGTGTGACAGAACAACAAGAGTTGAATATAGATGTGTGACAGAACAACAAGAGCTGAATATAGATGTGTGACAGAACAACAAGAGCTGAATATAGATGTGTGACATAACAACAAGAGCTGAATATAGATTTGTGACACAACAACAAGAGCTGAATATAGATGTGTGACAGAACAACAAGAACTGAACATAGATGTGTGACAGAACAACAAGAACTGAACATAGATGTGTGACAGAACAACAAAAGTGTAATTTAGATGTGTGACAGACGATCCAGAATTACATAATCACAAAGTAGGATTGATGAGAACCATATAATCAGGAAACGGAACAAAACCCTTACAAACCTGAATTGTTTGTAGACTTCCAAACATACAACCAATGATGCCTAATGCTAGAAATGACGTCATCGTTCTGTGATGTCTGTACTCTCTGATATATCTTTCTTGACTTGGTTAACTTGGGTGCCTGGTGAAAGGTGAAGTTCAATAATCAAAATGATTGTTCACAATAACGTATTCACATAAGTGTGCCGTTGTCACGTCAAGAAACTGTGCCCATGTCGTGTCGCACTAATCTACTATGTTGTGGACGTGACGACATTATTATGTTGTCGCACTAAACTATTGTGTCCATGGCGGAAAAAGATATGTGTTGACGTCATAAGAAACAAGAGGGAAGAGAGAGGAATCGGAAGTATATGTCCAGAGAGAGAAAGAGAGAGAAAGATAATGATAGAGAGATTGGCGCGGAATGTGTAGTCAAGAAAAAAACGGAGAGCACGTTCAGAGAAATAAAACTTCGTGTTTGTTCAGAGAAATAAAACGCTGTGTATGTTCAGAGAAATAAAACTTCGTGTTTGTTCAGAGAAATAAAACTGAGTGTATGCTAAGAGAAATAAAACTGAGTGTATGTTCAGAGAAATATAACTTCGTGTATGTTAAGAGAAATAAAACTGAGTGTATGTTCAGAGAAATAAAACTGAGTGTATGTTCAGAGAAATAAAACTGAGTGTATGTTCAGAGAAATAAAACTGAGTGTATGTTCAGAGAAATAAAACTGAGTGTATGTTCAGAGAAATAAAACTTCGTGTTTGTTCAGAGAAATAAAACTGAGTGTATGTTAAGAGAAATAAAACTGAGTGTATGTTCAGAGAAATATAACTTCGTGTATGTTCAGAGAAATAAAACTGAGTGTATGTTCAGAGAAATAAAACTGAGTGTATGTTCAGAGAAATAAAACTTCGTGTATGTTTAGAGAAATAAAACTTCGTGTATGTTCAGAGAATAAAACTTCGTGTATGTTCAGAGAAATAAAGCTGAGTGTATGTTAAGATAAATATAACTTCGTGTATGTTCAGATAAATATAACTTCGTGTATGTTCAACTTCGTGTATGTTCAGATAAATATAACTTCGTGTATGTTCAGAGAAATATAACTTCGTGTATGTTAAGATAAATATAACTTCGTGTATGTTCAGAGAATAAAACTGAGTGTATGTTCAGAGAAATAAAACTGAGTGTATGTTCAGAGAAATAAACTGAGTGTATGTTAAGATAAATATAACTTCGTGTATGTTCAGAGAAATAAAACTGAGTGTATGTTCAGAGAATAAAACTGAGTGTATGTTCAGAGAAATAAAACTGAGTGTATGTTAAGATAAATATAACTTCGTGTATGTTAAGATAAATATAACTTCGTGTATGTTCAGAGAAATAAAACTGAGTGTATGTTCAGAGAAATATAACTTCGTGTATGTTCAGAGAAATAAAACTGAGTGTATGTTCAGAGAAATAAAACTGAGTGTATGTTCAGACAAATAAAACGTCGTGAATGTACAAAGAAAGAACTCACCCATACATTCTGTGAGAGAAGGTATGTAAAACTCATAGATTGTATGCCATAGATGTAGTGAAAGAACTCCCCCATACATTCTGTGAGAGAAGGTATGTAAAACTCATAGATTGTATGCCATAGATTTAGTGAAAGAACTCACCCATACATTATGTGAGAGAAAGTATGTAAATCTCATAGATTGTATGCCATAGATGTAGTGAAAGAACTCGCCCATTCATTCTGTGAGAGAAAGTAAGTAAAACTCATAGATTGTATGCCATAGATGTAATGAAAGAACTCGCCCATTCATTCTGTGAGAGAAAGTAAGTAAAACTCATAGATTGTATGTCATAGATGTAGTGAAAGAACTCACCCATACATTCTGTGAGAGAAAGTAAGTAAAACTCATAGATTATTGCCATAGATGTAGTGAAAGAACCCGCCCATTCATTCTGGGAGAGAAAGTAAGTAAAACTCATAGATTGTATGCCATAGATGTAATGAAAGAACTCGCCCATTCATTCTGTGAGAGAAAGTAGTAAAACTCATAGATGTATGCCATAGATGTAGTGAAAGAACTCGCCCATTCATTCTGTGAGAGAAAGTAAGTAAAACTCATAGATTGTATGTCATAGATGTATTGAAAGAACTCGCCCATTCATTCTGTGAGAGAAAGTAAGTAAAACTCATAGATTGTATGTCATAGATGTAGTGAAAGAACTCGCCCATTCATTCTGTGAGAGAAAGTATGTAAAACTCATAGATTGTATGTCATAGATGTATTGAAAGAACTCGCCCATTCATTCTGTGAGAGAAAGTATGTAAAACTCATAGATTGTATGTCATAGATGTAGTGAAAGAACTCGCCCATTCATTCTGTGAGAGAAAGTAAGTAAAACTCATTGATTGTATGCCATAGATGTAGTGAAAGAACTCGCCTATACATTCTGTGGGAGAAGTAAGTAAAACTCATAGATTGTATGTCATAGATGTAGTGAAAGAACTCACCCATATATTCTGTGAGAGAAAGTAAGTAAAACTCATAGATTGTATGTCATAGATGTAGTGAAAGAACTGGCCCATTCATTCTGTGAGAGAAAGTAAGTAAAACTCATAGATTGTATGCCATAGATGTCGTGAAAGAACTCGCCTATACATTCTGTGGGAGAAAGTAAGTAAACTCATAGATTGTATGCCATAGATGTAGTGAAAGAACTCACCCATACCAGTGCCTACATCATTTCTGGCTGTGAGACACGTTGATAAGGCAATACGTTTTGGGAATCCCCTAATCTTAAAATAAACAGCATCCATATTGTCTTTGTGACCTGCCAAGGGCTGCTACTCCAGGACCGAAATAAACAGCTTGTGTGAAAGAACACAGTTTCTCCTTGTACGTGGAGCTGACGTATGTTGATATGGGGGATAATGGCGCAGGTTTGTCATTTGTTGAGTTGTAGAGAGCCATTTGTTGGCTGTTATGTTGGTTGTTTGTTGTGTGACTATTTGTTGATATTTGTTTGTTTGTATGGGGGATATAGTCTAACCCTTGCTTGTGTTTAGCTAATTTGAGAGAGTGGCAGAGAGAGACATAGAGGCAGCGAGAGACAAAATAGACACAGAGATGAGAGAGACAGAGAGATACATAGTCAGAGACATAGACAGATAAAGCGATACAGAGACAGAGAGAGAATCAGCGAGAGAATAGACATACAGAATGACAGATATAGATATAGAGAAAGAAAGAGAGAGAGACAGAGACACACACAGAGATACAGGAAGACAGAAAAACAGAGAAAGAGGAGAGGGACGGGAGAGAATCAAAGAAAACAAAGAAACAAAAGAGATAGAAAGAGACAGCGTGAAGGTGACAGAAAGTAAGAGAGAAAGAAGGAGAACAAAGCAATGTTGTTAATTTGGCTTTACTCCAGGACAATTCACTTTCTGTCAGAACCTGCGCAAAATTGATCATATACACACACACACACACACACACACACACACACACACACACACACACACACACACAACACACACACAACACACCCACACTACACACACAACACGTACACCACACTACACACGACACAACACAACACACATATTCTGTTGCCCTGTAATTTTAGCTGACAAGCTTACATCCACCTACGCAAGTTGTGCTCCCAGTGACGTCATTGATTGCACACATGAAGTCGTTCTACAGTTAACGACTATGATCTCCTACTAATGGATGTAACAGACACTTGTAACAGTTTTTAGTCATTTCGTTAACAGCAATTTTACAATCACCGTCATGTAGATTTAAGGAGTTGCAGATCATTGTCAGACTAAATGTTTGTCGTTGACTGCCTGTGTTGTTGCCCGTCTAAGTTATTTTGTCGCGTTGAATACCTGTGTTGTTGTCCGTCTATATTGGTGTCTAGTTGACTACCTGTGTTGTTGTCCGTCTAAGTTAGTGTCTAGTTGACTAGCTGTGTTGTTGTCCGTCTATGTTAGTGTCTAGTTGACTACCTGTGTTGTTGTCCGTCTAAGTTAGTGTCTAGTTGACTACCTGTGTTGTTGTCCGTCTAAGTTAGTGTCTAGTTGACTACCTGTGTTGTTGTCCGTCTAAGTTAGTGTCTAGTTGACTACCTGTGTTGTTGTCCGTCTAAGTTAGTGTCTAGTTGACTACCTGTTTTGGTGTACTTCTAAGTTAGTGTCTAGTTGACTAACTGTGTTGTTGTTCGTCTAAGTTAGTGTCTAGTTGACTACCTGTGTTGGTGCCCGTCTAAGTTAGTGTCTAGTTGACTACCTGTGTTGTTGTCCGTCTAAGTTAGTGTCTAGTTGACTAAATGTGTTGTTGTCCGTCTAAGTTAGTGTCTAGTTGACTACCTGTTTTGGTGTACTTCTAAGTTAGTGTCTAGTTGACTATCTGTGTTGTTGTCCGTCTAAGTTAGTGTCTAGTTGACTACCTGTTTTGGTGTACTTCTAAGTTAGTGTCTATTTGACTATTGTGTTGTTGTCCGTCTAAGTTAGTGTCTAGTTGACTAATTGTGTTGTTGTACGTCTAAGTTAGTGTCTAGTTGACTACCTGTGTTGTTGTCCATCTAAGTTAGGGTCTATTTGATTTACTGTGTTGTTGTCCGTTTATGTTAGTGTCTAGTTGATTTACTGTGTTGTTGTCGTCTAAGTTAGTGTTTAGTTGACCAACTGTGTTGTTGTCCGTCTAAGTTAGTGTAGTCCTATGTGTTTTAGTTCTTGTCGTCTTGGCCCATATAGGTCAATATGTTCTTTATTTTTCAAAGATGTATGTGTGTGCGTTACCTAAAGATCTGAGTGACCCAAAGAACTGAGTTATCTGAAGTACTTATTGACCTAAAGAACTGAGTTAGATTTCCTACATAATGCCCATCTGATGCTTGACTTCTTCAGCCGACGCCTCTATCCCGAATCAGCTCTCATACCTGCTTTTCAACGGTTTCTCCGCACCTTACACCAGGCTACACTCACCCTCTCTACCCGTCTCCCCTCTGACTGGGCAGTACTTGCCCTCACCCATCACCCTCGTCACTACGCGGTGATCAAATCACCCACCGCTACCTCCACATTCTCCGCTCCTCACCCCTCCCCCCTCCATTGTTGCCTTTAAGCTTGATCAGAACCCCCATGACATGCTTGTCAGGAGCCGCCTTACTGTCTCCCCCCATAACCATCGGGGCACTATCCGTCGCAATCTCAATCTATGTAATACTTGCAACCACGAAAGATACGGTTCTCATCCCTAATGATGCATTTGAGATGAGAGAAGGATTCACTTGCACATCGCGCAACATTATCTATGCCATCATATGTATGCGGTGTAAGATGACCTACACAGGAGAATCATGGCGCCGTCTACTAGAAAGATAACGGGAAGATCAGCATGACATCACTTGAGATGAAGGCACCCCAATAGCATCCCACTACAAGGAATGCTAACAGGGTAAGGCAGATGTCCAAGTTACTGGCCTGTTGTAATATTCTTCTGACAGCCGACGCCGATTCACTTTAGAGAATCGTCTTAACGCCCGCATGGGATGCCTCACACCACGGGGCATCAATCAATCCTTTTCTCTCGGGTAATCTATAACCCCCTCCCCCTTCTCTCTCTTTCTCTCCGATTCCCCACATCCTTTTCTTCTTTCACTCCCATCTCACCTCTACTTTATTCCCTCCCCTGCTGCTGTTTTGGCCCTCCACATACTGACGTGATCTCCCTTGACGATATTCACGGTCTATATTATTATACCACCCTGCACCACCAGTTCTCGATAATCCCACTATTACGTCTCATATATCACTACGTTGTCTGAGTAATGTCCTGCTTTGTTTTCCCACTTCCCTATCTGTAGTGTTTATCTCTGTCTTTGACTGCCTCCTACTCCTCATTCTAATTCCTGGTTATATCGTGTAACTTCTCGTCAAATCACGTGACTGATATGCTGTCACTATACCTTGCAGGAGTGTACATTACACCGCACTACTTGCATCTGACCTAACGCTATCTTGAGTGCCTTCGCTAGTGTGTGGCTGGCGTGCTTCACTGGGAAACGTGCTGAGGAGCGAACCTGGACGTTATGGGTTGTCTACTGAACTAAATATCAGAGCTACAACTGCCTTGGAGATACTCTAACCAGTGATGGGAATGTACAGCCGAAATAAAAGAATATTAAAGAAAAAAGTAATGTTAATGCCATGAAAAATATATTAACATGAAAATAAATAATCATCATCATCAAGTACCGGGCCTGCTGGCGTAGGTGATCATGTCTCTCCACAACTTTCGATCTCGACAGTTATTTATCATTTCTGTTGTTGACCTTATGCCAAGCCATTCTCTTAAGCTGTCTGGTGTTTTTTCTTTTTGTTTCCCTCTATCTCTTTGTCCCTCAATTTTTGTAGTTGTTACAATATATTCCAATTGTTCTCTTTTCATTACATGGCCAAAAAGTGATGATTGTTTTTTCCTAATATTTGAAATTAGCTCTCTTTTGCAAATAATACCAGGGCGAAATGAATAAGAATAGCAAAATGTTATATCTTCTCAAATTCCTATATGGTGCAGAAACAAGACAAGAAAACCGAACAGAATCTGAAGCTTTTGAAGTATGGGTTTATAGAAGAATAGGAACAATTGGATGGAAAGAAAATAAAACAAACGATGAAGTTTTAAAAACAACTAAAAATGAAAAGAGAACTACTAAAGACAGTTCAAACAAGATAAATGAGATTATTGGGGCATATTAAAAGACACAGCAGCCTACTAAAAGTAAACTTAAAGGGAAAATACAAGGTAAAAGAGGCAGACCAAGACTAACATGGAAGAGTAATATCAAAAGAGGTTAGTAATATCTGAAGTCAGTCTTTGACAAGCTGCGCCATCAATGCATGAGACAGAACGGAAGGGCGCTTCAGGGTAGCCAACCTTCGATGCGGAGAACGCACTGAATGATGATAGTCTAACATGGGTGGGCAACCGTTTTTTTTTTGAGGGTCAGATCTGAAAACCTTGAAGACGCAGATGGCGAGACACCATCACCTCATGAAGCCATTATATAAATTAACTATTTGGCATTCACAAGCTATTGAAAGTTAACAAAACTTATTAATGATGGAGAGTGGGAAGACAGAAAAAGTGGAATGAAAGGAAGATGGGTCAGACAGAAAAAGAGGAGGAGGAATTCATCAAAAAATTATAAATAGAAAACCTATGGGTTCAATGAGAGGGTTGTGTCTGAACTTCACGTACAAGGTTGTCCATGTTTGGCGGTATTTAACTATCAGCAATGCGGTTTGTGTTCTAAATTTGTGTCAGTTAACCAATTTCTTGCTTTTGCATTACTTCCTATTTATTTATTTATTTTTATTTCAAGTAATGGAGTGTATAATAACGTTCATATCAAGCTCAGGGCCGTCAAAGCAGCTTAGCGATCCGGTTCTGGCCCGCGGATCGTTGGTTGCCCACACCTGGTCTAGTGTTTTCATCCACATTCTCCACCGACTGTATGAATTATTAAACAAGTTTCATTGTCCACTATTGTCTCCTGTTGAATCATATTGCTCCCTATTGTTCTTTTCGTCATGGCCTTGAACAAATATTGAGTGACACAATTTAAAGACACAATGAAAAGACTAAAGTCATGAAAAGCTGAATTCCAACAGATGACAGAATATACATGGAAAACAAACCAGTGGAAGAGATCGATCACTTTATCTATCTTGGAATCTTGGAAGTCACATTGATCAGGAAGGGTATACAAGTAAAGAAATTAGAATCAGAATAGCTAAAGCAGCAATGTCTTTCAGAAGCTTTGAAAAGTTGTGGAAATCAAACTCATCAGCACAAACACAAAACTTAGACTATTCAAATCAAATGTACTATCAGTCCTTGCGTATGCACGTGAGAGCTGGAAAACTACAAAAGACATAGAAACAAAGTTGAACGCATTCGAAAATAAATGTCTAATGAAAATACTTGGTATAGTGTGGAACGAATTCAAAACAAACGAGGAAATTAGAGAAATCGCCAATCAACCACTAATATCTTCAGTAATAAAGAAAAGACGATGGTCATACGTTGGACATGTGATGAGAAGAGATAATAACCGAATAGCAAAGCAAGCCCTCAACAGGTAAGTGGAAAAGAGACCGACCCAGAGAGACACTGAGAAGAACATTGATCAGAGAGGCAAGAGTAGCAGGAATCGGCTTCCTCAATGAGTTGCTTGCACAGAACAGAGACAAATTGCGAGATTTGATAAAGATCTTTACATGGATTGAAAACTGCTAGAATAAAAATGTAGATAAGAGAAAGAGTATCTGTAGGTCTCGAAAGGTCAATTTTAACACAAGTTGAGAGCCGCGACAGCTCAGTGGTTAGTGAACTAGACCACAGGGAGCCGCGATGGCTCAGTGGTTAGTGAACTAGACCACAGGGAGCCGCGACAGCTCAGTGGTTAGTGAACTAGACCACAGAGAGCCGCGACAGCTCAGTGGTTAGTGAACTAGACCACAGGGAGCCGCGACAGCTCAGTGGTTAGTGAACTAGACCACAGGGAGCCGCGACAGCTCAGTGGTTAGTGAACTAGACCACAGGGAGCCGCGATGGCTCAGTGGTTAGTGAACTAGACCACAGGGAGCCGCGATGGCTCAGTGGTTAGTGAACTAGACCACAGGGAGCCGCGATGGCTCAGTGGTTAGTGAACTAGACCACAGAGAGCCGCGATGGCTCAGTGGTTAGTGAACTAGACCACAGGGAGCCGCGATGGCTCAGTGGTTAGTGAACTAGACCACAGAGAGCCGCGATGGCTCAGTGGTTAGTGAACTAGACCACAGGGAGCCGCGATGGCTCAGTGGTTAGTGAACTAGACCACAGAGAGCCGCGATGGCTCAGTGGTTAGTGAACTAGACCACAGGGAGCCGCGATGGCTCAGTGGTTAGTGAACTAGACCACAGAGAGCCGCGATGGCTCAGTGGTTAGTGAACTAGACCACAGAGAGCCGCGATGGCTCAGTGGTTAGTGAACTAGACCACAGAGAGCCGCGACAGCTCAGTGTTTAGTGACTAGACCACAGGGAGCCGCGATGGCTCAGTGGTTAGTGAACTAGACCACAGAGAGCCGCGATGGCTCAGTGGTTAGTGAACTAGACCACAGAGAGCCGCGACAGCTCAGTGGTTAGTGAACTAGACCACAGAGAGCCGCGACAGCTCAGTGGTTAGTGAACTAGACCACAGAGAGCCGCGATGGCTCAGTGGTTAGTGAACTAGACCACAGAGAGCCGCGACAGCTCAGTGGTTAGTGAACTAGACCACAGAGAGCCGCGATGGCTCAGTGGTTAGTGAACTAGACCACAGAGAGCCGCGATGGCTCAGTGGTTAGTGAACTAGACCACAGAGAGCCGCGATGGCTCAGTGGTTAGTGAACTAGACCACAGGAGCCGCGATGGCTCAGTGGTTAGTGAACTAGACTACAGGGAGCCGCGATAGCTCAGTGTTAGTGAACTAGACTACAGGGAGCCGCGATGGCTCAGTGGTTAGTGAACTAGACCACAGGGAGCCGCGATGGCTCAGTGGTTAGTGAACTAGACTACAGGGAGCCGCGATGGCTCAGTGGTTAGTGAACTAGACTACAGGGAGCCGCGATGGCTCAGTGGTTAGTGAACTGGACTACAAAGGACAGGAGGTCGGGTTCGATCCGGATCGATGGCTTTCGGGTTCATCCAGCCTTAAATAGGTACCTGATTGTTCTGGGTACTGGCGTAATACCGACCACATTACAGCAAAAATCATGTGCCGAAGATCAAATTATGGTCACTAGCATCATATTCCCTATACGTCACTTGGCGTGACGGGGCTCTTGAGTTTAACGACTAAAAAAACTTTACGATTTGCTTATAACATCGTAATTTATGACACTTTACCATTTTCTTCATCCTTCATTTGAGAAGTCTTCCGTTCTAGGTTGTGCTGTTGAATCTGGCTGTTGATGATTTTCCAGTGACGCCTTCAATGATACATTGCTGTGTGTCCGAGCGAACTAATCGTAGGCTCTGATGTCATCACAATTCTCTATCCAAAGAAACTCACGTTACGTCATTTTACCAATACTGAGGTTTGCTGGGGTGGGGGTGGTGGGGGGGGGGGGGGTGAAATTGTAGGACTGAAGAATAAATATCGCTTGTCCCGTGCTGGGGAATTGTAGGACTGAAGAATAAATATCGCTTGTCCCGTGCTGGGAAATTGTAGGACTGAAGAATAATATCGCTTGTCCCGTGATGGGAGAATTGTAGGACTGAAGAATAAATATCGCTTGTCCCATGATGGGAGAATTGTAGGACTGAAGAATAAATATCGCTTGTCCCAGATGGGAGAATTGTAGACTGAAGATAAATATCGCTTGTCCCATGATGGGAATTGTAGGACTGAAGAATAAATATCGCTTGTCCCGTGATGAAAAAAAAGGGGGGGGGGGATTGTAGGACTGAAGAATAAATATCGCTAGTAGTGAAGGTGCAGTGAAAGAAGCAACATTTTTCTATATAAAGGTCTAAACGAACATGTCCAGAATTTTTCCTTATATGAGAGTCTACCCGACATGTCTTTTCCTTATATGAGAGTCTACAATATTCCGGTCGGGTGACCTCTCGCTGACCTCTCATCGTAGCTGGGTGACCTCTCGTGATGTCTCGTCGTGGCGAGGACTCATGGGTGATTTTTTTGGGGAATGGGGTGGGCGGAGTGATATAACTTTGTATTTTCAAAACAGTCTTAGAAAGACAACTTTTAATGTATACCTAAAATTTCTTTGCATCTAATGCTATCATGTCGACAACTACTTACTCAGTGCTTGTCCGTAACACTTACACGTGTCTAGGTATGTACATGAAGGTGCGTTAATGAGTTTGGTGGGGACTCATGAAAGTGGGGTGGGCGGGGTGACATAACTTTGTACTTTCAAAACAGTCTTATTCAAGACAACTTTTTATGTATACCTAAATTTCTTTGTGTCTAATGCTAACATGTCGACAATAACTCACTCAGTACTTGGCCGTTACACATACACAGGCCTTGGTATGTACACAAAGGTGCGTTAATGAGTTTGGCAGGTACATACATTAGACCTCAAGACAACTTTTAATATATACCTAAATTTTCTTTGTAGCTAATGATAACATCTTACTCAGTGCTTTGTCAACTAGTAGCGACGGTCTCGCTAATGTGTTTGTGGAAGCATCAGCAGCATGAGATTTGTTAATGTCCAAATTGACCGCTTGTCCGTAACAAGATACCGGCGCGTTAATGTCTTTAGAAGGTACCCTCATCAAAGACCCCCGTTTCATTGTGAAATTTGAGTAACTTAAACCAGCTTAGTCGTCTACATGTGCTGCGCTAAAATGTTTCTGAACCGCAGAAGATATTAAAGGATAAATTGCGCGCTTGCCGTGAGACTGATCACAGGGCCACGCTAATGAGTTTATCAGCTGTCTAGTGTTGTAGCGATGTTTTAAAGAGACGGTAAATTAATGTACTATGATATTATTTTTAGTGTGCCTATATAGAAGTGTACTTTCTGAGTAGTAGTATTTTATATTAGTGTTGTTTTGATAGGTGGACATAAGTAGCTTTCATGAGTAGAAGAGTTGGGACTTGGCCTGTACTAGAATTCCATCCTTCTCTCCATTGTAACTTTTGTAGTAGTAGTGGACCTTGTCGTGGTAGTCGTAGTTGTAGTAGTAGTGGAAGTTTTTCGTGGTAGTAGTTTTAGTTGTAATAGTAGTAGTAGTTATAGTGGTTGTAGTTTGTAGTGGTTGTAGTAGTAGTTGTAGTAGTAGTGGAGTTGTAGTGGTAGTAGTAGTTGTTGTAATGTAGTAGTAGTTGTAGTAGTAGTGGAGTTGTACTGGTAGTAGTAGTTGTTTGTAGTAGTATTAGTATTAGTAGTAGTAGTTGTAGTAGTATTAGTTGTAGCTGTAGTAGACTTGTTGTAGTAGTTGTTGTTGTTGTAGTGGTTGTAGTTGTAGAACAATCGTGACTTTCGTTAGTAGAAATATGACAGGCGAGTGGGGGTTATGACAGGGTGTGACTTTTTCATGTGTAGTAGAGATATGCCAGAGCTTATATTATTTTTATTCATTACATCTTTAATGTAGACCTAAAATTTATTTGAAACTAATGGTAATATACAACTTACTCAGTGCTTGGCCAACTAATCTCCAAGGTCGTGCTAGTGAATTTAACAGCTGACCGATAATGGAATTTCAGGGCGTAATCTACTTGAGGGGTTCTGCGATTAACTTTTTGGGCTTTGTGACTAATAATTTTGCTGAATTGAACAGCTGAATGGTAGAATTGAATGTATGTGGAATACACACGAGACTAGGCCATCCTATGCGCTAAATTTCAGCGACAAAACCATCTAGATAGACAAGAAGTATTCTATTCAGATGAAGCCTAAACGGTGACATTAAAGTAGAAAAATCTTTCTCTCTCTCTCTCATATTCCCTCCTAGACTTCCCTCCATTGTAACACTTACTTATTCTCGCCTTTTAAGCCTATCACTCCATTTCTTCTCCTACACTTCGCTATCTCTCTCTCTCTCTCTCTCTCTCTCTCTCTCTCTCTCTCCTAGACTTCGCTCTTACCATTCCAGCCTCCCTCCTCTCTCTCTCTCTCTCCTATCCCCTCTTAGGTGTCTCTCCTCCCATTCCATCTCCCGCCTCTCCTCTTCCCTCTCCTAGCATTCCACCCTCCATCGCGTTTTAGCTCCCCTCAAAGACTTCCCTCCATTGTAACACATTTCATTCTTGCTTTTTATCTCTATCATCTTCCCTTCCTTCGCCTAGACTTGTCTCTCGCGCTCTCTCTTCTAGACTTCTCTTCTAGACTTTCACACCTACCATTCCATCATCCCTCATCTCTCTTTCTCATAGCGTTCCGTCCTCCCTCCATTGTAACACTTACTCATTCTCGCAATGTATACCAATCATCTCGCTTTCCTTCTCTTAGACTTCTCTCCTATCTCTCCCTATCCCTCCTAGACTTCTACCATTCCAGCCTCCCTCCTTTCTCTTTCCCCCTCTTCTAGCGTTCACCCTCCCTCGTATTTGTAGCTTCCCTCCATTGTAACACATTAATATAATTGAATATCGATCACAACAAGACTTAAAATGGCTACTTCCTTTTGAAATACCATGGGACGACTTTTGTATTACAGTGAGACGACTTTTGAATTACACCGAGACGACTTTTGAATTACGTGAGACGGCTTTTAAATTACCAGGCGAGGGACAAAAGTTTCCGATAGGCGAGCATGTCCTTTCACAAGCTTCTATCTACAGTGCATCGTATCAGTTCTGTTGATGACTGTTTTTCCATGCCATGTCGTTGTATCAGACACGTATGTCATGTCGATGTATGAGACAAGGTGTCATGTCGTTGTATGAGACAGGTGTCATGTCGTTGTATCAGACACGTATGTCATGTCGTTGTATCAGACGCGTATGTCAGTCGTTGTATCAGACACGTATGTCATGTCGTTTGTAACAGACACGTATGTCATGTCGTTGTATGAGACAAGGTGTTATGTCGTTGTATCAGACACGTATTTCATGTCGTTGTAACAGACACGTATGTCATGTCGTTGTATAAGACAAGGTGTCATGTCGTTGTATCAGACACGTATGTCATGTCGTTGTATGAGACAAGGTGTCATGTCGTTGTATGAGACAAGGGTGTCATGTCCTTGTATCAGACACGTATGAGACAAGGTGTCATGTCGTTGTATGAGACAAGGTGTCATGTCCTTGTATCAGACACGTATGTCATGTCGTTGTATGAGACAAGGTGTCATGTCGTTGTATTAGACAAGGTGTCATGTCCTTGTATCAGACACGTATGTCAAGTTGTTTGTATCAGACACGTATGTCATGTCGTTGTAACAGACACGTATGTCATGTCGTTGTATGAGACAAGGTGTTTATGTCGTTGTATCAGACACGTATGTCATGTCGTTGTAACAGACACGTATGTCATGTCGTTGTATAGACAAGGTGTCATGTCGTTGTATCAGACACGTATGTCATGTCGTTGTATGAGACAAGGTGTCATGCCGTTGTATCAGACACGTATGTCATGTCGTTGTATGAGACAAGGTGTCATGTCGTTGTATCAGACACGTATGTCATGTCATTGTATCAGACACGTATGTCATGTCGTTGTATCAGACACGTATGTCAGCTGTTGTATCAGACACGTATGTCATGTCGTTGTATCAGACACGTATGTCAAGTTGTTGTATCAGACACGTATGTCATGTCGTTGTATCAACACGTATGTCATGTCGTTGTAACAGACATGATGTCATGATGTTGTCTGAGACAGAGATCCCATGTACGGGCTGGTGTGTTTTGTTTCACTCCCATTGGCTACAATATTTCTCTATAACACTAATGAACACCTCTCTTCAAAGACCATATTACAGACCATAAGGTCATAAGATAGATTTGAAGGTCCTAGAAGAAGTGAATGTATCACGAAAGATGTCAGAAAAGAAACAATGTTTAAACAATGAGACTCGTAAACTAGTCAAAATGGATACTAAAAATATTTTATTCAAAAATAAAAAAATAAAATAATATAAAAGAACTAGTACTATCACATCCAACAGTTCCTCTTCTACCGCCTCCGCGTTTTGTGGTGATGGTGGTGGTGGTGGTGGTGGTTAGGAGTGCCCAGCGTCTACAACAGGATCCGGTCGAGGTATATTCGCCACATTCCGGAGTCTTATTGCGGCAACCACGTTGCCAAAAATTAAATGGACCAATTCGGCCTGTGAAAGATTATAATACAATAGCCAAAACAGCTGGTGCCGAACCCGGGTATCGAAGTCTAGGTGACATGAATGCTGGTCAAGTGTCATTACCTAGTGTTTTGAAAGTACAAAGTTTTGTCACCACACTTTCAGGAGTCCCCAACAAACTCATTAACGCGACTTTGTGTACATACCTAGACATGTGTAAGTGTTACGGACAAGCACTGAGTAAGTTGTTGTCGACATGATAGCATTAGATGCAAAGAAATTTAGGTATACATTAAAAGTTGTCTTGAATAAGACTGTTTTGAAAGTACAAAGTTATATCACCCCGCCCACCCCATTCCCAAAATATCACCCATGAGTCCTCGTCACGACGAGACATCACGAGAGGTCACCCAGCTACGATGAGAGGTCAGCGAGAGGTCACCCCGTCGGAAACATGTAGACACTCATATAAGGAAAAAAAATGTTCGGGTAGACTCTCATATAAGGAAAAATTCTGGACATGTTCGTTTAGACCTTTATATAGCAAAAAAAGTTCGTCTAAACGAACATTTGTTACTTCTTTCACGACACACTTTACTACTATCGCTTGTCCCGTGCTGGGGCCGCGAGGTGTTCGGTTCTCCTCCTGAACGTGGGTTCAAATCCCAGCAAGGTCAAGAGTTTTCCTTCATCGGAGGGGGAGGGGGTGTGGGAATTGTAGGACCGGAGGATAAAGGACGCTTTTCCAGTGCAGTCGTGCATTTCGGGCAACTTGCTGTTCCAGATAACCTGAGATTTAAACCAAAAAATATAGCCGGTCATACGGTATAAAGTAGTTTAACAAAAAAAAAACTTCACTTTCAGTGTTTATATATATCATAACAGATAATTTTTTTGGCCACGTAATGAGAAGAGAACAACTGGGATATATTGTAACACTGGAAAATTGAGGGACGAAGAGATAGAGGTAAGCAAATAGAAAAGATACCAGACAGCTTAAGAGAATGGCTTGGCAGAAGGTCATAACAGAGTGATAAATAACTGTCGAGATCGTACGCTGTGGAGAGACATGATGACCTACGCCAGCAGACCGGTGATGATGATGATGATTATCATAACGTGTTTGATGATGAACAATATATCTTGACGCGATATATCTATAGAACTGGTCAAGTTTTGTTCAATTCAAAATCATTTTTTTAAATTCATGACTAAATAAAAATACGCAGCGAATTTTTATTTTTTTTATTTTTTTAATTTTGTTGTTTTTTGTGTGTTGTCTTTGTTGATTTTTTTGCTGTTGTGTTTTTGTTGTTTGTTTTATCTTGTTGTTTTGCTTTCTTTTTTTTTCTTTCTTGTTTTATCGCTGTTTTGTTGTTATTATGGTTTGTTGTTTTGTTGTTTTGTTTCTGTTATGTTGTTTTGTTGTGTTTTTTTGTGTAGTTTTGTTGTTTTTATTGTCAATTTGTTGTTGTTGTTTTGTTTTTTCATTTTGTTTTTGTTAATTTCTTGTAGTGTTTTGTTTTTTGTTGTTTCTGTTGTTAATTTGTTGATGTTGTTTTGCTTGTTGTTGCTGTTTTGTTTTTATTGTTTGTCCAGCAAGAGAACGTTAGATTTTTATCACAAAGAGAGAGAGAGAGAGAGAGAGAGAGAGAGAGAGAGAGAGAGAGAGAGAGAGAGAGATTGAGAAACTGTGACAGAACTTGATTCATGAATATTTCGCGATACACCGGGAGACAGCACGAGACAGCACCATTATCTGGAAGGCGGAAATAGAAACACGTCATCAACCAGAGCATCTCTCGCAGGCGATTGTACAAGATGGCGGGCTACAGTTTGCGGAGGAATGTGCTAGGTTGATTGAGAATGATGATTGCCGCAGAAAACGTCTTGTGTGAGGGAGCAGATGTGTGTGCTTGCAGGTAAGACTGTCTTTGGGAGAGTAGTGTCGCTTCCAAGATGTGGGAGAAAAGAAATAAGGTTTGAATGGGAGATAATTTGGGATGTTAGCTGGGCGCCATTAGTTGCATCCCTTGTTGCATGGGTTGTAATGGGTTTATCATGGCGTGCATTCAATTATGTAATCAGGAAAAGTGAAGTTCATGAACAATCAAACTCGCCTAGAAGAAAAAATAACCTAAACCTAGAAGGAAGGAAAAATGGAAGAAGTAGATCACTGTGTACAACGTGAGTTCCGTTTCTAAGATGGCGGATCTAGTCCACGCTCTCTCGATCGTTGCAAAAGTGCATTCGATGTCTGATTAATTTCAGTTCTCCATCGCACTCCTATACGTTAAAGTCAAGATAATGATCTACTTATTACATCTGCGCTGATAAACAATGTCGTAAGCCGGCGACATTCCAACAAATCAAGTGTTGTGATCTTCCATCGCCTAGGCTCGTTCTGCGCTTTACGTCACATTGGTGCTGTTCATGACCGTTGTTGGATTTGCTTGACGCAAGTTATTTCCATGTTACTTATTAATGAGAAATGCTTCGTCAGCCGCAGTTTTATCTCTTTAGGGAATTTGCACCGTGTTCTGTTCGTCGAATGCTGCATTCACTAGAGTAATCAAGAATATAAAGGGCGCGTCATTGCTGTGCTTGCGCCATTGATATGTGTGCTACGTCATCGTAATGGCTCATCGTAAATCCCTAGACCGGAGTTAGGATAAACTTGCGGTCTATTGTTTGATGTGCGACGGGGATAATCTGACGACTAACTGTGTGTTTATATGTCGAAATGGAGTCAACAACGATGGCCTAACATCATCAAGCGCTATACATTTTTAAAGAAATATGACGATCATCACTTTCGGGAGGACGTGAACTTCTGGTATATGGTGGATAGGCGGCAGGAACCATTGCAGGCTATGCATGAAAGTGTTCCTTGTTGCAGTTTCCTCATATTCCAAGTCCATGGGGAATTGGTTTGTCTCGATGCAGGACGCCGGCCTCGGACAGAGAGTTGTGGGTTCAAATCTCGGCTACAGCAGTTGGGATTTTTATTTATGATTTCTCTCTGCGACAACTACCCCTGGTCTCAGCAGAGAGGCCCGGCTTGAAACGTCAATTACTCATCGACGGAAAAAAACATGAGTACCTCCGAAGTCGGAGTTATCTGCCTGTGCAGCGAGGGACCCTGTTCACACGGCTGCCAGGGAAAAATGGATTAACACGCAAATTCAGTTCCTAGTCTCTAGGGACTTCGTCAGAGTTGAAAGCTGGCGAAAGCAACAACAACAGCTTTGTACAACTTGCAGGGAACATAGATCAACGGTCAAGACATAGAAATGCAGCCAAATAAGAAGCTGCAGTAAAGCTGATTATAAATGAGAAATGAAAAAATAAATCATCTAAAAAAGGAAAGTACCCCGTTACGTCAAGTGGCGTATAGGGAATAGGAGTTAGTAACCATAAATTTTACAGACCTTCGGCACATGATTTTGGGGTAATGTGGTCGGTATAACGTGCCGCTTTACTTTCCCAGAAAAATCCAAACGGTACCCATTTAAGGCTGGGTGAACCGTAGCCGTCGGTTGGGATCGAACGCATACCTCACGTTCTTTGTAATCCAGTTCACTAACGACTGAGCTATCACGGCTCCCAAACTATAATATATTATTATAAAATAGTATAATAAAATAGTATAATAAAATATATCCTTAAAATAGTTTTTTGGTCATTTCTTCTCCAGTGTAGATCAAGAAAATGACACACACTTTCATCTTCTTATTTCTTTTCTTCATCATTATGGTTATCACCACTACCATATTTTTCAGCATCTTCATCCACTTACTCTTTCTTCTCCTCCTCCTCATTATCATCTTCAGCCCCTTCTATTCCTCCTACTCCTCCTCAACTTATCTTCATCCACCTCCTCCTCATCACCATCATAACGAACTTGTCTTTCAGTTTCTGCATGACTGTTTTCCTGTCTTCTTTTCTATGACTCTACCCTTTTTACAATCTTTCTCCTTCTTACATTCTCTTTCTCTCTCTGCTACCTTCTCACTATTTATTTTTTCTGTCTCACTATCTTTATATATGGCCCTTTTCGTCTTGTCAGGCGGTCTAGTGGAGGCTATTGTGTATTATTTTAGATTTTGTTTTTGTCGAACAGCTTCTCTCGTGTCTAATTCTACCAATGTTTGACAAACACACGCGGCCACAGAGTGAACAAGTCAGGCCCAATGATCCACAGGGTTTTCCATCCTTTTTCATGAGTCTTTTCACTTCTAAGATTCTTTCTTTTTATATCTCCCTCATTAATAACATGTCTCCTCTTCTCTCTTTATCTACAATCAGGTCGCATATCCTTTGCAGAACATTGCTTTCACCACAGCCTGTCTGAAAGAATATCTATCTCTAGCCAGATCTCCCACAGAACATTGCATTCACCACAGTCAGTCTGTAAAAACATCTATCTCTGGCCAGATCTCCCACAGAACGTTACATTAACCACAGCCTGTCTGAAAAAATATCTATCTAGATCTCACACAGAACATTGCATTCACCACAGTCAGTCTGAAAGAATATATATCTCTAGCCAGATCTCCACAGAACATTGCATTCCCCACAGTCAGTTTGAAAGAATATATATCTCTAGCCAGATCTCCCACAGAACATTGCATTCCCCACAGTCAGTCTGAAAGAATATATATCTCTAGCCAGATCTCCCACAGAACATTGCATTCCCCACAGTCAGTTTGAAAGAATCTATATTTCTAGCCAGATCTCCCACAGAACATTGCATTCCCACAGTCAGTTTGAAAGAATCTATATTTCTAGCCAGATCTCCCACAGAACATTGCATTCCCCACAGTCAGTTTGAAAGAATCTATATCTCTAGCCAGATCTCCCACAGAACATTGCATTCCCCACAGTCAGTTTGAAAGAATCTATATTTCTAGCCAGATCTCCCACAGAACGCTGCATTCACCACAATCAGTCTGAAAGAATATATATCTCTAGCCAGATCTCCCACAGAACGCTGCATTCAAAACAGCCTGTCTGAAAGAATCTCCGTCTCAATCCAGATCTCCTACTTCTTCTGTTGTCATCTTCAAGGTCTCCTTAATTTCTTGAAACCACCTTCTTCTTGGTCTGTCCCTGATTCGTCGCCCAAGAACCACGCCTTCCATTATTGCTCTTTCCAGCCTGCTGCATCTTTTGACGTGGCCATAATATTTTAATTTCCTTTGTAGAATAATGTTTAGAAGCCAGTTCTTTTTAATGTTCTCGTTATCTGTTTTAATGTTCTCTTTATCTGTTTTAATGTATATCTCCGGAATCCATCTTTTTAGTTTATTTCTTTTCCTTATAAACTTTATTTTTTCTGTCACTCTCTGTTTAAGTGTATATCTTGTTATTTCTGCCCAGCCACATCTCTCTCTCTCTCTCTAACTTGTTCGCATGCCTCTTCCATTTTCTATGTTTACATTCACAAGTATTCTCCATGCGCGGTATGTTCTTTCTTCAGGTCTCATGTGACGTATCTGTTCTCAAACATGTGACGTACGTTTCAGATCATTAACCTGTAACAAACATGCCGATACCAAACCTGCGAAAGATGTACCAGATCGCTGACTGAAGATAGAGATAACAGATCCCAACATTGTTGACAAACGTAACAGATCTATATCTATGACAGACGTAGTAGGTGCCATACTTGTTGACAAACGTAACAGATCTATATCTATGACGGACGTAGTAGGTGTAACACTTGTTGACAAACGTAACAGATCTATATCTATGACAGACGTAGTAGGTGCCACACTTGTTGACAAACGTAACAGATCTATATCTATGACAGACGTAGTAGGTGTAACACTTGTTGACAAACGTAACAGATCTATATCTATGACAGACGTATTAGGTGCCACACTTGTTGACAAACGTAACAGATCTATATCTATGACAGACGTAGTAGGTGCCACACGTGTTGACAAACGTAACAGATCTATATCTATGACAGACGTAGTAGGTGCCACACTTGTTGACAAACGTAACAGATCTATATCTATGACAGACGTAGTAGGTGCCACACTTGTTGACAAACGTAACAGATCTATATCTATGACAGACGTAGTAGGTGCCACACGTGTTGACAAACGTAACAGATCTATATCTATGACAGACGTAGTAGGTGCCACACTTGTTGACAAACGTAACAGATCTATATCTATGACAGACGTAGTAGGTGCCACACTTGTTGACAAACGTAACAGATCTATATCTATGACAGACGTAGTAGGTGCCAAACTTGTTGACAAATGTAACAGATCTATATCTATGACAGACGTAGTAGGTGCCAAACTTGTTGACAAAAGTAACAGATCTATATCTATGACGGACGTAGTAGGTGCCACACTTGTTGACAAACGTAACAGATCTATATCTATGACGGACGTAGTAGGTGCAACACTTGTTGACAAACGTAACAGATCTATATCTATGACAGACGTAGTAGGTGTAACACATGTTGACAAACGTAACAGATCTATATCTATGACGGACGTAGTAGGTGCCACACTTGTTGACAAATGTAACAGATCTATATCTATGACGGACGTAGTAGGTGCCACACTTGTTGACAAACGTAACAGATCTATATCTATGACAGACGTAGTAGGTGCCACACTTGTTGACAAACGTAACAGATCTATATCTATGACGGACGTAGTAGGTGCCACACTTGTTGACAAACGTAACAGATCTATATCTATGACAGACGTAGTAGGTGCCAAACTTGTTGACAAACGTAACAGATTTATATCTATGACGGACGTAGTAGGTGTAACACTTGTTGACAAACGTAACAGATCTATATCTATGACAGACGTAGTAGGTGCCACACTTGTTGACAAACGTAACAGATCTATATCTATGACGGACGTAGTAGGTGCCACACTTGTTGACAAACGTAACAGATCTATATCTATGACAGACGTAGTAGGTGTAACACATGTTGACAAACGTAACAGATCTATATCTATGACGGACGTAGTAGGTGCCACACTTGTTGACAATGTAACAGATCTATATCTATGACGGACGTAGTAGGTGCCACACTTGTTGACAAACGTAACAGATCTATATCTATGACAGACGTAGTAGGTGCCACACTTGTTGACAAACGTAACAGATCTATATCTATGACGGACGTAGTAGGTGTAACACTTGTTGACAAACGTAACAGATCTATATCTATGACGGACGTAGTAGGTGCAACACTTGTTGACAAACGTAACAGATCTATATCTATGACAGACGTAGTAGTGCCAAACTTGTTGACAAACGTAACAGATCTATATCTATGACAGACGTAGTAGGTGCCACACTTGTTGACAAATGTAACAGATCTATATCTATGACGGACGTAGTAGGTGCCAAACTTGTTGACAAACGTAACAGATCTATATCTATGACGGACGTAGTAGGTGCCACACTTGTTGACAAACGTAACATATCTATATCTATGACAGATGTAGTAGGTGCCACACTTGTTGACAACGTAAGAGATCTATATCTATGACAGACGTAGTAGGTGTAACACTTGTTGACAAACGTAACAGATCTATATCTATGACAGACGTAGTAGGTGCCACACTTGTTGACAAACGTAACAGATCTATATCTATGACTGACGTAGTAGTGTAACACTTGTTGACAAACGTAACAGATCTAAATCTATGACAGACATAGTAGTGCCACACTTGTTGACAAACGTAACAGATCTATATCTATGACGGACGTAGTAGGTGCCACACATGTTGACAAATGTAACAGATCTATATCTATGACAGACGTAGTAGGTGCCACACTTGTTGACAAACGTAACAGATCTATATCTATGACAGACGTAGTAGGTGTAACACTTGTTGACAAACGTAACAGATCTATATCTATGACAGACGTAGTAGGTGCCACACTTGTTGACAAACGTAATAGATCTATATCTATGACGGACGTAGTAGGTGTAACACTTGTTGACAAACGTAACAGATCTAAATCTATGACAGACGTAGTAGGTGCCACACTTGTTGACAAACGTAACAGATCTATATCTATGACGGACGTAGTAGATGCCACACTTGTTGACAAATGTAGCAGATCTATATCTATGACGGACGTAGTAGGTGCCACACTTATTGACAAACGTAACAGATCTATATCTATGACAGACGTAGTAGGTGCCACACTTGTTGACAAACGTAACAGATCTATATCTAAGACAGACGTAGTAGGTGCCACACTTGTTGTCAAACGTAAACAGATCTATATCTATGACGGACGTAGTAGGTGCCACACTTGTTGACAAATGTAACAGATCTATATCTATGACAGACGTAGTAGGTGTAACACTTGTTGACAAACGTAACAGATCTATATCTATGACAGACGTAGTAGGTGCCACACTTGTTGACAAATGTAACAGATCTATATCTATGACGGACGTAGTAGGTGCCAAACTTGTTGACAAACGTAACAGATCTATATCTATGACGGACGTAGTAGGTGCCACACTTGTTGACAAACGTAACATATCTATATCTATGACAGATGTAGTAGGTGCCACACTTGTTGACAAACGTAAGAGATCTATATCTATGACAGACGTAGTAGGTGCCACACTTGTTGACAAACGTAACAGATCTATATCTATGACAGACGTAGTAGGTGCCACACTTGTTGACAAACGTAACAGATCTATATCTATGACTGACGTAGTAGGTGTAACACTTGTTGACAAACGTAACAGATCTAAATCTATGACAGACATAGTAGGTGCCACACTTGTTGACAAACGTAACAGATCTATATCTATGACGGACGTAGTAGGTGCCACACATGTTGACAAATGTAACAGATCTATATCTATGACAGACGTAGTAGGTGCCACACTTGTTGACAAACGTAACAGATCTATATCTATGACAGACGTAGTAGGTGTAACACTTGTTGACAAACGTAACAGATCTATATCTATGACAGACGTAGTAGGTGCCACACTTGTTGACAAACGTAATAGATCTATATCTATGACGGACGTAGTAGGTGTAACACTTGTTGACAAACGTAACAGATCTAAATCTATGACAGACGTAGTAGGTGCCACACTTGTTGACAAACGTAACAGATCTATATCTATGACGGACGTAGTAGATGCCACACTTGTTGACAAATGTAGC
The DNA here is from genome assembly GCA_032433765.1 of Megaustenia siamemsis. NCBI lineage: Eukaryota > Metazoa > Mollusca > Gastropoda > Stylommatophora > Ariophantidae > Megaustenia > Megaustenia siamemsis. Next base: position 107,465,520 of record JAVIAB010000124.1, read on the forward strand.
AGATCTATATCTATGACGGACGTAGTAGGTGCCACACTTATTGACAAACGTAACAGATCTATATCTATGACAGACGTAGTAGGTGCCACACTTGTTGACAAACGTAACAGATCTATATCTAAGACAGACGTAGTAGGTGCCACACTTGTTGACAAACGTAACAGATCTATATCTATGACAGACGTAGTAGGTGCCAAACTTGTTGACAAACGTAACAGATCTATATCTATGACAGACGTAGTAGGTGCCACACTTGTTGACAAATGTAACAGATCTATATCTATGACGGACGTAGTAGGTGCCAAACTTGTTGACAAACGTAACAGATCTATATCTATGACGGACGTAGTAGGTGCCACACTTGTTGACAAACGTAACATATCTATATCTATGACAGACGTAGTAGGTGCCACACTTGTTGACAAATGTAACAGATCTATATCTATGACGGACGTAGTAGGTGCCAAACTTGTTGACAAACGTAACAGATCTATATCTATGACGGACGTAGTAGGTGCCACACTTGTTGACAAACGTAACATATCTATATCTATGACAGATGTAGTAGGTGCCACACTTGTTGACAAACGTAAGAGATCTATATCTATGACAGACGTAGTAGGTGTAACACTTGTTGACAAACGTAACAGATCTATATCTATGACAGACGTAGTAGGTGCCACACTTGTTGACAAACGTAACAGATCTATATCTATGACTGACGTAGTAGGTGTAACACTTGTTGACAAACGTAACAGATCTAAATCTATGACAGACATAGTAGGTGCCACACTTGTTGACAAACGTAACAGATCTATATCTATGACGGACGTAGTAGGTGCCACACATGTTGACAAATGTAACAGATCTATATCTATGACAGACGTAGTAGGTGCCACACTTGTTGACAAACGTAACAGATCTATATCTATGACAGACGTAGTAGGTGTAACACTTGTTGACAAACGTAACAGATCTATATCTATGACAGACGTAGTAGGTGCCACACTTGTTGACAAACGTAATAGATCTATATCTATGACGGACGTAGTAGGTGTAACACTTGTTGACAAACGTAACAGATCTAAATCTATGACAGACGTAGTAGGTGCCACACTTGTTGACAAACGTAACAGATCTATATCTATGACGGACGTAGTAGATGCCACACTTGTTGACAAATGTAGCAGATCTATATCTATGACGGACGTAGTAGGTGCCACACTTATTGACAAACGTAACAGATCTATATCTATGACAGACGTAGTAGGTGCCACACTTGTTGACAAACGTAACAGATCTATATCTAAGACAGACGTAGTAGGTGCCACACTTGTTGTCAAACGTAACAGATCTATATCTATGACGGACGTAGTAGGTGCCACACTTGTTGACAAATGTAACAGATCTATATCTATGACGGACGTAGTAGGTGCCACACTTGTTGACAAATGTAACAGATCTATATCTATGACAGACGTAGTAGGTGTAACACTTGTTGACAAACGTAACAGATCTATATCTATGACAGACGTAGTAGGTGCCACACTTGTTGACAAACGTAACAGATCTATATCTATGACGGACGTAGTAGGTGCCACACTTGTTGACAAATGTAACAGATCTATATCTATGACGGACGTAGTAGGTGCCACACTTGTTGACAAATGTAACAGGTCTATATCTATGACATACGTAGTAGGTGCACACTTGTTGACAAACGTAACAGATCTATATCTATGACAGACGTAGTAGGTGCCAAACTTGTTGACAAATGTAACAGATCTATATCTATGACAGACGTAGTAGGTGCCAAACTTGTTGACAAACGTAACAGATCTATATCTATGACAGACGTAGTAGGTGCACACTTGTTGACAAACGTAACAGATCTATATCTATGACAGACGTAGTAGGTGCCAAACTTGTTGACAAATGTAACAGATCTATATCTATGACAGACGTAATAGGTGCCACACTTGTTGACAAACGTAACAGGTCTATATCTATGACGGACGTAGTAGGTGCCACACTTGTTGACAAACGTAACAGATCTAAATCTATGACAGACGTAGCAGGTGCCACACTTGTTGACAAACAAATCCCAGATTCAGAAGCTTCCATTCCTCTACACCTTGTAGCAGCCAACAATGGACACTTCACCACTTATAGATTCTGCCTTTACAAATTTCGATCCCCTAATTCTTTTCCCCTATTTTATTATGTCACCCCTCGAGTGTGGCTTCTAGAGTATATGGCAGTAGTGTCCTTACGTTTCAATCATCGGCGCATTATAAGGGCAGGACTACGCCAGTGCCGTATTTATTTCACAGCAAAGGAAATTCCTGCTCCCATGAATGGATGGGTGAACCTAGAAGCTACAGACCGGGAAAGAACCGGACCTCCTTCTCTCAATAAACTAGTTATGTAACTCCTACTCTACGGAGCGGTCATACAATGTATCGTCCTATGATTCTTTTACCATACAATTTTGTCCTTGTCACAATCTATATTTGTTTTCATCATCATCATCATCATCATGTACCATACCGGTTGGCGTAGGCGATCATGTTCCTCCACAATTTTTTATCAAGAGTGAATCGTATCAGTTCTGTTGTTGACTGTTTTCAATGCCATGACACCAAGCTATCTAGTATCTTCTCTCTTTGTCGTCCGCGATCTCTCCTTCCATGTATTTCATTAGTTGTAACTACGTACTCTAACTTTCCTCAATATGTGCCTGAAAAATGTATGTTTGTTTGTTTCTGATGTTTTTTAGGTTGTTTCTGATGTTTTTAGGAGCTCCCTTTTGGTGTTGGCGTCTTTGAGAATGTCCTCGTTGGTCTTTTCAGCTCTCGATGGAACCTTCAATATACTTCTGAGAAATCCCATCTCTGTGGCTTCTAATCGTCTTTTCAGCTGTTTGTCTGCTGTCCATGATTCGCTTGCATAGGTCAGAATTGGCTCTATATAGCACCATTGAACTCTCATTTCCTTTGACATGGACTTGTTGCACAAGACGTTGGTTTGTTGGCCTCAGCTCAAAGACTTTAACCTGAGCTGGATGTCATAGAAATATGATTAATTAAAGATTTAGAAGTCACAGAGATTAAGTTGAAGAAAGATTCAGTACTATATGATTAATGAAATCGTCCACATAAATGGCATTGACTAGACATGAACTTAAAATTACCATATTTCTATTTTAGCACCGGTGTCTACATGAAACTGTTTCCAGAAAATAATCTCTAAACCGGTTCCGATTGCAGCATCTTCTGAGAAAGAAAAGTTTTCGAAACAAAAGCTCTGCCACAATTCTAGCTTTAACTAAAATGTAAATTTTAAGAGTAATCTACGAGTAACTGCCCGTGAAGCAGACACCGGAAGCCACAAAATAAAATACTTCTGTACCAACTTACCGTTATTTCATTATTTGAACAGTCCAAAGTGTTCTGTTATCGTATCCCAACTAGTACAATCCTGAGTAGAAGTCGTTTAAAACATCAGGGGAAAAAAGGACAACTCAGCTGTATAGCTCTTCTATGATCCCAGAAAGAAGACAATTAACAGATGCCAGGCAAACTGGTGGGCCTCGTGTAAGGAAGACAATTTTGTACCGTTCGCTCGAGAAATGGTTACCTGGTCTCGTGCTGATAGAACGATAGACGAAGCCACGGCGAGGTGTGCGTGGAAACATTGCGTATTTTTGTTTCCACACTGCACGCGAGAGTTCCTGTGAGTGGATGGTGTGTTACGTTGAGCTTTTTCGTGTAACATTATCCTGGGGTTATCTCTGCGGTACACGCGTGCTGGGACAACACGCGCTTCACATTTACACACAGGGACTTGTGCTCAAGTTTGATGTAATATCACAAAGTTAACGTTTTATAAAACATCAAAAACAGCGTTAAAGTTCACTGCAATATCACAAAGTTAAATTGTATTGCAATATCATAAAGGTAAAGTTGACTGCAATATGATAAAGTTAAATTGTATTGCAATATCATAAAGATAAAGTTCACTGCAATATCACAAAGTTAAATTGTATTGCAATATCATAAAGGTAAAGTTCACTGCAATATCACAAAGTTAAATTGTATTGCAATATCACAAAGTTAAAGTTTACTGCGATACCACAAAATTAAATTGTATTGCAATATGATAAAGTTAAAGTTGACTGCAACATCATAAAGCTAAAGTTCACTGCAATATCACAAAGTTAAATTGTATTGCAATATCATAAAGATAAAGCTGATTGCAATATCACAGAAAGCATAAAAGTTTACTGCAACACCACAAAGTTAAATTTTGATGCAATACCACAAAGTTAAAGTTGACTGCAATATCATAATCACCAAGCCATACAACATACAACTGAAAGCTGTCTGTGAAACATAACTTATTGTTTACGTCAAGATCACCGAACCAGAACTAACCAAGATGCTGTTGCACCTCCCCGCAGTAGACCACAGACTACACAGTTCCCGTTATAGTAAAAGAACTAATAATCACCCACTGTGGAACACAGACTAACTAACTCCCACTGTAGACTACAGATTAACAAGCTCCAACTGTTGATCACAGACTAACTAGCTCCAACTGTAGACAACAGATTAACAAGCTCCAACTGTTGATCACAGACTAACTAGCTCCAACTGTAGATCACAGACTAACTAACTCGAACTGTAGATCACAGACTAACTAGCTCCAACTGTAGATCATAGACTAACTAGCTCCAACTGTAGATCACAGACTAACTAGCTCCAACTGTAGATCACAGTCTAACCAGCTCCAACTGTAGATCACAGACTAACCAGCTCCAACTGTAGATCACAGACTAACCAGCTCCCGCTGCAGATCACAGACTAACCAGCTCCAACTGTAGATCACAGACTAACCAGCTCCAACTGTAGATCACAGACTAACTAGCTCCAACTGTAGATCACAGACTAACTGGCTCCAACTGTAGATCACAGACTAACTAGCTCCAACTGTAGATCACAGATTAACTAGCTCCAAATGTAGATCACAGACTAACTAGCTCCAAATGTAGATCACAGACTAACTAGCTCCAAATGTAGATCACAGACTAACTAGTTCCAACTGTAGATCACAGACTAACTAGCTCCAACTGTAGATCACAGACTAACCAGCTCCAACTGTAGATCATAGACTAACCAGCTAACGCTGCATATCACAGACTAACCAGTTAACGCAGTAGATCACATACTAACCAGTTAACGCTGTAGATCACAGACTAACCAGTTAACGCTGTAGATCACAGACTAACCAGCTAACGCTGCAGATCACAGACTAACCAGTTAACGCAGTAGATCACATACTAACCAGTTAACGCTGTAGATCACAGACTAACCAGTTAACGCTGTAGATCACAGACTAACCAGCTAACGCTGCAGATCACAGACTAACCAGTTAACGCAGTAGATCACATACTAACCAGTTAACGCTGTAGATCACAGACTAACTAGTTAACGCTGTAGATCACAGACTAACCAGCTCCCACTGTAGATCATAGACTAACCAGCTCCCACTGTAGATCACAGACTAACTAGCTCCAACTGTAGATCACAGACTAACTAGCTCCAACTGTAGATCACAGACTAACCAGCTCCAACTGTAGATCACAGACTAACTGGCTCCAACTGTAGATCACAGACTAACTAGCTCCCGCTGTAGATCACAGACTAACTAGCTCCAACTGTAGATCACAGACTAACTAGCTCCAACTGTAGATCACAGACTAATTAGCTCCAACTGTAGATCACAGACTAACCAGCTCCAACTGTAGATCACAGACTAACTAGCTCCAACTGTAGATCACAGACTAACTAGCTCCAACTGTAGATCACAGATTAACTAGCTCCAAAATGTAGATCACAGACTAACTAGCTCCAAATGTAGATCACAGACTAACTAGTTCCAACTGTAGATCACAGACTAACTAGCTGCAACTGTAGATCACAGACTAACCAGCTCCAACTGTAGATCATAGACTAACCATTTAACGCTGTAGATCACAGACTAACCAGTTAACACAGTAGATCACATACTAACCAGTTAACGCTGTAGATCACAGACTAACCAGTTAACGCTGTAGATCACAGACTAACCAGCTAACGCTGCAGATCACAGACTAACCAGTTAACGCAGTAGATCACATACTAACCAGCTAACGCTGCAGATCACAGACTAACCAGTTAACGCAGTAGATCACATACTAACCAGTTAACGCTGTAGATCACAGACTAACCAGTTAACGCTGTAGATCACAGACTAACGAGCTAACGCTGCAGATCACAGACTAACCAGTTAACGCAGTAGATCACATACTAACCAGTTAACGCTGTAGATCACAGACTAACCATTTAACGCTGCAGATCACAGACTAACTAGTTAACGCTGTAGATCACAGACTAACTAGTTAACGCTGTAGATCACAGACTAACCAGCTCCCACTGTAGATCACAGACTAACCAGCTCCCACTGTAGATCACAGACTAACCAGCTCCCACTGTAGATCATAGACTAACCAGCTCCCACTGTAGATCACAGACTAACCAGCTCCCACTGTAGATCATAGACTAACCAGTCCCCATTGTAGATCACAGACTAACCAGCTCGCACTGTAGATCATAGACTAACCAGTCCCCACTGTAGACCACAGACTGATTCTAAAGATTTTACATAAATAAAGGCAAACAACAGCAATAACTTCTGAGGAACTTATAGAAATAAAGGCAACCAACAGCAATAACTTCTGAAGAACTTACAGAAATAAAGGCTACCAACAACAATAACTTCTGAAGAACTTACAGACATAAAGGCAACCAACAACAATAACTTCTGAAGAACTTACAGAAATAAAGGCTATCCAAATATCATTTCTTTCTATGTTCTTCTGCTACCTGATTACATCAATATCCCGGAGTTTAGAAGAGAGTGAATGATCTCAAATAAACTCCACGAGAAGATGTAACCGCCTGCCTGTTACCTGTCTGGAATGTTAAAATAAATCCAAATTAAACTTGGCGTCTGCTCAAATTCTGTTGAAGGTCACAGGTCTATCTGTGTGCTCTTAAAACACCCGCTTAAGTTTTGTAGGTGGAACTCGTAAATCGAGTTTTGCAATTAGAGAATAGACGAGAGTAAATCACGAGGGCGCACAAATCTTCGTGTGCACAATTGCGTTCCATAACGCGAGGGGATGAGCCGAAACGCACAACAACAAAACTTCACTTCAAAGACTTGCCAAACTGAAAGAAACAAGAAAAAACCAGGCAGAGATGATTTCACGGGAATAGCAATTAAGGTCACATCAGTGCACAAACAATATGTTTAATGAATTTGACATATTGCACGATTATCATAAGGCAGCAGTAGCATTATCAGCATCCTACTAAAAACAAAGTTACAAACTTTTGTATGGCTTGTGTTCAATGGATTGGAGAATAAAGATTGCCGGCCAGTGCAGTCGACACGAGGTGGATGTGTCAGGGCCAGTTTTTTTTTTTTTTACACTGTGGCGTAGAATTTGTTGTTACCTGTTACCGTGAGTGGAAGACGCGATTACCTGACTTGAGGTGACAGGTTTTTTTTTTTAATCTCGGAGAGACGGGGGAATAGAAGGGTAATAGAGGGGGAATAGAGGGGGAATAGAGGGGGAATAGAGGGGAATAGAGGGGGAAGGTGATAGGAAGGAAGAGAGAGAGGGGGGATAGAGGGGGACATAGAGAAAGACAGACAAAGACAGACAAAAAGACCATTACAAAGACAGTAAGATCTCATCGGTAGTGAGATCCGATGTCTAGCTCTCTCGTATAACGACAATAAACAGGAGGTCCCGTGTGCACTCGCGCACGTTAAAGATCTCTTAGCAATTACAATGGAAAAGATTAGGCCATAAATATAACCATTAAAAAGTAAGAAAAAAAGTAAAGTACCCCCGTCACGCCAAGTGGCGTATAGGGAATATGGTGTTAGTGACCATAAATTTTACAGACCTTCGGCACATGATTTTTGGGGTAATGTGGTCGGTATTACACCCGTTCCGCTTTACTTTCCTAGAAAAAAAATCCGGTACCCATTTAAGGTTGGGCGAACTGGAAGCCGCGGGTTGGGATCGAAACCTACCTCTTGTCCTTTGTAGTCCAATTCACTAACTACTGAGCTATCGCGGCTCAAATATAACCATTGCCCGGGAAAAATTGTCCACAAAACCTACTCACGTCATGGATCCCAAGCCGTGCTACGGAGCTCGTGCACGTGGGGCCAGGATTCTCCTCGGATTTTTTTCGAAATTCTCGAGGGGTATATCGGAGCACCTATGGGTTGGCCCGGTGTACAGTGATGATGATAACAACAAACAGTGAGAGAGACACAGAGAGGCATAGGTCAGAACGATTTGACTCTCTTTATCAACTGGGCCAGCGACAAATGTAGATGTAGAAGACTATCTCTATACACAAGTCACACATGTAGATGTAGAAGACTATCTCTATACACAAGTCACACATGTAGATGTAGAAGACTATCTCTATACACAAGTCACACATGTAGATGTAGAAGACTATCTCTATACACAAGTCACACATGTAGATGTAGAAGACTATCTCTATACACAAGTCACACATGTAGATGTAGAAGACTATCTCTATACACAAGTCACACATGTAGATGTAGAAGACTATCTCTATACACAAGTCACACATGTAGATGTAGAAGACTATCTCTATACACAAGTCACACATGTAGATGTAGAAGACTATCTCTATACACACAAGTCACACATGTAGATGTAAAAGACTCTCTCTATACACAAGTCACACATGTAGATGTAGAAGATTCTCTCTATACACACGAGTCACACATGTAGATGTAGAAGACTATCTCTATACACACGAGTCACACATGTAGAAGTAGAAGACTATCTCTATACACACGAGTCACACATGTAGATGTAGAAGACTCTCTCTATACACACGAGTCACACATGTAGATGTAGAAGACTATCTCTATACACACGAGTCACACATGTAGATGTAGAAGACTCTCTCTATACACAAGTCACACATGTAGATGTAGAAGATTCTCTCTATACACACGAGTCACACATGTAGATGTAGAAGACTCTCTCTATACACACGAGTCACACATGTAGATGTAGAAGACTCTCTCTATACACACGAGTCACACATGTAGATGTAGAAGACTCTCTCTATACACACGAGTCACAGCACACTCTACGACCCAAACATATTTCTTTAACAGCACACAAGAAGAAAGAAATCTGGAGTGTTGAAATAAAAGGGCAGGTACAAGGATGGTATTCCTCTAGTATGGTGTGTAGAGAGTACGCTGCCACAGTAACATTCTCTCTCTCTCTCTCTCTCTCTCTCTCTAACAAACGGGACATTTTTGGGCAATATGGTCAGCACTACGCCGAGCCGTCCTTCCGAGGAAGAAGCAAAAGCTGCGGTATTAATTGACGACTAAATGAACCAAGAAAGCGGCCTGTCAAGGGAATTAATTCTACCCCTTGTCTTCGGTGTGTTGATTTACAGCAGCTCCAGTAGGGAAATCATCATCAAGTGCCGTGTCTGCTGATGTACGTCATCATCTTATTCTTCGTTAAATCAACGACAACTCTACTTCATTGTTCGCCTTTAAAAGGACGTAAGTTGTCGTAGATGCGCTGTGCCGCTAGTTTACGACCACCCGTTATATCGATGCTCTTGTCTAACAAGGACGTAAGTGGTCGTAGATGCGCTGTGTCGCTAGTTTACGACCATCCGTTATATAGATGCTCATGTCTAACGAGGATGTAAGTGGTCGTAGATGCGCTGTGTCGCTAGTTTACGACCATCCGTTATATAGATGCTCATGTCTAACGAGGATGTAAGTGGTCGTAGATGCGCTGTGCCGCTAGTTTACGACCACCCATTATATGGATGCTCATGTCTAACGAGGACGCAAGTGGTCGTAGATGCGCTGTGTCGCTAGTTTACGACCACCCATTATATGGATGCTCATGTCTAACGAGGACGTAAGTGGTCGTAGATGCGCTGTGCCGCTAGTTTACGACCACCCATTATATGGATCCTCATGTCTAACGAGGACGTAAGTGGTCGTAGATGCGCTGTGCCGCTAGTTTACGACCACCCATTATATGGATGCTCATGTCTAACGAGGACGTAAGTGGTCGTAGATGCGCTGTGTCGATAGTTTACGACCACCCATTATATAGATGCTCATGTCTAACGAGGACGTAAGTGGTCGTAGATGCGCTGTGCCGCTAGTTTACGACCACCCATTATATGGATGCTCATGTCTAACGAGGACGTAAGTGGTCGTAGATGCGCTGTGCCGCTAGTTTACGATCACCCGTTATATGGATGCTCATGTCTAACGAGGACGTAAGTGGTCGTAGATGCGTTGTGCCGCTAGTTTACGACCACCCGTTATATGGATGCTCATGTCTAACGAGGACGTAAGTGGTCGTAGATGCGTTGTGCCGCTAGTTTACGACCAGCCGTTATATAGATGCTCATGTCTAACGAGGACGTAAGTGGTCGTAGATTTGCTGTGTCGCTAGCTTACGACCAGCCGTTATATAGATGCTCATGTCTAACGAGGACGTAAGTGGTCGTAGATGCGCTGTGCCGCTAGTTTACGACCAGCCGTTATATGGATGCTCATGTCTAACGAGGACGTAAGTGGTCGTAGATGCGTTGGGCCGCTAGTTTACAACCACCCGTTATATGGATGCTCATGTCTAACGAGGACGTAAGTGGTCGTAGATGCGTTGTGCCGCTAGTTTACGACCACCCATTATATGGATGCTCATGTCTAACGAGGACGTAAGTGGTCGTAGATGCGCTGTGCCGCTAGTTTACGACCAGCCGTTATATGGATGCTCATGTCTAACGAGGACGCAAGTGGTCGTAGATGCGTTGTGCTGCTAGTTTACGACCAGCCGTTATATGGATGCTCATGTCTAACGAGGACGTAAGTGGTCGTAAATGCGTTGTGTCGCTAGTTTACGACCAGCCGTTATATGGATGCTCATGTCTAACGAGGACGTAAGTGGTCGTAGATGCGCTGTGTCGCTAGTTTACGACCAGCCGTTATATAGATGCTCATGTCTAACGAGGACGTAACTTTAAATTTGACTCCATTTACAAGCAAATCCCACACATCAACTAATAGGAGCACATATTTTACTCGACGCTGTTCGAACTTTCTTCTGTTCTCTCATTCGCTGGAAACTCAGGTCATTCTTCCTCTTTAACGTTCACCCTAAGAAGGGCGTTTAGTGGGCGTAGATACTTTATGTCATTGTTTACAGCGGAGCTGTTATATTCGCGACCTTCGGCCCAACACATCCGACTAGAGCACGGCGTTTTTTAGTACAGCGTTACCTTCCCTCTTTGATCCTTATTCGCTCGGTCATACTGGTTAGTCTGTCTCTAGGAAGCATTGGGACCTACCACGAGTCAACCGCTTCATGTGGGCTGTTGGTGATAGATAAGTGCCTGCTTTTTGTGTGTGTTTTTGTTGTTCTATTTGTTGTTCTATTTGTTGTTCTATTTGTTGTTCTATTTGTTGTTTTGTACCCGATGAAGACTTCTGCCTAAACGTCGTAGTCTGTCTTGTCTTTTCAAAGGATCAGCTGCTTAATACCATTTTATGTTTATTTTATGTGTGTGTGTGTGTGTGTGTGTATATCTGCTTCTAGGAGCACCACTGGGATGTGGAGTGAGGTCTTGATCATTATTAGTCGCCGATCTTGACTCAGTCAGCTGTGAGTCGCTCTTAGATCACTTGCTGGCGGACGATAAAAATCGACTTTTATCTTCGATAATTTGTCGATGACAATTTTAGCGATAATATTGACGAAGCTATATCGACATGGTAGTTCTCGTAGTGTAACCAGCTTGGGGAAGGCGAGAAGAGGTGAGATATCCACTTTGTTAACAGCAAATACCCTCCATACACACATGATCAGACAATACTTCAGAACAATTCTCAACAATAAATGAAGACAGAAAAACAATCAGAACATCACTGAAGCTGAACTGATCAAAGGCTAGAGATACAATCAAAGAAGTTATTTCCAACCTATAACCTGTCAACATATTTAAGAGCATTCAACAGCAGGAATTCAACTCACTTAAATCGTTTACAGCATTTGGAAGTTCAAAAGAACACAGCTGTGATCATCGAGAACAGCAATGATAGCGCATTGCATGGCCACTCAACTCTACGTTCCTGGAATGTAAGGAAGAAATCGTGTAGCTCAGATAAGAGAATATTTCCAGTAATGAAAGTAGCAATAGAAAACACTGGGTATCGACGTATAAGACGCGCCACATTCTACAGATATATTTTGTAAGGAAGAAAGTAGGTTTTATACGCCACCAAAAGCAGTCAATGAACTAACATACCAATCCATCAATCATTTTAATTATAGTCCAATCCATCAACTAGTCAACCATTCAACTATGCATTTACCAAATCAATCAGTCAATACATCAATTATTCAACTATGCGTTTACAAAATCAGTCAATCAATCAATCCATCAACTACCCAACCATTCAACTATGTATTTACCAAATCAGTCAATCAATCAATCAATCAGTCAGTCAATCAATCAATCAATCAATCAATCAATCAATCAATCAATCAACTACCCAATCATTCAACAATGTATTTACCAAATCAGTCAATCAATCAATCAATCAATCATTCAATCAATCTATCAACTAATCAACCATTCAACTATGTATTTACCAAATCAGTCAATAAATCCATCAACTAATCAACCATTCAACTATGTATTTACCAAATCAGTCAATCAATCAATCAGTCAATAAATCAATCAATCAGTCAGTCAATAAATAAATAAATCAATTAATCAACTACCCAACCATTCAACTATGTATTTACCAAATCACTCAATCAATCAATCAATCAATCAACTACCCAAACATTCAACTATGTATTTACCAAATCAATCAATCAATCCATCAACTAGACAACCATTCAACTATGTATTTACCAAATCAGTCAATCAATCATTCAATCAATCAATCAATTCATCAATTAATCAACCATTCAACTATGTATTTACCAAATCTTTCAATCTATCAACTAATCAACCATTTAACTATGTATTTACCAAATCATTCAGTCAATCCATCAACTAATCAACCATTCAACTATGTATTTACCAAATCAGTCAATCAACTAATCAACCATTCAACTATGTATTTACCAAATCAGTTAATCAATCCATCAACTAATCAACCATTCAACTATGTATTTACCAAATCAGTCAATCAATCCATCAACTAATCAATCATTCAACTATGTATTTACCAAATCAGTCAATCATTCCATCAACTAATCAACCATTCAACTATGTATTTACCAAATCAGTCAATCAATCCATCAACTAATCAACCATTCAACTATGTATTTATAAAATCAGTCAATCAATCATTCAATCAATCAATCAATTCATCAATTAATCAACCATTCAACTATGTATTTACCAAATCAGTCAATCTATCAACTAATCAACCATTTAACTATGTATTTACCAAATCATTCAGTCAATCCATCAACTAATCAACCATTCAACTATGTATTTACCAAATCAGTCAATCAACTAATCAACCATTCAACTATGTATTTACCAAATCAGTTAATCAATCCATCAACTAATCAACCATTCAACTATGTATTTACCAAATCAGTCAATCAATCCATCAACTAATCAATCATTCAACTATGTATTTACCAAATCAGTCAATCATTCCATCAACTAATCAACCATTCAACTATGTATTTACCAAATCAGTCAATCAATCCATCAACTAATCAACCATTCAACTATGTATTTACCAAATCAGTCAATCAATCCATCAACTAATCAACCATTCAACTATGTATTTACCAAATCAGTCAATCAATCCATCAACTAATCAACCATTGAACTATGTATTTATACCAGATTGTAGGGTCTCGGAGGGTTAAAACTGTGTACAAGGAGAGAGGGAGTCATTAGAGTTAACAGGAGAATTGATCGAGAGGTAATTAAGGTCATTCAGCAACTCTGAGTACTAATCAATTCAAAGGTCATCCCGTGGTGGTATTATGGCTTTGTCACATGACCAAACTCGTTGAGGCAAGCAAGAGTCGCGAGTTGAATCAGCTCTCATTGGTACAGCGAACAAGCAGGATAGTTTAGACCAGGAATGTGTGCCAATGAGGCGGTTTTTATCTGGAGAGAAAAGGTTGCTAATGAGGCTGTTTGGTTTCTATCTGGTGAGAAAAGGTTGCCAATGAGGCGGTTTCTATCTGGAGAGAAAAGGTTGCCAATGAGGTGGTTTCTATCTGGAGAGAAAAGGTTGCCAATGAGGCGGTTTCTATCTGGTGATAAAAGGTTGCCAATGAGGCGGTTTCTATCTGGTGAGAAAAGGTTGCCAATGAGGCGGTTTCTATCTGGTGAGAAAAGGTTGCCAATGAAGCGGTTTCTATCTGGTGAGAAAAGGTTGCCAATGAAGCGGTTTCTATCTGGTGAGAAAAGGTTGCCAATGAAGCGGTTTCTATCTGGTGAGAAAAGGTTGCCAATGAGGCGGTTTCTATCTGGTGAGAAAAGGTTGCCAATGAAGCGGTTTCTATCTGGTGAGAAAAGGTTGCCCATGATGTGGTTTCTATCTGGTGAGAAAAGGTTGCCAATGAGGCGGTTTCTATCTGGTGAGAAAAGGTTGCCAATGAGGCGGTTTCTATCTGGTGAGAAAGGGTTGCACATGAGGCGGTTTCTATCTGGTGAGAAAAGGTTGCCAATGAGGCGGTTTCTATTTGGAGAGAAAGGGTTGCCAATGAGGCGGTTTCTATCTGGAGAGAAAAAGTTGCCAATGAGGCGGTTTAATCTGGAGAGAAAGGGTTGCCAATGAGGCGGGGTCTTCAAGTGTTGCATATTTTTCTTATACCATTAAACCTGTTAGAGGCTGGCGAGTTTTGTGCCAAACACAAGCAACAACAAAACGGAGAGTTATTGATGCGATGTCCACAACAGTTGACCCGTCTCAAACGTTACAGCCAAGGTTAGGAAGAAGGGGCGGTTCTGTCTGGTGAGAACACGGACATTCCATCACAAAGAAATGCAGAAACAAGACAAGCTGCAGAAAGCTAATTGTAAGGAGAGGTGAACAAAAATATAGAAAAAAACGGCTTGGTTAAAGCTTTCAGTAATAAGCGGACGACACAAATTAGAACGACGTTTCGGCTCAAAAGGCCTTCAGCAGTGCGCATTAACGCTCATTTTCCTTCTGGCCACAGCGTAGTATTCGCATCTCTTTGTATCTTGGTACATCTTGATGCCTTCACTCCTCCTACACAGCGCAGTATTCGCATCTCTTTGTATCTTGGTACATCTTGATGCCTTTACTCCTCCTACACAGCGCAGTATTCGCATCTCTTTGTATCTTGGTACATCTTGATGTCTTTACTCCTCCTACACAGCGCAGTATTCACATCTCTTTGTATCTTGGTACATCTTGATGCCTTTACTCCTCCTACACAGCGCAGTATTCGCATCTCTTTGTATCTTGGTACATCTTGATGCCTTTACTCCTCCTACACAGCGCAGTATTCGCAGCTCTTTGTATCTTGGTACATCTTGATGCCTTTACTCCTCCTACACAGCGCAGTATTCACATCTCTTTGTATCTTGGTACATCTTGATGCCTTTACTCCTCCTACACAGCGCAGTATTCGCATCTCTTTGTATCTTGGTACATCTTGATGTCTTTACTCCTCCTACACAGCGCAGTATTCGCATCTCTTTGTATCTTGGTACATCTTGATGCCTTTACTCCTCCTACACAGCGCAGTATTCGCATCTCTTTGTATCTTGGTACATCTTGATGTCTTTACTCCTCCTACACAGCGCAGTATTCGCATCTCTTTGTATCTTGGTACATCTTGATGCCTTTACTCCTCCTACACAGCGCAGTATTCGCATCTCTTTGTATCTTGGTACATCTTGATGCCTTTACTCCTCCTACACAGCGCAGTATTCGCAGCTCTTTGTATCTTGGTACATCTTGATGCCTTTACTCCTCCTACACAGCGCAGTATTCACATCTCTTTGTATCTTGGTACATCTTGATGCCTTTACTCCTCCTACACAGCGCAGTATTCGCATCTCTTTGTATCTTGGTACATCTTGATGTCTTTACTCCTCCTACACAGTGCAGTATTCGCATCTCTTTGTATCTTGGTACATCTTGATGTCTTTACTCCTCCTACACAGCGCAGTATTCGCATCTCTTTGTATCTTCGTACATCTTGATGCCTTTACTCCTCCTACACAGCGCAGTATTCGCATCTCTTTGTATCTTGGTACATCTTGATGCCTTTACTCCTCCTACATAGCGCAGTATTCGCATCTCTTTGTATCTTGGTACATCTTGATGTCTTTACTCCTCCTACACAGCGCAGTATTCACATCTCTTTGTATCTTGGTACATCTTGATGCCTTTACTCCTCCTACACAGCGCAGTATTCGCATCTCTTTGTATCTTGGTACATCTTGATGACTTTACTCCTCCTACACAGCGCAGTATTCGCATCTCTTTGTATCTTGGTACATCTTGATGCCTTTACTCCTCCTACACAGCGCAGTATTCACATCTCTTTGTATCTTGGTACATCTTGATGCCTTTACTCCTCCTACACAGCGCAGTATTCGCATCTCTTTGTATCTTGGTACATCTTGATGTCTTTACTCCTCCTACACAGTGCAGTATTCGCATCTCTTTGTATCTTGGTACATCTTGATGTCTTTACTCCTCCTACACAGCGCAGTATTCGCATCTCTTTGTATCTTGGTACATCTTGATGCCTTTACTCCTCCTACACAGCGCACAGGGAAGACATTTTAGTTTTATTTTTCATTCTAGTTCGAAATTATTATTTTTTAAAAATACATATGTGGGTGTGTGTGTGTGAGTGTGTTGTATGTTTGTTCCTGCCGAAAGTCTATTGAGCCAAAACGTCGTACAAATTTGTCGTCCACTTATTACGTACACCTTTAACCATACCGTTTTTTTTTCTATATTTTGTTTCCATTTCTTCATTCCATCACAGCAGACAGAAGCCACTGTTGTCCAGCTCATTTAGGATCTCTGCATTCATTTCGGCCTTTCCGGCATTCAATTCAACACCACCTGCATGACACTTTGAACAAACAACTAACTAATAAACTTTGAGCAAACAACCAATAAATCAACTTTGAACAAACAACAATCAAATCAACTTTGAACAAACAACCAACTAATCAACTTTGAACAAACAACCAACAAATCAACTTTGAACAAACAACCAACTAATCAACTTTGAACAAACAACCAACTAATCAACTTTGAACAAACAACGAATTATTCAACTTTGAACAACTTTGAACAAACAACCAACTAATCAACTTTGAACAAACAACCAACAAATCAACTTTGAACAAACAACGAATTATTCAACTTTGAACAACTTTGAACAAACAACCAATTAATAAACTTTGAACAAACAACCAATTAA
Organism: Megaustenia siamemsis; assembly: GCA_032433765.1. Classification (NCBI taxonomy): domain Eukaryota; kingdom Metazoa; phylum Mollusca; class Gastropoda; order Stylommatophora; family Ariophantidae; genus Megaustenia; species Megaustenia siamemsis. Next base: position 107,483,143 of record JAVIAB010000124.1, read on the forward strand.
TAAACTTTGAACAAACAACCAATTAATAAACTTTGAACAAACAACCAATTAATAAACTTTGAATAAACAACCAATTAATAAACTTTGAACAAACAACCAATTAATAAACTTTGAACAAACAACCAATTAATAAACTTTGAACAAACAACCAATTAAAAAACTTTGAACAAACAACCAATTAATACACTTTGAACAACTTTAACAAACAACCAATTAATCAACCTTGAACAAACAACCAATTAATCAAGTTTGAACAACTTTGAACAAACAACCAACAAATCAACTTTGAACAAACAACCAAACAAATCAACTTTGAACAAACAACCAACAAATCAAGCGCCAAACAAATCAATTAACCAATCAAGAGAAAAAGGAACAAAACAAAAGAATTGAGTTCAAAGATGTTCAAAGATTTAATACAAAATATCAAAGATTGTCTTTGTTTGGATGTACGATGTGAAGTATGTGAGCGATAACACAGGACCCGAATGGCCGTCGCTGCTACAGAGATGGGGCAGCCCCGTGGATGGTAACTTGATGGCATGAGATGCTCGCTCAGTAACTGGGCTCTGAAGATTGACGAGTTGTCATCAACCGGACAAATTCTGCAGATGAAAGTATTCAAATGTTTCTGAGGTTTGCCTGGTATTTATTGTGATGAAAGTGTTAAAATGTTTATGAGGTTTCCCTGGTATTTATTGTGATGAAAGTATTCAACATGTTAAATCTAGTTCTATTATATGTAAAGTCTAAGTCTATTATATGTCAAGTCTAATTCTATTATATGTAAAGTCTAGTACTATTATATGCCTTGTCTAGCTAGATCTATTATATGTCAAGTCTAGTTAAATTGGATGCCAAGTCTATGTTCTATTAGCCAAGTCTTATGTGATGCCACATTATATTTATGTATCTTTAGAGTGTCTGTGTATTTGTGTGTGTTCTGAATTGGATATATGTGTGTGCCTGTATATTTAATTGTGTATATGTGTTTATGCATTTCTGATTGTATTGTTAACTAACTTACGGTGACCAGGCGTCCCAGTTTGCCCGGGACATGTCCCGGAATTGAATCACCCGTCCCGGCGTCCCCGAAAGGTTGGGTTTTGTCCCAGGTTGTGACCAGCCGTCCCATTTTGCCCGGGACATGTCCCGGAATCAGCCGTCCCCGAAAGGTTCGGTAACGTTTTCCGACGAACTGTGTACTTTTCCCGTACTAGATCCGTGCTGATAGCTTTGCGCGCATTTTATCAAGCGGTCCCGCAATTTGCCCGCAAATCGAGTCGGCAAGAAGAGGAAAATGTCGGAAATTTATTTTTTTTTTCAGCAAAGAGTTTGCACTAGATAGACACTAGATTTGTGAATATTCATTCATTGTTGGTTGTTTGTTTAAAAAATGTTTATTTAAATTATTACTAACCAATTTTAATTTTAATTGAAAAGACTGAAACAGTTTATTTTATAACTTACTATTTTTTTAACTTTAACTATTATAAGAATTAGATACGTATTGCTGTACACATGCAGTATGTAGGCTATACATTACATTGTAGATGTTTGCCTCTGCCTCTTCCTTACACTTACAACTGAATTTTACTTTGTTTCTCTTCACAGCTTAGACTGTGACTCAATGTGAGTGAGTGGTCCACTTCTTTTCTATCACTGACACTGTGCATGATGCCAAAAAGAACCTGCAAATTTAATGAGACTTTACAGAAAAATATCCTTTCATTAAACGCACAACTAGTGAATCTGACGTACTGTGCAACATATGTCGTGCAGAATTTTCTGTAGCACATAATGGCGCGACAGATATTTCTAACCACTTGAGTACAGGCAGGCACACTAGAGCAGTTGGTGCAAGTGCGTCTTCAAAAAGTCTTACAGAGTTCTACGCAAATGCAAGTTGTGGAAGAAAAGAAAAGCAGTTAGCTGCTGCGGAAGGTACTTTGGCATACCACACAGTCAGTCACAACCATAGCTTCCGTTCGATGGACTGCACCTCCAAGCTGATCCAAAAAATGTTTGAAGCAAAATTTACTTGCTCAAGAACCAAGGCAGAAGCAATTGTTGTGAAAGTTCTCTCGCCACTTGCAATGAAGCATTTGAAAGATGACCTGGAAAATGTAAACTTTGTGTCTATGTTCATTGATGCATCTAATCATAAGGAGGTGAAATTATTTCCAATACTTGTCCGCTATTTTTTGCCATCATCAGGAATTCAAGTAAAACTACTTGAATTTAAAGATTTACCCGGAGAAACATCTGCACTACAGCACCAATATATTATGGAAACACTGGAATCACATCAGCTGTCACAGAAACTTATCGCTTTCTGTGCCGATAATGCCAATACAAATTTTGATGGTGCAGAGAGAAAGGGAAAGAACAATATATATTGCAAACTAAATGAAACACTCAGTCATAAAGTTCTTGGCCTTGGATGTGCGGCACACATTGTTCACAATGCTATTCAGTCAGCAGCGGAATGTCTTCCTCTAGATATTGAATCAGTTGTTCATAAAATATATATGTACTTTTACATATACACCGTTCGAGTTACGGCCTTACAAGAATTCTGTGATTTTGTTTCAATAGAGTATCAGAAGTTACTAAGCTACAGCAAAACCAGATGGCTAGATATGATGCCAGCTATAGAAAGGATTATAAAAATGTTTCCTGGGCTGAAATCATATTTTCTCTCATTAGACAAATGCCCTGTCCTGCTACAAGCTTTTTTTGAAGATCCATCTGCAGAGCTGTGGTTATATTTTGTACATAATCAGGCAGCTTCATTTCAAGCAACTGTTCTGCAAATTGAAAATCAGACTGCAACATGTATTGAAGTGTACAGATCTTTGAAAGATCTTAATGAAAAATGCAGGGAAAGATCAAGTCAGAAGTTCATTCCCATCAGACTTCAAAGTAAGTTGAAGGAGTTGGAGAAAGAGATTGATACCAAGAAGCTCCAGTCACAAATGATTGAATTTTATGAAACAAGTGCAAATTACTTGGACCGCTGGTCCATTCAATTTGAAGAGATAAATATATTTGATTGGGTGCTTTTGAGATCGCAAACATCATGGGAAGATGTTCAAAAGTGCGTTGCTTTTGTAAATGGCATATTTCCTGACAAGATAAATGACAATGAACTATTTGATGAGATCTCCTATATCCAAAGATATGTCATGGCAGAAAAAATTAATGAGTGGTCTACACCCTCAGCACAAGTCCCAGTAGAAAAACGATGGATGGAAATCTTTCAGCACTTTGCCAATCATTATGTTCCATGTGATAATGTGAAACTCATGGCAGAATTCACATTATGTCTTCCAGGGACAAATGCTCCCACTGAAAGAGTCTTTTCTCTTATCAACAACATTTGGACTCCTGATAAATCGCAACTTAAAGTTGAAACATTAAAACACATGCTTGTTGTTAAATGCAATTACACTAATTATTCATGTAACGAGTTCTATGACATGTTATCACAAAATTCTGATGTTCTGAGTGCCATCCACTCAAATCAGAAATATTAGTGTGTCATGATTATGAGGTTGATCATACATGCGTCAGCTGTGTCAATTTATTTTAACATCATGTCATTTGTTAGTAGTTAGTTATTTACTAACAATGTTTTTTTTATAAACATTCAAAAGCGAGATGTTCAGCCGCAGACCTAGGAAGATTAATGAATTAAATATTTTGTTTTTAAATATATTATTTAATAAGTTAAACAATTTCTACTTTAATTTACTTTCTCAAATATTTCACCCGCGAATTTTGTATTTTTTTTCACTGGTTGCTATTTTCACAATTTGCCCTAGTCTGTCCCAGGTTCGGCCCAAATTGTCCCAGGTTCGGCCTCCATTTGTCCCAGGTTCGGCCCAAAATAATCTGGTCACCGTAACTAACTATTGATGCACATATATCACATATGAGATACTATCCGGGGATGCGTGAACAGCTACTGAAAACAAGGAAATAAACTGAAAATAGCATTGAGAGGCTAGACTAACAGAAAGACACGACTAGCTACAACGTTTCAACAAAAGCCTTCTTCAGCTATAACAAACAAAATATAAACATTCAACACAAAATTTAGAGTTAGATTGTCATAGATATAAGGTTATTCACGGTGCATTGTGGGGCGGTGGGAAGAATAGGGTCACTGTTACCTGCCACACATGTCGTAAGAGGCGACTAAGTAGGTTTGGATTCGTCGCCTGTGCAGACTGGTAGGACGTGCACGGAGCGACCTTGTGAACGAAATTTATTGACGCATTTTAGGAAATGTTGTGACAAGCGGTGGAGCGGATATGGAACATTCCTGACTGCAGTGAAACTGGTTCCATAGACAGAACAGAACATCCATATATTCCATGGTTAGAATAGAACATCCATAGATTCCAGGGTTAGAATAGAACATCCATAGATTCCATGGTTTGAATAGAACATCCATAGATTCCATGGTTAGAATAGAACATCCATATATTCCATGGTTAGAACAGAACATCCATAGATTCCATGGCTAGAACAGAACATCCATAGATTCCATGATTAGAACAGAACATCCATAGATTCCATGGATAGAACAGAACATCCATAGATTCCATGGTTAGAATAGAACATCCATAGATTCCATGGTAAGAACAGAACATCCATCGATTCCATTGTTAGAACAGAACTTCCATAGATTCCATGGTTAGAACAGAACATCCATACAAATGACAACACATACCCTAACACCACCTACCCTCATAGTTGACCTGCCCATCCCCATCGACGTCCGCCTCCCGAATCATCTCATCCACGTCCTCATCCGTCAGCCTCTCTCCCAGATTCGACATCACGTGACGCAGCTCGGCAGCAGAGATGACGCCATTTCCGTCTCGATCAAACACTCTAAAACACAAACACACACAAATAAGGAATCGTCGTCAAAGTGTTCTTCAATGAAGGGAACAGCCAAAAAAAATGTAGTGCTGCGGTAAAGCTGGTAATTCTAGAATGAAGACTTAGCAGTTTATCTAAAATAAAGAAGGGGGCCTCGGTAGCCTAGTTGGGAAAACCACCCGACTAGACTACCGACGTTCGGACAACCCGTGTTCAATTCCCGCTGGGAGCAGTGTGAATTGTACTCGTGGTTGGAATTAAAAAAAATACCCCCACGGTCGACCCAGCCGTTGGCAGAAATGGGTACCAGGGTATATTATCCTGGGAAGGTGAGGAATGTCGCTTCGCATCTGAGTTTCGATGCTTGAGGCTACACTATACAGAAATATCCGAACATTTCTGGATAGGCGGCCGAGCACATATGGGTATATACTCGCGTGCTAAGACGCCGGTTCAAGTCTCGTACTTTACCTTTACCTTTAAAGAAAAATGAGAAGACGTAAAATATCTAAAAAAAAACAAAAAACATTAGCATGTTCTCTAAACAGATTATAGGTCGCAACGTCGGTGCTGCTTGCCTGCTTATGTTGACTGCTCCCGGGGTGTGTACGGAATGGAAACTCCTATACTAAATTTTTTTAAAAAAGCATCGGGGAGAGTTAAATAAAATAGATTCCAATGAGAGTTAAAATAAACTTTGGGGGAATTAAAATATACACCAAAGAGAGCTAAAAGTATGCTTCAAAGAGAGCTAAAAGTATGCTTCAAAGAGAGCTAAAAGTATGCTTCAAAGAGAGCTAAAGGTATGCTTCAAAGAGAGCTAAAAGTATGCTTCAAAGAGAGCTAAAAAAGTATCAAGATGGCTAAAAAAATATATATACTCCATCCAAAAGAGCCAAGAAGTATACTCTAAAGAAAGCTACAGATTTTAAAAAGGGCTAAAAATACCCTAAAGAGAGATATAAATAACTCTAAATAGCAAAAATAGGATATAAAAAGAGCTAAAAATAAACTCTAAAGAGAGTTAAAAATAAACTCTAAATAGACCTAAAAAGATTGTAGGCAGCTAACAAGCCTACAACAATAGCTGGAAAAAAAACGAAAGAAAGAGATAAAAAAGACTCTAAAGATAGTTTTAAAAAGAATAGAGAGCTTTACAAGAGAACTGAAAGACTCTAAAATAGCTAAAAAAAAACTATAACGAGAGCTAAATGTCTTTAGAAGAACTTAAAAAATCTCCAGGGGAACTGGTTGGCCTAGAAACAAGACGCCGGTCTCGAGACATAGAGGTTGTGAGTTCAAATCCCGGCTACACCAGTTGGAATATTCATTTATGATTTCTCTCTGCAGCAACCACCCCTGGTCTCAGCAGCGAGGCCCGGCTTGAAACGCCAAAAACTCATCGACGGAATAAAAATATGAGTACCTCCGAAGACGGAGTTATCTGCCTATGCGGCGAGGAGCCCCTATGCTCACAGCTGCCAGTGAAAAACAGATTAACACGCAAAACTCAGTTCCTAGTCTCTAGGAACTTCACCAGAGGTGAAAGATGGCGAACGAAAAAAAGGGGAAAAAGAGAGCTAAGGGACGCTAAAGATCGCTAACAATACTCTAAATGGAGCTTTAAAAAAAGTATCTAAAATGCACGGAAAACATTAAAAAAGTAAGAAAAAACGCCCACAGAAAAGCCAGGAAAATTCAAAGTAAATAAAAGCTAGGGCAATCTAATTATCAATGTTTCACTCTTGCTCTTTCTACTTCTTTCTCTTTCTACTTCTGTCTGTCTCTCTCTCTCTCTCTCTCTCTCTCTTCCTATTTTTTAATCTCTCTCTCTCTCTCTTTATCATTACCTCCCTCGAATAAGTCTCTTTCTCTGCTTCCCATTTCCTTTTTCGTACACTTCCTTTCATTACATCTTTCTCTTAGATCAGTTTGTTACTCTTGAACTTTCTCTCTGCCTTTCACTCTCTATTTCCTTTTTCCTTCTTTCTTTGATCTTTCTCGTTACCTTTATCTTTTAATTTTCTCTCCTCACATTCTCTCCCCTCCCTCAACTATCTCTCTCTTTCTATCTGTCCATAAACGTATTTATTTATATTCTCTTTCTGATTCATTTACTCGATTTTCTCTGTTTCTTTCACCCTCTCATTTTTACTCCATCCCTCTCTCACTATCGCTCTCTGTCTCTCTCTATCTCTCCCTCTCTCTCTACCTCTCCCTCTCTCTCTATCTCTCCCTCTCTCTCTATCTCTCCCTCTCTCTCTATCTATCTCTCTCTATCTCTCCCTCTCTCTCTATCTCTCCCTCTCTCTCTATCTCTCCCTCTCTCTCTTCAACTCCCTGTCCATATGACTCATTATTTCATCTCTCATTTTTACTCCACTCCCTCTCTGTTTCTCTCTATTGCTCTCCCTCTCTATCGCGCTCTCTGTCCCTATAACTAACTATTTCACCCTCTCTCCCACACAACTCTCTGTCCCTATAACTAACTATTTCACCCTCTCTCCCACACAACTCTCTGTCCCTATAACTAACTATGTCACCCTCTCTCCCACACAACTCTCTGTCCCTATAACTAACTATTTCACCCTCTCTCCCACACAAATCTCTGTCCCTATAACTAACTATTTCACCCTCTCTCCCACACAAGTCTCTGTCCCTATAACTAACTATTTCACCCTCTCTCCCACACAACTCTCTGTCCCTATAACTAACTATTTCACCCTCTCTCCCACACAACTCTCTGTCCCTATAACTAACTATTTCACCCTCTCTCCCACACAACTCTCTGTCCCTATAACTAACTATTTCACCCTCTCTCCCACACAAATCTCTGTCCCTATAACTAACTATTTCACCCTCTCTCCCACACAAATCTCTGTCCCTATAACTAACTATTTCACCCTCTCTCCCACACAACTCTCTGTCCCTATAACTAACTATTTCACCCTCTCTCACACACAACTCTCTGTCCCAATAACTAACTATTTCACCCTCTCTCCCACACAACTCTCTGTCCCAATAACTAACTATTTCACCCTCTCTCCCACACAACTCTCTGTCCCTATAACTAACTATTTCACCCTCTCTCCCACACAACTCTCTGTCCCTATAACTAACTATTTCACCCTCTCTCCCACACAACTCTCTGTCCCTATAACTAACTATTTCACCCTCTCTCCCACACAACTCTCTGTCCCTATAACTAACTATTTCACCCTCTCTCCCACACAACTCTCTGTCCCTATAACTAACTATTTCACCCTCTCTCCCACACAACTCTCTGTCCCTATAACTAACTATTTCACCCTCTCTCCCACACAACTCTCTCTCCCTATAACTAACTATTTCACCCTCTCTCCCACACAACTCTCTGTCCCTATAACTAACTATTTCACCCCCTCTCCCACACAAATCTCTGTCCCTATAACTAACTATTTCACCCTCTCTCCCACACAAATCTCTGTCCCTATATCTAACTATTTCACCCTCTCTCCCACACAAATCTCTGTCCCTATAACTAACTATTTCACCCTCTCTCCCACACAAATCTCTGTCCCTATAACTAACTATTTCACCCTCTCTCCCACACAAATCCTCCTCACTTGAAAGCCTGCCTCAGCTCGTCCTCCGTATCTGACTCCTTCAGCTTCTTGGCCATCATTCTCAGGAACTCGTTGAAGTCGATTGTACCACTTCCTGTCAGAAGGGGCGTGTCCCAGGAAAACGAAACAAAACAAAAATTACAACCACACCGGATGTGACATCACAAATAAAAAAGAAAGTTTCAATTTCTAAATATCTGGTGTAAACATATTCTTTTTTTTTTATAAATCAATCTTAATGAATACCCAGCGTGCCTAGCGGTAAAATGAAATGCCGAAATAAATGCCCCATATTTTTTATGTTGGTCGGAGCATTCATGTTGTTGTTACTTCTGTCCGCTCTACTTTCCCATAGAAAATCTCTGGTACACATTTGTTTGTTTGTTGTTAAGATCATCATCGCTGCACACCGGGCGAGCCCATGGGTGCTCCAAAATCCCATCAAGAATCTCGCGATAATCTGAGTAGAATACTGACCCATGTGCATGAACTCCGTAGCACGGTCTGGGATCCACGGTGTGTTGGGTTTTTTGTTGACAAATTTTCCCGGACATCCCCTACCCTTTTTTATTTTAACTGCCAGGGGATCTTTAACGTGCGCGAAGTGCACACGGAACCTCATGTTTATTGCCGGTATTCGGTTGGACTAGACATGGATCTCACTACCCACAATCCCCGGGTAGAGTAACGTTATAAGGAAACCACGGATTAATTTTTCCTTTTTTTTAAAAAGAAATAACCACCACTTCCGGTGAGCGTTGAAACCAGGTCCTTCCTGTCCTGATGCCGACGTCCTACCTCTAGGCCATCCAGTCCCTCGGTACACATTTTCAAAACAAAAGCGAACATCGGGGTCTGTTCGTCGTCACATGGGGAACCTGAACCCGCACCCACGCGATCAGTAGATGAACGCACTAACTACTTGATCACCTCGACTTGTTTCTGTGATTTGTAAATACTAGACTGTGACGATGGGATTTCTCAGAAGAATGTTGAAAGTTCCCTGGACAGATAAAAAGACCAATGAGGAAGTTCTCAAGGAGGCCAACACAAAAAGGGAGCTGTTAAAAAACATCAGAAAGAAGCAATCAACATTTTTCGGGCACATCATGAGAAGAGGAAAGTTGGAATACTTGGTTACAACTGGCAAAATAAGAGGAAAAAGAGATCGCGGACGACAAAGAGAGAAAATACTGGATAGCTTGGTGTCATGACATGGAAAACAGTCAACAACAGAACTGATACGATGCACTGTAGATAGAAGATTGTGGAGGGACATGATCACCTACGCCAACCGGTAAGGCACATGATGATGATGAGACTGTGTGACTGTTTCATGGAAGAGGCCAAATCAAAAAGAGAGCTCATTTCCAATATTAGGAAGAAACAATCATCATTTTTTGGCCATGTAATGAGAAGAGAACAACTGGAATATATTGTAACAACTGGAAAAATTGAGGGACGAAGAGATAGAGGGAAGCAAAGAGAAAAGATACCAGACAGCTTAAGAGAGAGAGTATCATCAACCCACTTACCATCTGCATCAACCTCGTTGATCATCAACCCACTTACCATCTGCATCAACCTCGTTGTTCATCAACCCACTTACCATCTGCATCAACCTCGTTGATCATCAACCCACTTACCATCGACATCAACCTCGTTGTTCATCAACCCACTTACCATCTGCATCAATCTCGTTGATCATCAACCAAATTACAATCTACATCAACCTTGTTGATCACCAACCCACTCACCATTTACATCAACCTCGTTGATCATCAACCAAATTACAATCTACATCAACCTTGCTGATCAACAACCCACTTACCATTTACATCAACCTCGTTGATCACCAACCCACTTACCATTTACATCAACCTCGTTGATCATCAACCCACTTACCATTTACATCAACCTTGTTGATCACCAACCCACTTACCATCGACATCAACCTCGTTGATCACCAACCCACCTACCATCGACATCAACCTCGTTGATCATCAACCCACCTACCATCGACATCAACCCCGTTGATCATCAACCCACCTACCATCTACATCAACCTCGTTGATCATCAACCCACTTACCATCGACATCAACCTCGTTGATCACCAACCCACTTACCATCGACATCAACCTCGTTGATCACCAACCCACCTACCATCGACATCAACCTCGTTGATCATCAACCCACCTACCATCGACATCAACCCCGTTGATCATCAACCCACCTACCATCGACATCAACCTCGTTGATCATCAACCCACCTACCATCGACATCAACCCCGTTGATCACCAACCCACCTACCATCGACATCAACCCCGTTGATCATCAACCCACTTACCATCGACATCCACCTCGTTGATCATATCCTGCAGGTCGTTGTCAGAAGGATGTTGATTCAGCGACCTCATCACTGTGCCCAACTCGCTGGTCGTGATGAAACCGTCGCCATCTTTGTCGAATAAGTTGAAGGCTTCTTTCAGTTCTGGAAATAGAACATTTCTTATTGATAACTAAAGTTAACAGTGGCGAATATAACTATAAAGTTACCAGTGCCGAACATAACTAAAGTTAACAGTGGCGAACATAACTATAAAGTTACCAGTGCCGAACATAACTAAAGTTAACAGTGGAGAATATAACTATAAAATTACCAGTGCCGAACATAACTAAAGTTAACAGTGGCGAATATAACTATAAAGTTACCAGTGCCGAACATAACTAAAGTTAACAGTGGCGAACATAACTATAAAGTTAACAGTGACGAACATAACTAAAGTTTACAGTGGCGAACATAACTATAAAGTTACCAGTGCCGAACATAACTAAAGTTAACAGTGGCGAACATAACTATAAAGTTACCAGTGCCGAACATAACTAAAGTTAACAGTGGAGAATATAACTATAAAATTACCAGTGCCGAACATAACTAAAGTTAACAGTGGCGAACATAACTATAAAGTTAACAGTGACGAACATAACTAAAGTTTACAGTGGCGAACATAATTATAAAGTTAACAGTGGCGAACATAACTAAAGTTAACAGTTGCAAACATAACTAAAGTTAACAGTGGCGAACATAACTATAAAGTTAACAGTGGCGAACATAACTAAAATTAACAGTGGCGAACACACCAAAGTTAACTGTGGAGAACATAACTATAAAGTTAACAGTGGCGAACATACCAATAAAGTTAACAGTGGTGAACATAACTAAAGTTAACAGTAGCGAATATAACGTAAGAACGCATCCGTCACCGAATTGTTTTGTTTAGGTCATTGTAAATAATAATTCATAAGTCTTACATTGTGCTAATCTTGACAATTATAATAGGATATTGCAGACTAAACTAAAAGTAATGTAAAGGTTGCCCTCAACGCCTTGCTAGGCGTATGGGGAATATGGTGTTAGTGATCATAATTTTCTATAAATAGTCAGATCTCCCACATATCCTTTGCAAAACGTTGCATTCACCACAGTCCGTCTGAAAGAAACTCTGTCTCTAGCCACATCTCCCACAGACCGCTGCATTCATCACAGCTCGTTTAGTGAAGGAATTTCTGTGTCTAGCCACATCTTCCACAGACCGTTACATTCACCACAGCTCGTTTAATGAAAGACACTCTGTCTCTAGTCAGATCTCCCACAGAACGTTGCGTTCACCACAGGCGGTCTGAAAGAATCTCTGTCTCTAGACAGATCTCTCACAGAACGTTGCATTTACCACAGCTTGTCTGTAAGGTCTCTAGCAAGGTCTCTCACGGAACATTGCCTTCACCACAGCCTGCCTGAAAAAATCTCTATCTCTATCCAGATCTTCCACAGAATATTGCATTCACCATAGCCCGCCTGAAAAAAAAATCTCTGTCTCTAGCCAGATCTTCCACAGAATATTGCATTCACCATAGCCCGCCTGAAAAAAAAAATCTCTGTCTCTAGCCAGATCTTCCACAGAATATTGCATTCACCATAGCCCGCCTGAAAAAAAAATCTCTGTCTCTAGCCAGATCTTCCACAGAATATTGCATTCACCATATCCCGCCTGAAAAAAAAATCTCTGTCTCTAGCCAGATCTTCCACAGAATATTGCATTCACCATAGCCCGCCTGAAAAAAAAATCTCTATCTCTATCCAGATCTTCCACAGAATATTGCATTCACCATAGCCCGCCTGAAAAAAAAATCTCTGTCTCTAGCCAGATCTCCCACAGAACGTTGTATTCACCTCAGCCTGTCTGAAAGAATATCTGTCTCTAGCCAGATCTCCCACAGAACGTTGCATTCACCATAGCCCGCCTGAAAAAAAAATCTCTGTCTCTTGCCAGATCTCCCACAGAATGTTGTATTCACCTCAGCCTGTCTGAAAGAATATCTGTCTCTAGCCAGATCTCCCACAGAACGTTGCATTCACCACAGCCAGTCTGAATGAATCTCTGTCTCTAGCCAGATCTCCCACAGAATATTGCATTCACCATAGCCCATCTGAAAGAATCTCTGTCTCTATCCAGATCTCCCGCTTCTTCTGTTGTCATGTTCAAGGTCTCCTCCATGTCTTGAAACCACCTTCTTCTTGGTCTGCCTCTGATGCGTCGCCCAGGAACCATACCTTCCATTATTGAACTTTCCAGTTCGATGTGTCTTGTGATGTGGCTATAGTATTTTACTTTCCTCTGTAGAATGTTGTTTAGAAGCCAGTTCTTATAAATAGCAAACAACCATACATATAGAAACGTGTCATCATCATCTACGCCAGCCGGTAAGGTGCTTGATGATGATCCTGGAGCCCGTCTATCGTGATGGAACCTAACCTCTTGTCCTTAGTAGTCCAGGTCTGTAACCAGTGAGCTACCGCAGCTCCCGGTCTATGTGTGTGTTCACGAATGTATGAACTAGACCTTATAATTTCTGCAATAAAGAAAGGGTAGATGATCCTGCTTGTCAGATACCTCTAGATACGTTTTATTACCTGGATAAATCTTATCAAGATTTTCAAATCAAATAATTCAAGTTTTGTAATTGGTTCATTTACCTCACGTGTTTTATAACTTGAATTACCTCACCTTTTATAACTTGTTCTATTGCCTCAAGTTTTATCATTTGTTATATGGCCTCAAGTTTCATAATTTATTATTTTACCTCAAATAGTATCATTTGTTATGTGACCTGAAGTTTTATCATTTATTATTTTACCTCAAGTTTTATCATTTGTTATATGACCTCAAGTTTTATAATTGTTAAGTAACACTTTAAAGGGTCGACTGCGTTGTTAAATGACATTGGTTAAGTCTGAAAAGTTACACTCAATGAATTCTGACAGTGCAATCATCATAGTACTTTCTTTACTCTATTTTAAGCACTGTGAATGTATGTGCACAGAAGTGACATCAGTTGGTAGAGCTTGCAGTAAACAAACCCGAAGCCGGGTGTGTGAGACAGGCGGTTATATGAAAGGGGAGCAATTCAACATGCAGCGAATGATCTAATGTTTAACAGTTGTCGTTCTTGGCTTGCACAAGCGTAGCATAGAACAGGAGACAATAATTAATGAATAATATAATGGAGGGAAAATAAAAGGATGGAAATGGCAGGACAAAATCACTAACATAGAATTATGGAAATGTACCAGTCAAATACTAGTGGATAAAGAGATACAGCGAAGACGATGGCGCTGGATAGGACACATACTACGGAAGCCAACTGAGAGACACAACAGGCCCTTTTTTTTAATCCCCTGGGGAAAAGACAAAGAGGAAGACAAAGGAATTCTTGGAGAAGACAGAAGCAGAGATGAAGATAATGGGGAAGGCATGGAATGATTTTAAAAGAATGGCAAAAAAAAAACAGAATGACTTGGAAAGTGTTTTTTGAAGCCGCGATAGCTCAGTGGTTAGTGAACTGGACTACCACGGACAAGGGGTAGGGTTCGATCCCAACCGACGGCTTCCGGGTTCACCCAGCCTTAAAATGGGTACCGGATTTTTTTCTGGGAAAGTAAAGCAGCACGGGCGTAAAACCGACCACATTACCCCAAAAATCATGTGCTGAAGGTCTGTAAAATATAGGGTCACTAACACCATATTTCCCTATACGCCACTTGGCGTGACGGGAAATATGGTGTTAGTGACCCTATCTCCCTATTTCTGATGAAGGCAGTACTTTACTTTTTTTTTTTTTTTTTAATATGCTCCACTGGGAGCTAAAAAGGTAGAAGAAAAAGAAGATAATGGAGGGAAACTTCCGAGGCGCTAGATCAGCGAATCATTTCAAGGGAAGAAGTATGTTTACAACACTTGGGAATTAATAACAAAGAGTCAACAACAGAAAAAGACCAACGAGAAACAAACATTAGAGCACACGGCCGACTAAGGTATAAAAAATAGCTATCATTGGCGATGTCTTTCACGCATGTGTAAGTAAAAAAGTAAAGAGCCCCCGTCACGCCAAATGGCGTATAGGAAATATGGTGTTAGTGACCATAAATTTTACAGACCTTCGGCACATGATTTTTGGGGTAATGTGGTCGGTATTACGCCCGTGCCGCTTTACTTTCCCAGAAAATATCCGGTAACCATTTAAGGCTGGGTGAACCCGGAAGCCGTCGGTTGGGATCGAACCCTGCCCCTTGTCCTTTGTAGTCATGTTCACTAACCACTGAGCTATTGCTGCTCCCTTCACGCATGTGTACTCACGACTATAGCATAGGGTTACGATCACGACTCGAGAATAAATTGTGTATCTGCGTTTTTCTATTAAGATAAGTATCTCCGGGATAGGATTGAGCTGAATGCTTGCGTTGTAGACAAACATTTATAGGACGAAACAGCACGATTTGTAGTTCCCTGTGGTTTAGACTGGAGACAAATAATAACAAATACATATTATTATAGAGGGAAACTTCTGAGGTGATAATTCAGGGAAAGAGCTATGTTTAGAGCACTCGCCAAAGCTGGCTCGAACACATACTCCTCGGCACAGCGCCTTGCCACGATAAAACAAATGATAGAGCACACGGACAAGGAAAAAGAAGAATAAGAAGAAATAATTATATAGCCACTGTGACGCCCGCAAACAGGCTATTCAGCCTTTCGAGGAATGCAAGGAAGGCAAACTCGGTCTTTCAAAATTGGAGGTCAATAAGTGGGGCAAGTACAAATATGGCAACATTGTCAATAGTTTTTAAATAAAATGAACATCGTCTTCAGGGTGAATGTACTAGAGCATCCAACAGTATTTCTTTGTTGTCTATATCAAAACATTGTAATGCTGGGGAGTCTGTGGATTTCCTGCCCGCCAAGATGTTTCAACCTACCATAATAAGTGCGTGCGATAACAAAATTCAGTTTAAATCTTTAATGTAATATATTTGGATACATCCCTTTTATATCTTTGTTGTGATATCTTTGGATATACCCGTTGCTATATCTTTGTCATGATATACTTGGATGAAGCAGGGAGGTAGCAGTGATTAAAGAGTGTACGATAAGATGTGAGTGAGGTAGTAGAAATCGAGGAGAGATAAAAAGGGCTGAGTAAAATAAAATAATGGGGTCCACGAGACAGTAGGGTTAAGAAGTAAAGAGAAGGAACACGTCGTGACTCACGGAAATTGTAAGACACAATGTAGGAACGAGGCAAAAATGTAAAACGGGGTATTGATTGGTTGAAGGGAGAAAATTTTAGGCAAAGGATATGTTGGGAAGATCATTCGAGATTAACGTTGCTCTGTGCGGACGGTTGTGTGTTTTGTATTGCAACCGGTACCGTGAGCAGGTTTGGGTCAGTTCACCAAAAGGTGACAGAGTAAGTTACTTTGTGTGTGGTCGCTGATAGGAACAGACCTTATTCCAGGAGCAGTGATAAGTAGAAGTGTCTTAGAGTAGTTAATAAGATAGTTGTGAAAGTTAGCAGCACCAATCATTTAGTGGCAGTCAGTGAGAGAGTCTCACAACGTAGACTTCATCAGAAATAGGGAGATAGAATATAGTTGTGCAAGTAGCAGCAACGAACAATGTAGTGTCAATCCGTGAGTAGTCTCACCAAGTTTAGTCTTCTTCATCAGAAGTGTGAAGATAGAATATAGTTGTGCAAATAGCACACCCCACAATAGGGGGCAACGAACAATTCAGTGACAATTCGTGAGTTAGTCTCACAACATTAGGCTTCATTATGAGCATAGAGTTGAAGGTAGTGGTGCAGTTTAGCAGCGACAACCCTTCAAGTGACAGTAGGGGAAAGAAGTCAATCAGTCAGGCTTTGTATAGAAGCATGACGTTCAAGTGGGGTGTGCAGTCAGCGGCACCGTGCAATGTAAGTGGCGCTTAGCGATACAAATTCTCAGAGTTCCTAGCAACCAAGAAGGGCCCGATACGGAGTATGACGCTCAAGTAGACAACGTTAGAGGTGAGGTTGCATGAGACCGACATCGCCAACTTCGTGATTAGCAATATGGCTGCTATAGCGTAGTAGTCGCGACACGTTGGCCGTGATCGTATAGTGGTTAGTACTTCGCGTTGTGGCCGCGACAACCCAGGTTCGAATCATGGTCACGGCACCAAATATAGCGGCCGTTTTCACAACACTTATAGATCAGATGACCTCCCCTGGCACTTGATGGTGTCTGAACTCCCCTAACTGCCTTGATGAGTTGACGGGGAAATCCCTTCACTGTATCACGGCCACCGTGTCGCGATTACTTCCGTTTTGATGACCCGTGTTGATTGATAAGTCGAGTCGACCTCGGCCTGTGCTCGATGGTTATTGCTCGGGACTGTCGCCTCGTTGGAACTCTGCCCTTGTGTGGCACCCTTGGCCGGTGATCGCCTAACTTAGTACTCTGCGCTGTTTCGTGTTGCGACTGTTGGTTATCTGTAGACCAGCGTGCCCGCCCCTTTCATGGGTCGCTCTTCGCTAGGCACAGACAGTTACAGCTAGCGCTCGATAAAGCATTCACTGAACACCAGGTAAAAATAACACACCTGAGGTTTTATTCTCAAAAGTCCACCTCACACAACACGTTCACAATGACAATGGTATGTTAGCAGCCTCTCCCACATTGCCTGCTAACCTTGAGGCATCTCCCTGTGTTATCTACAACACCGCATATGAATACTGCAGCACTCTCTCAAGCCACTCTGGCCCCGCCTACCTTCCTCTAATAAATAGTTGTTTAGGAATTCCTCCCCTAACACCCTATAGCAGCCATATTGCTAATCACGAAGCTGGCGATGTCGGTCTCGCTCAACCTCACCTCTAGCACTGTCTACTGGAGCATCATACTCCGTATCGATCCCTTCTTGGTTGCTAGGAACTCTGCGAATTTGCATCGCTAAGCGCCACTTACATTGCACGGTGTCGTTGACTGCACACCCCACTTGAACGTCATGCTCCTATACAAAGCCTGACTGATTGACTTCTTTCCCCTACTGTCACTTGAAGGGTTGTCGCTGCTAAACTGCACCACTACCTTCAACTCTATGCTCCTAATAAAGCCTAATGTTGTGAGACTAACTCACGAATTGACACTACATTGTTCGTTGCTGCTACTTGCACAACTACATTCTATTTTCCTATTTCTGATGAAGTCTACGTTGTGAGACTCTCTCACTGACTGCCACTAAATGGTTGGTGCTGCTAACTTTCACAACTATCTTATCAACTACTCTAAGACACTTTTACTTATCACTGCTCCTGGAATAAGGTCTGTTCCCAGCATCGACCACACACCAACTAACTTACTCTGTCACCTTTTGGTGAACTGACCCAAACCTGCTCACGGTACCGGTTGCAGCATAAAACACACAACCGTCCGCACAGAGCCATCATTATTCTCGAACGATCTTCCCAACCTATGCTTTGTCTAAACTTTTCTCCCTTCAACCAACGAATACCCCGTTTTACCTTTTCGCCTCGTTCCTACATTGTGTCTTACAATTCCCGTGAGTCACGATGTGTTCATCCTCTTTACTTCTTAACCCTACTGTCTCGTGGACCCCATGATTTCATTTTATTCAGCCCTTTTTTATCTCTCCTCGATTTCTACTACCTCACTCACATCTTATCGTACACTCTTTAATCACTGCTACCTCCCTGCTTCACTGACACATCCCTTGCTACATCTTTGTTGTGATATATTTGGATACATCCCTTGCTATATCTTTGTTGTGATATACTTGGATACATCCCTTGCTACATCTTTGTTGTGATATATTTGGATACATCCCTTGCTATATCTTTGTTGTGATATACTTGGATACATCCCTTGCTATATCTTTGTTGTGATATATTTGGATACATCCCTTGCTATATCTTAGTTGTGATATACTTGGATATACCCCTTGCTAGATATTTGTTGTGAGATTTTTGGATACATCCCTTGCTACATCTTTGTTGTGATATACTTGGATACATCCCTTGCTACATCTTTGTTGTGATATACTTGGATACATCCCTTGCTACATCTTTGTTGTGATATATTTGGATACATCCCTTGCTACATCTTAGTTGTGATATACTTGGATACATCCCTTGCTAGATATTTGTTGTGATATATTTGGATACATCCTTTGCTATATTATAGTTGTGATATACTTGGACACATCCCTTGCTATATATTTGGATACATCCTTTGCTATATTATAGTTGTGATATACTTGGATACATCCCTTGCTATATTATAGTTGTAATATACTTGGATACATCCCATGCTATATTATAGTTGTGATATACTTGGATACATCCCTTGCTATATCTTTGTTGTGATATATTTGGATACATCTCTTGCTATATCTTTGTTGTGATATATTTGGATACATCTCTTGCTATATCTTTGTTGTGATATACATGGATACATCTCTTGCTATATCTTTGTTGAGATATACTTGAATACACCCCTTGCAAAATTCTTGTTGTAATACTTTTTGATACATCCCTTGCTAAATCCTTGTTGTAATACTTTTTGATACATCCCTTGCAAAAACCTTGTTGTAATACTTTTTGTTTGATCCCTTGCTAAATCCTTGTTGTAATACTTTTTGTTTGATACATTGCTAAATCATTGTTGTAATACTTGTCTATGCATCTTTTGCTAAATCCTTGTTGTAATACTTGTATATGCATCCCTATTCAGGCACGCACTGTGATTATAGATGATTAGATTTCACATTTTTATTTGAGAGTCGAAGAGCCTGTTCTTGTAATCAAAGATTTCAGTTCTAGGGTGAGAGAAGTTGTATCAGTATTGCCTCTCCTTGAACCTGACAGAGGATACTCTCCCTTGTTCCCCCATTTTCGTCGACGCTACTTTCCAAACAGATGAAAATGTGTACCTCATAAATCATGCCGTTATTATTTTGTAGGAGACATTGTTGCTGCATCTGTTGTGCTGCGTGTCATTTTTATAGTATCCGACTGTATGTACTGACGTTTGTGTGTTCTTAACTATGGTTGTCGTCCTTCATGTCTTACACAGCACTGGCTGCCGTCCTTCATGTCTTACATAGCACTGGTTGTCGTCCTCCATGTCTTACATAGCACTGGTTGTCGTCCTTCATGTCTTACATAGCACTGGTTGTCGTCCTCCATGTCTTACACAGCACTGGTTGCCGTCCTTCATGTCTTACATAGCACTGGTTGTCGTCCTTCATGTCTTACATAGCACTGGTTGTCGTCCTTCATGTCTTACATAGCACTGGTTGTCGTCCTTCATGTCTTACATAGCACTGGTTGTCGTCCTTCATGTCTTACATAGCACTGGTTGTCGTCCTTCATGTCTTTCACAGCACTGGCTGCCGTCCTTCATGTCTTACACAGCACTGGTTGTCGTCCTTCATGTCTTACATAGCACTGGTTGACGTCCTTCATGTCTTACATAGCACTGGTTGTCGTCCTTCATGTCTTACACAGCACTGGTTGCCGTCCTTCATGTCTTACACAGCACTGGTTGTCGTCCTTCATGTCTTACACAGCACTGGTTGTCGTCCTTCCTGTCTTACACAGCACTGGTTGTCGTCCTTCATGTCTTACATAGCACTGGTTGTCGTCCTTCCTGTCTTACACAGCACTGGTTGTCGTCCTTCCTGTCTTACACAGCACTGGTTGTCGTCCTTCCTGTCTTACACAGCACTGGTTGTCGTCCTTCATGTCTTACACAGCACTGGTTGTCGTCCTTCATGTCTTACACAGCACTGGTTGTCGTCCTTCCTGTCTTACACAGCACTGGTTGTCGTCCTTCCTGTCTTACACAGCACTGGTTGTCGTCCTTCATGTCTTACATAGCACTGGTTGTCGTCCTTCATGTCTTACACAGCACTGGTTGTCGTCCTTCATGTCTTACACAGCACTGGTTGTCGTCCTCCATGTCTTACATAGCACTGGTTGTCGTCCTTCATGTCTTACATAGCACTGGTTGTCGTCCTCCATGTCTTACATAGCACTGGTTGTCGTCCTTCATGTCTTACACAGCACTGGTTGTCGTCCTTCATGTCTTACACAGCACTGGTTGTCGTCCTCCATGTCTTACATAGCACTGGTTGTCGTCCTTAATGTCTTACACAGCACTGGTTGTCGTGCTTCATGTCTTACATAGCACTGGTTGTCGTCCTCCATGTCTTACATAGCACTGGTTGTCGTCCTCCAAGTCTTACATAGCACTGGTTGTCGTCTTCCATGTCTTACACAGCACTGGTTGTCGTCCTTCATGTCTTACACAGCACTGGTTGTCGTCCTTCCTGTCTTACACAGCACTGGTTGTCGTCCTTCATGTCTTACACAGCACTGGTTGTCGTCATTGATGTCTTACACAGCACTAGCTGCCGTCCTTCATGTCTTACACAGCACTGGTTGTCGTCCTTAACGTCTTACACAGCACTGGTTGTCGTGTTTCATGTCTTACACAGCACTGGTTGTCGTCCTTCATGTCTTACATAGGACTGGTTGTCGTCCTTCATGTCTTACATAGGACTGGTTGTCGTCCTTCATGTCTTACATAGGACTGGTTGTCGTCCTTCATATCTTACATAGGACTGGTTGTCGTCCTTCATGTCTTACACAGCACTGGTTGTCGTCCTTCATGTCTTACACAGCACTGGTTGTCGTCCTTCATGTCTTACACAGCACTAGCTGCCGTCCTTCATGTCTTACACAGCACTAGCTGCCGTCCTTCATGTCTTACACAGCACTGGTTGTCGTCCTTCATGTCTTACACAGCACTGGTTGTCGTCCTTCATATCTTACACAGCACTGGCTGTCGTCCTTCATATCTTACACAGCACTGGTTGTCGTCCTTCATGTCTTACACAGCACTGGTTGTCGTCCTTCATATCTTACACAGCACTGGTTGTCGCCTTTCATGTCTTACACATCACTGGCTGCCGTCCTTCATGTCTTACACAGCACTAGCTGCCGTCCTTCATGTCTTACACAGCACTGGTTGTCGTCCTTCATGTCTTACACAGCACTAGCTGCCGTCCTTCATGTCTTACACAGCACTAGCTGCCGTCCTTCATGTCTTACACATCACTGGTTGTCGTCCTTCATGTCTTACACAGCACTGGTTGCCGTCCTTCATGTCTTACATAGCACTGGTTGTCGTCCTTCATGTCTTACACAGCACTAGCTGCCGTCCTTCATGTCTTACACAGCACTGATTGTCGTCCTTCATGTCTTACACAGCACTAGCTGGCGTCCTTCATGTCTTACACAGCACTAGCTGTCGTCCTTCATGTCTTACACAGCACTAGCTGTCGTCCATCATGTCTTACACAGCACTAGCTGTCGTCCTTCATGTCTTACACAGCACTAGCTGTCGTCCTTCATGTCTTACACAGCACTAGCTGTCGTCCTTCATGTCTTACACAGCACTAGCTGTCGTCCTTCATGTCTTACACAGCACTGGTTGTCGGTTTTCATGTCTTACACAGCACTAGCTGCCGTCCTTCATGTCTTACACAGCACTGATTGTCGTCCTTCATGTCTTACACAGCACTGACTGCCGTCCTTCATGTCTTACACAGCACTGGTTTTCGTCCTTCATGTCTTACACAGCACTAGCTGCCGTCCTTCATGTCTTACACAGCACTGGTTGTCGTCCTTCATGTCTTACACAGCACTAGCTGCCGTCCTTCATGTCTTACACAGCACTGGTTGTCGTCCTTCATGTCTTACACAGCACTGGTTGTCGTCCTTCATATCTTACACAGCACTGGTTGTCGTCCTTCATATCTTACACAGCACTGGTTGTCGTCCTTCATGTCTTACACAGCACTAGCTGTCGTCCTTCATGTCTTACACAGCACTGGTTGTCGTCCTTCATGTCTTACACAGCACTAGCTGCCGTCCTTCATGTCTTACACAGCACTGATTGTCGTCCTTCATGTCTTACACAGCACTGACTGCCGTCCTTCATGTCTTACACAGCACTAGCTGTCGTCCTTCATGTCTTACACAGCACTAGCTGTCGTCCTTCATGTCTTACACAGCACTGGTTGTCGTCCTTCATGTCTTACACAGCACTAGCTGCCGTCCTTCATGTCTTACACAGCACTAGCTGCCGTCCTTCATGTCTTACACAGCACTAGCTGTCGTCCTTCATGTCTTACACAGCACTGGTTGTCGTCCTTCATGTCTTACACAGCACTAGCTGCCGTCCTTCATGTCTTACACAGCACTGATTGTCGTCCTTCATGTCTTACACAGCACTAGCTGCCGTCCTTCATGTCTTACACAGCACTGGTTGTCGTCCTTCATGTCTTACACAGCACTGGTTGTCGTCCTTCATGTCTTACACAGCACTGGTTGTCGTCCTTCATGTCTTACACAGCACTGGTTGTCGTCCTTCATGTCTTACACAGCACTAGCTGCCGTCCTTCATGTCTTACACAGCACTGGTTGTCGTCCTTCATGTCTTACACAGCACTGACTGCCGTCCTTCATGTCTTACACAGCACTAGCTGTCGTCCTTCATGTCTTACACAGCACTAGCTGTCGTCCTTCATGTCTTACACAGCACTAGCTGTCGTCCTTCATGTCTTACACAGCACTAGCTGTCGTCCTTCATGTCTTACACAGCACTGACTGCCGTCGTTCATGTCTTACACAGCACTGATTGTCGTCCTTCATGTCTTACACAGCACTAGCTGCCGTCCTTCATGTCTTACACAGCACTAGCTGCCGTCCTTCATGTCTTACACAGCACTAGCTGCCGTCGTTCATGTCTTACACAGCACTAGCTGTCGTCCTTCATGTCTTACACAGCACTGACTGTCGTCCTTCATGTCTTACACAGCACTAGCTGCCGTCCTTCATGTCTTACACAGCACTAGCTGCCGTCGTTCATGTCTTACACAGCACTAGCTGCCGTCCTTCATGTCTTACACAGCACTAGCTGCCGTCCTTCATGTCTTACACAGCACTGACTGCCGTCCTTCATGTCTTACACAGCACTAGCTGCCGTCCTTCATGTCTTACACAGCACTGGTTGTCGTCTTTCATGTCTTACACAGCACTAGCTGCCGTCCTTCATGTCTTACACAGCACTGGTTGTCGTCCTTCATGTCTTACACAGCACTAGCTGCCGTCCTTCATGTCTTACACAGCACTGACTGTCGTCCTTCATGTCTTACACAGCACTGACTGCCGTCCTTCATGTCTTACACAGCACTAGCTGCCGTCCTTCATGTCTTACACAGCACTAGCTGCCGTCCTTCATGTCTTACACAGCACTGGTTGTCGTGCTTCATGTCTTACACAGCACTGGTTGTCGTCCTTCATGTCTTACACAGCACTAGCTGCCGTCCTTCATGTCTTACACAGCACTGACTGCCGTCCTTCATGTCTTACACAGCACTAGCTGCCGTCCTTCATGTCTTACACAGCACTGACTGTCGTCCTTCATGTCTTACACAGCACTGACTGTCGTCCTTCATGTCTTACACAGCACTAGCTGCCGTCCTTCATGTCTTACACAGCACTAGCTGCCGTCCTTCATGTCTTACACAGCACTGACTGCCGTCCTTCATGTCTTACACAGCACTAGCTGCCGTCCTTCATGTCTTACACAGCACTGGTTGTCGTCTTTCATGTCTTACACAGCACTAGCTGCCGTCCTTCATGTCTTACACAGCACTGGTTGTCGTCCTTCATGTTTTACACAGCACTAGCTGCCGTCCTTCATGTCTTACACAGCACTAGCTGTCGTCCTTCATGTCTTACACAGCACTAGCTGTCGTCCTTCATGTCTTACACAGCACTGGTTGTCGTCCTTCATGTCTTACACAGCACTAGCTGTCGTCCTTCATGTCTTACACAGCACTAGCTGCCGTCCTTCATGTCTTACACAGCACTAGCTGCCGTCCTTCATGTCTTACACAGCACTAGCTGCCGTCCTTCATGTCTTACACAGCACTGACTGCCGTCCTTCATGTCTTACACAGCACTAGCTGCCGTCCTTCATGTCTTACACAGCACTGGTTGTCGTCTTTCATGTCTTACACAGCACTAGCTGCCGTCCTTCATGTCTTACACAGCACTAGCTGCCGTCCTTCATGTCTTACACAGCACTGGTTGTCGTCCTTCATGTCTTACACAGCACTAGCTGCCGTCCTTCATGTCTTACACAGCACTGACTGCCGTCCTTCATGTCTTACACAGCACTAGCTGCCGTCCTTCATGTCTTACACAGCACTGATTGTCGTCCTTCATGTCTTACACAGCACTAGCTGCCGTCCTTCATGTCTTACACAGCACTAGCTGCCGTCCTTCATGTCTTACACAGCACTAGCTGCCGTCCTTCATGTCTTACACAGCACTGACTGCCGTCCTTCATGTCTTACAAACTGCTCTACAATCGTATACTTCATAACTACCTTTGATTCTTTTACACTTTCTACCTACGTTAATCTATTTCAAACTTCATAATTACTTTGCGTTGTTTTGTACTTTCTGTTATACTTTATCAATGAGGACATTCTCAAATAGGTCAGCACAAAAAGACAACCTATAAAAAACATCCGGAAGAAACAATCATTTTTCTTGCACATCATGAAAAGAGGAAAGTTAGAATTCTTAGTTACAAATTGCAAAACACAGGGAAAGAAATATCGCGAACGACAAAGAGAGAAGTTTCTAGATAACTTGGTGACGTGGCATGGAAAACAGTCAAGAACAGAATTTATACGATGCACCGTGGACAGAAAATTGTGCAAGGACATGATCGGCTACCCCAACCGGTATGGCACATAATTATGATTAAACCCTACCAGTAACGAACTTACTTTCTTTAATATCCAGCCTGCTTTTATCTGTCATTACTTATACAGCTTACTTTCTATTGTACTTTATTTGAAATTTGTATCTACCACTTTTTCTATTGTACTTTGAAATTTATATCTACCACTTTTTCTATTGTACTTTGAAATTTATATCTACCACTTTTTCTACTGTACTTTGAAATGTATAGCCACCACATTTTCTGTTGTACTTTGAGATGTATAGCTACCACACTTTCTATTGTATATTTTGCATCCACTGTACATTTTCCTATCCTTGATAACTTTATCCACCATCTCCAACTGTTAATCACACTGGTCTCGGGGTTCATGCCCCGCAAAAAATTCCAGTCACTGGTTCAGTGACCAAGGCATCTCTTTCCATGGGGGCTGTTCAACTGTCAACAACTGTGTTGTTGCCTTTCTCTGTCTAACCACTCTACTCCCATTGTAACAGATGAAGTACATTCAACCCACGCATTTGAAAGAATGTCCTTACAAATTTAGCTAGTTAAAGGGCATAGAACTGCCGCTTCAGTCAAGCATTAAAGGCCCGTGACAAGACATCGCCATGCATCAAATATTCTTCTTTTTATTTATTTTGTTAAAAAATCATGTTGTTTTTTTTTTTTTTCTTTAGGAGTCGCACGCTTAAGTCAATGATGTGATTTCTCTCAGGAACACTTTCTGTGGCTTGTTACATGGTGATGTTATATTGTTTTATTATGTCGTGAATTCCTTCAATCCATCTTCTTCTTGGTCTACCTCTATATCTTGGTTGTTCCATTTTGTTGTTATAAGCTCTTGATGCTTTTGCTAAGGGGTTCATGCACATTTAATGTTCAAACCACTTTACTTTCATCTTTGTCTCTCTATGTATTCAATGACTGGTAGAGTCCCAATGTTGTTTCTGATTGTTGTTTTTTTCGTTCGCCAGCGAACCTCTGACGAAGTCCCTAGATACTAGGAACTGAATTTTGGGTTTTAATCCATTTTTCCTTGGCAGCCGTGTGCACAGGGGTCCCTCGCCGCACAGGCAGATAACTCCGACTTTGGAGGTACTCATATTTTTTCCGTCGATGAGTAATTGACGTTTCAAGCCGGGCCTCGCTGCTGAGACCAGGGGTGGTTGCCGCAGCACAACCTCTCTGTCTCGAAGCCGGTGTCTTGCCTCGAGACCAACCAGTCCTCTATTTTTCTGATGTCATTGTTCTTTACATGATCTCTTCGTGCTTTGTTCACATCTTTTCTGAGGCATCTCATCTCACATGTTGTCAGTTTTCTTTCTTGATCTTTAGCCAGAGTCCATGTTTGACATTGATAGCAAAGAGATGGAATAAAGATAGAGTTTATTAAGTCCTTCTTTGTTTCAATTGAGATAACAGGATGCTTTCAAATTAGCGACATTTGGTATATCACTTATGACGTAATGCTTCTATTCAAACACATGAACGTTCAACACAAACACTTACCAACGATATTCTCGTCGCTAAGACTGTCAGCCTGCAAGATAGCAAGTGAAACTGCGTGTAAACATGTAACTTGATTGCTTCTGTTTGTAGCTTTATTCATTAGATGTATTGTTTATTGAATATAAACCTATCTTTGCGTGACGTGTGATTATGAGAATGAAGGTTATTTAACTGTTATTATGAGAATTAAGGTTATTTAACTGTTATTATGAGAAAGAATGTTATTTAACTGTTATTATGGGAATGAAGGTTATTTAACTGTTATTACGAGAATGAAGGTTATTTAACTGTTATTATGAGAATGAAGGTTATTTAACTGTTATTATGAGAATGAAGGTTATTTAACTGTTATTATGAGAATGGGGGTTATTTAACTGTTATTATGAGAATGAAGGCTATTTAACTGTTATTATGAGAATGAAGGTTATTTAACTGTTATTATGAGAATGGAGGTTATTTAACTGTTATTATGAGAATGGAGGTTATTTAACTGTTATTATGAGAAAGAATGTTATTTAACTGTTATTATGAGAATGAATGTTATTTAACTGTTATTATGAGAATGGAGGTTATTAACTGTTATTATGAGAATGAAGGTTATTTAACTGTTATTATGAGAATGGAGGTTATTTAACTGTTATTATGAGAATGAAGGTTATTTAACTGTTATTATGAGAATGAAGGTTATTTAACTGTTATTATGAGAATGAATGTTATTTAACTTGAACTAACAGGGAAAAGGATTCTGAAAGAGAAGTTCCGCGTGCAATGGACAAATAGAAGATCTTCATCTCCTTCCGTGGTCTTTATGTTTGTTGGTCTTTATGTTTGTTGGTCTTTATGTTTGTTGGTCTTTATGTTTGTTGATCTCTATGTTTGTTGATCTTTATGTTTGTTGATCTTTATGTTTGTTGATCTTTATGTTTGTTGGTCTTTATGTTTGTTGGTCTTTATGTTTGTTGACTCAGAAATGTTGTAGACTGCGTTATGTTGGAGTCTAAAGTGAAGTTACATGAGCTGTGTTTTCAATCCGAAACATCCGACGTACTTTTTGCCTTCCCTCTTCGATCTCAGCTTCTTGAGCAAGGAACAGTCAAGAATAGTTGGCAGTGCTGAGGTAAAGCTGGTAGCAGGAAGCATGTGGGCTGTGAAGCATTTCGTTGCCTGTTTCTGTGTTCGGGTCTTTGTTAAGATGGCCGCATGTAGGCTGAAACGTCATGATTTTGTTTTCTTCCTGTTTTTGTCAAGTTGTCACCAGACTGTGTAGGAGTGTACGTCTTACACACAACCACTTACTTCTTGAGCAAGACTTATAGCCTGCCTTCAGCACGAGTATGTTCGGACAGAGGCCAGCTTTTGATTGGTTCGTTGATCAACGAGGTTACTGGGGCATGCGATGTCGATGGTGGTGGGGGGGGGGGGGGTGTAATTTTCTGGCTATATCTCCTCTCCTTATAGATCATGTGACTCAAGCAGCTATCTTCACGGGTTATGGTTCATGTGACTCAAGCAGTTTTCTTCACGGGTTATGGTTCATGTGGCTCAAGCAATTATCTTCGCAGGTTATGGTTCATGTGACTCAAGCAGTTATCTTCACGGGATTTGGTTCATGTGACTCAAGCAGTTATCTTCATGGGATATGGTTCATGTGACTCAAGCAGTTATCTTCACGGGTTATGGTTCATGTGAGTAAACAACAAATTCCTTCTCCTCGCAGAATGTTTTTTTTTTTTCGTTCGCCAGCTTTGACCTCTGATAAAGTCCATAGAGATTAGAAACTGAATTTTGCGTGTTAATTCATTTTTCCCTGGCAGCCGTGTGCACAGGGGTCCCTCGCCGCACAGGCAGATAACTCCGACTTATGAAGTACTCATATTTTTTCAGTCGATGAGTAATTGACGTTTCAAGCCGAGCCTCGCTGCTGAGACCAGGGGTGGTTGCCACAGTGAGAAATCATAAATAAAAATCCCAACCGGTGTAGCCTGGATTTGAACTCACAACCTCTCTGTCTCGTAGAATTCAAGATCATCTTACTCATCATGCCCCTACCTGGTCTACCCTGCTGCATGACTTTCCGGCTATATTGTCCGTAATCTGCCTCGTAACCCCCCCCAAAAAAAAAAAAAAAAAATCCCTCTAGGGAGCATATTGACCTTGACCCTTCCAGCGCCGCTAGACGTCACATCCGGCTTGTCATGTTCAGCGCCATCAATCTCCATTCTGGACGAGATGTTCGACCTAATTAATTCTTGTCCCGATTCTTTCTTGATTTCTCTGAGTACACAGCTGAACCAGCTACATCTCAACCAACTACAGCTGCGGCCGTTCATCTCTATGTGTATCTCGCCGTGGTACCACCCGTTGGCCTGATCTTGCCTACAGGATTTGTTATTCAAAACTGCTCTGAGAGCGTTTCCAGGCAGGTTGATGAAGGCACGATGTCTCCAGAGCGGGTTGTACTCCAGCCATCATCATCATTATCATGTGCCATACCGATTGGCCCTTTTTTTAATCCCAAGGGGAAAAGACAAAGAGGAAGACCAAGGAATTCTTGGAGAAGACAGATAGAAGCAGAGATGAAGATGATGGGGAAGACATGGCATGATCTTAAAAGAATGGCAAGAAACAGAACGACTTGGAATGTGTTTGTTGAAGACCTATGCACCACTGGGAGCTAAAAAAAGGTAGAAGAGGAAGAAGAAGAATACCGATTGGCGAAGGCGATCATGTCCCTCCACAATCTTCTATCTACAGTGCATTGTATCAGTTCTGTTGTTGACTGTTTTCCATGCCATAACATCAAGCTATCCAGTATTTTCTCTCTTTGTCGTCCGCGATCTCTCTTTCCTCTTATTTTGCCAGTTGTAACCAAGTATTTCAACTTTCCTCTTCTCATGATGTGCCCGAAAAATTTTGACTGTTTTTTTTCTGATGTTTTTTAGGAGTTCCCTTTTTGTGTTGGCCTCTTTGAAAATTTCCTGATTGGTCTTTTTAGCTGTCCAGTGAACTTTCAATATTCTGCTGAGAAATCCCATCTCTGTGGCTTCTAATCGTCTTTTCATTTGTTTATCTACTGTCCATGATTCGCTTCCATAGGTCAAAATTGGTTCTACTCCAGCCATCAGATCCAGATAAAAACACGGAATGTACGCAGCTATCATGTTTTACAAGTTTGGTTTCTGTGACGAAAGTAAATTAACCAAGACGCCCTTCTGGCTACCAGGGCCCTGGTAACAGTGAAAGGAGAAAAGAAAAGAGCTACTATCACCTGCCATGTCCGTGTGGCTACCAGGGTCCTGGCTACAGTGAAAGGAGAAAAGAAAAGAGCTACTGTCGTCTGTCATATCCGTGTGGCTACCAGGGTCTTAGCCACAGTGAAAGGAGAAAAGAAAAGAGCTACTATCACCTGCCATGTCCGTGTGGCTACCAGGGCCCTGGCTACAGTGAAAGGAGAAAAGAAAAGAGCTACTGTCGTCTGTCATATCCGTGTGGCTACCAGGGCCCTGGCTACAGTGAAAGGAGAAAAGAAAAGAGCTACTGTCACCTGTCATATCCGTGTGGCTACCAGGGCCCTGACTACAGTGAAAGGAGAAAAGAAAAGAGCTACTGTCATCTGCCATGTCCGTGTGGCTACCAGGGCCCTGGCTACAGTGAAAGGAGAAAAGAAAAGAGCTACTGTCACCTGTCATATCCGTGTGGCTACCAGGGCCCTGACTACAGTGAAAGGAGAAAAGAAAAGAGCTACTGTCATCTGCCATGTCCGTGTGGCTACCAGGGCCCTGGCTACAGTGAAAGGAGAAAAGAAAAGAGCTACTGTCACCTGTCATATCCGTGTGGCTACCAGGGCCCTGACTACAGTGAAAGGAGAAAAGAAAAGAGCTACTGTCATCTGCCATGTCCGTGTGGCTACCAGGGCCCTGGCTACAGTGAAAGGAGAAAAGAAAAGAGCTACTGTCACCTGTCATATCCGTGTGGCTACCAGGGCCCTGACTACAGTGAAAGGAGAAAAGAAAAGAGCTACTGTCATCTGCCATGTCCGTGTGGCTACCAGGGCCCTGGCTACAGTGAAAGGAGAAAAGAAAAGAGCTACTGTCACCTGTCATATCCGTGTGGCTACCAGGGCCCTGACTACAGTGAAAGGAGAAAAGAAAAGAGCTACTGTGGCCTGTCATACCCGTGCGTGCAGCCACCAGGGCCCTGACTACAGTGAGGAAAGAAAAGAATAATTTGAAATTTCTAACTTTATGTGCGAATAAGCTTCAGATTTGTAACTTTATGTAGGAGAATGATTTACATTTGTAACTTTAACAGTGGAATAAGCTTCACATTTGTAACTTTATGTAGGATTAAGCTTCACATTTGTAACTTTATATAGCGAGAAGATCTGTAACTTTATTTACGGAGAATATTTAGATTTGCAAATCTATACAGGAGAGTTATTTACAGTGTAACTTTATGTAGGACAATAATTTACATTGTAACTTTATGTAGGAGAATAATTTACATTGTAACTTTATGTAGACATAAGCTTCATATATGTAACTTTATGTAGGAAGATTTACGCTTGTAACTTTAAGTAGTAGAAGAAGATTTACATTTGTAACTTTATATAGAAGGAAGCTTTACATTTGTTAATTATATAGGAGGAAGATTTACATGTGTAACTTTATGTAGGAATAAGCTTCACCATTGTAACTTTAATCAAACTGTAGTTGTAAGATAATAAACGTTTCTTCATTTAAAGAGCAACAAGAAAATTGTTGCAAGTAACTTTAACAATTGTTTCAGTAAAAAACAGAAGTTTCATAGAACTCTAGCTTTAAACAGTGTGAATGTAACTTTATGTGAATCTTAACTGGAAATGTAACATTATATTTTGCTTAACTGTTTCCGTACGTTTCAACGCACCATGCGTCATACCGATTTCGGTCACGTACGTTTAGCCGCACAGTGCGTCACTCTCAATTTGATTAGTGTAAAACGTCATCAAACCATATTCTTTTACATGTCTTGTATCATCTTGGTATTGGTGAAATCTAATTCCTTGTTTAATTATCTAAACATTCATATCTAATAGGTTAAGTGTTAGACAAATATAAACATGGAGATTGATAATTAAAACCGTGAACAATTTTGTCTATGATATATCTCTACCGCTAAATTGATAAAATCATTCCCTACTGAAGGAGTTAACTGTTGTTTATTATATCCTGACGATTAACTTTGATACAGAAAAAAAAATGTTTCATAAAAATGATTGCTGGCGTTTGATAACGCTTTCAATCACTTCAGAGTGCATGCACTGATAACAGTGACTTATAGCTGACTTCTGAGATAGGTCAACTAACCAAAGCTGACCAGAAACCTCCTCCATCTTCCCATGGTAGTCTCAGGACGGAAAAGCCTGGGCAGGATATGCATCAAAGAAGGAAAGCAAACTCGGTCCTAATAATTATGCAACAAACTAGAAGATAAGGAGGAGAAAGGCACACACATCGGAATGTCAACTGTGTTTTATATTGCTGCCAAAGGAGAGATGGGAAGTGTAGAGATCTTCCAGGAAAGAGCAAAGAAGTACACCATTTCACATATTCCCAGTACCTAATATATGTCTGATCTTAGACATATAACAACAGAGAACATCTTATCACATAAGTATTTAATAGCTGCAGGACATGTTACAAGAACAAAGAACATTATATTACATATTTACTTAAAAGCTGTAGGGCATGTTACAAGAACAAAGAACATTATATCACATATTTACTTAAAAGCTGTAGGGCATGTTACAAGAACAAAGAACATTATATCACATATTTACTTAAAAGCTGTAGGGCATGTTACAAGAACAAAGAACATTATATCACATATATGCTTAAAAGCTGTAGGGCATGTTACAATAAAAAAAAGGGAGCCGCGATAGCTCATTGGTTAGAGAACTGGACTACAAAAAAAAAAAAGAGGTAGGGTTCGATCCCAACCGACGGCTTCCGGGTTCACCCAGCCTTAAATGGGTCATCATCACATGTGCCATACCGGTTGCCGTAGACGATCATGTCCTTCCACAATCTTCTATCTACAGTGCATCGTATCAGTTCTGTTGTTGACTGTTTTCCATGCCATGACACCACACTATCCAGTATTTTCTCTCTTTGTCGTCCGCGATCTCTCTTTCCTCTTATTTTGCCAGTTGTAACCAAGTATTCCAACTTTCCTCTTCTCATGATGTGCCCGAAAAATGTTGATTGTTTCATTTCTGATATTTTTAAAGAGCTCCCATTTTATGTTGGCCTCTTTGAGAATTTCCTCTTTGGTCTTTTTAGCTGTCCAGGGAACTTTCAAAATTCTTCTGAGAAATCCCATCTCTGTGGCCTCTAATCGTCTTTTCACTTGTTCGTCTACTGTCCATGATTCGCTTCCATATGTCAGAATTGGCTCTATATAGCACCGATTAGCTCTCTTTCTCACTTCTATTGACATAGATTTGTTGCATAAGATATTTTTCATTTTCTGAAATGAAATTCTGGCCTGAGCTATTCTGCTTTTTATTTCTGTGATGCATCTCCCATCTGATGTTATTATTGTTCCCAAGTATTTGACGCTTTGTACTTATTTCATAATTGTCCTGTTTATTTTTATCCTGCATGAATGTGATGATTGTTTCTTCGATATGACCATTACTTCTGTTTTCTTACTATTCAAACTGAGACCCTTTTTGTTGCTTTCTTTTACTATTATGTCTATCATTTCTTGTAGTTCATTCTCTGTCTCTGCTATTAAGACTGTGTCATCCGCAAATTATTTATGTAGTGACCGTTGACTTCAATTCCTTTTTTGTCTTCTATTGATCTCATAATATGTTCGCTGTAAAATGACAACAAATCCGGCGACAGAACACAGCCTTGTCTTAAATGGGTACCGAATTTTTTTTTTATCAGGTAAAGTAAAGCGGCACTGGCGTAATACTGACCACATTACCCTAAAAATCATGTACTGTAAAAATTATGATCACTAACGACATATTCCCTATACACCACTTGGCGTGAAGGGGCTATTTACTTTTTCTTTTCTTTATGTTCCAAAAAAGAATATCATATCACATATTGCCAGTACTTAATAGATGTAGGGAGCCGCGATAGCTCAGTGGTTAGTGAACTGGACTAAAAAGGACAAGAGGTAGGGTTCGATCCCAACCGACGGCTTCCGGGTTCATCCAGCCTTGAATGGGTACAGGATTTTTTTTCTGGGAAAGTAAAGCGACACTGGCGTAATACTGACCACATTACCCCAAAAATCATGTGCCGAAGGTCTGTAAAATTTATGGTCACTAACACCATATTCCCTATACTACGCCACTTGGCGTGACGGGGGTACTTCACTTTATTTTACTTTTTTTAACAGATGTTGGACATGTTAATCTCTGGCTGACCTAGGAAATGTTACAAGAACAAAGAACATCATATCACATATTTACTTCATATCTCCATGATCACTTGCATGTAACAACGGAATGTCTGAAAAGGGTTAGGCAAAAACACACAGTAACTTAAGAACAAGTTATAATCGTATTGTGCTAACGTCATAAGAAGTCAGTTAAGAGAAATGAAATAATCACGCAATAATCACCCGACAAGAAGTCGGGTCTGCACTACTGAATCACAAAAATTCGTTACTTACCATGGCAGGTGTGTTACGTGAAGTCGGATCCGGTCAGAACTTAGAAAAAAACCGGAGTACAACCAAATATTAGCTTGACTAAACCAAACACAGCAGGGGGTGTGTCGTCCTGTGTGTGTGTTCACTGTCAGGGGCGTGGATGAACAAAGCTATGCGCAAGCTAAATTGCTAATATGTGAATGGTAGGTGTGCATTATCGTATTCATTGAGGCCAGCACAGACACACTGTCGATCTAGTGGGA
Organism: Megaustenia siamemsis; assembly: GCA_032433765.1. Taxonomy (NCBI): domain Eukaryota; kingdom Metazoa; phylum Mollusca; class Gastropoda; order Stylommatophora; family Ariophantidae; genus Megaustenia; species Megaustenia siamemsis. The sequence continues at coordinate 107,518,304 of JAVIAB010000124.1, forward strand.
CAAGCCATGACCAACTCTCTGTCTGATTGGACCAGGCAATGAAAGACAATACGTGTCGCACGTGATCTACACGGCTGACCCCGATTTTAATTGCAACAGGTTTAAGATAACGTTTACGGTGAAGATTGTCTATCTTCTTATTTGATTAATGTTTACTTTCTGCGTTTAGGGGCACGAGCGAGATTGGGGCGACTTCAACGTCGGGTGTAGTTTTCTTATTGTTTTTACTTGTCCTGTTGTTGTTCTCAGAGTTCATAACATTAAGGGGAGAGAAGCAACGTGAAAATGTATCTAATAGAGGATACACGAAAGGAAACAAGATACAAGAGAATTGTTTAGCAACAGCATTCCCGGCACAGCTGTTTGGTTTTATCTAGAAGTGCTATTTTAGTTCTAGTTGCGTCGTTTATGGAACAAGATGATCAGAGATGAGTTAGTACATCCCCCTCATTCTTAAACATGATATTTTATGGAAGTGGTTTTAGTTTGTGACACTACACACACACACGAACACGCGCTCACACATCCACACGAACGCACATAAATACACCCACCCACACACACACACACAAGTAAAGTTATTTAGCAAAACTAAATATCTGCGAATGATAATTTAGAAGAATAACTATCATCACTAAAACATCCAAAATTGCCAGATGTGAGAATTACGAGAATATAACATTTTAAAAGGAGAAATGAAAAAAAAAATGGTATGATAAAAGCTTTACGCGATGTTAACATTTGTAACCATGCTAACATTTGTAACCACGTTTTTATTTTATTTTTAAGATAGACATTCTTCAGATCACTTTGATTGTTGAACAGCTGACTAATGTGTGCCTTGCCTTCCTGAAAAGGTACAAATGAGCGAATGAGCTCAAGTATTAGTGAGAAAGAAAGCGAAGGAGCGCCTCATTGTAGCAGAGCTGGAAGTTGTCAGCGACCCACAGCTGATGACTTGCGCCATGATCAGTGAACCAGAACCATCCAGACCCTGCTCCACCTCTCCGTGGTGCCTCCAGTAACAGACTAACCTGCCTAGTCTGGCCAAGCGAGTAGGGATCGAAGAGGGAAGACAACCATATTCTAAAAATATGCTGAAGTCGGATGTGTTTGGCCTTAAAGGCGCATTTATCAGCAGTTACATTGCTAACCACAACACAACGGACACACGCCCACTTAACGCCCTTTTAAGGACGGATGTTGAAAAGGTGTACTCCTTTAGTCATCGGGCGAACACAAGTAAGTATTAGTGAGTAATAGCTGTGCCCGAAGCTGGTAAAATGATCCAGAAATTAACATTCGGTGCAAGTATGGTAAACCAAGTATTGAGACAGTTAACAAAGAAACATCTACAACAGAAGATATAGCGCCGATCAGTAAAAACAAACAAACATCTAATACAAAACACACACACGTGTAGTTAAATCAATATAGAAAGTTAGACAACACGGAAATGAGATGTTTGAGAATGGCTGATGGAGTGACCACAAGAGACAAAATCGAAAGCGATGTTATGAGAGAGAGAGAGAGAGAGAGAGAGAGAGAGAGAGAGAGAGAGAGAGAGTGTGTGTGTGTGTGTGTAGAAGCAGTTTATTTTATTTTTTTGCGATTCACCAACTTTCACCTATGGCGAAGTACCTAGAGACTAGGAACTGAAATTTGCGTCTTAATCCGTTTTACCCTGGTAGCCGTGTGCACAGGTGTCCCTCGCCGCACAGGCAGATAACTCCGTCTTCGGAGGTACTCATATATTGTCCGTCGGTGAGTAATTGACGATTTAAGTCGGGCCTCGCTGCTGAGACCAGGGGTGGTTGCTGCAGAGAGAAATCATAAATAAAAATCCCAACTGGTGCAGCCAGGATTGGAACTCACAACCTCTCTGTCTCGAGACCAGCGTCTTGTTTCGAGGCCAACCATTCCCCCTCTAGTTTTTTGTCTTTACCTCCTCTAAAGTCGTTTAGCTCTTTTTATAGTTTTTTAGCTCTCTTTAGGGTTATTCAATTCTCTTGCAAAGCTCTCTATTCTTTTTAAAACTATCTTTAGTCTTTTTTTAATCTCTATCTTTGGTTTCTTTTCAGCTATTGTTGTAGTCTTGGTTAGCTGCCTATAGTCTTTTTAGGTCTGTTTAGAGTTTATTTATAGCTTTCTTCAGGGTATATTTTTTCTCGTTTGTATCGAGACTATCCAGTCCCCCCCCCCCCCCCCCCACGAACTAGTTTAGAATAACAAACAAAGACAAGAAATAACTTAGTTTAACCATCTGGAGAGACTGTCTAGTGATGTCGTACTATACAAGACATACAGAAATAAAATAGTGAAGTAGACAGAGATAGAGACAGTTTTAGACACCGTCGGAGTGGCAAGATTAGAGAAACTCTACCCTGAGTCTACTACTAGATGAACATGACCCGGAACTTTCATCCCTAAGGTTTATTTCTAAAGATGGTGATGATCAAACCACGTCCATCTGAAGTGTTACTAAGGCTTGCTTAGTACTAAGTAAGTACTTACTCAAATTCGCCCAGAATAAAAAAAAATTAACCTGGAAGGAAAAAGCAGTGGAAGAAGTAGACCTCTTTGTACATCTTGCAGGCAACATAGATCAATGGTAAAGGTATAGAAATGCAGCCAAATAAGAAGCTGCAGTAAAGCTGATTGTAAATGAGAAATGGAAGAAAAATCATCGTTAGATTTTATGTTGTACATTACTTACGTAAAGCTATAAACTATATTATTTTAAAAAAGTAAAGTACCCCCGTCACGCCAAGTGGTGTTTAGAGAATATGGTGTTAGTGACCATAAATTTTACAGACCTTCGGCACATGATTTTTGGGGTAATGTGGTTGGTATTATGCCCGTGCCGCTTTACTTTCCCAGAAAAAAAATCCGGTACCCATTAAAGCCTGGGTGAACCGGAAGCCGTCGGTTGGGATCGAACCCTACCTCTTGTCCTTTGTAGTAAGGCTTGCTGTCTGAGAGGGAAATTCCGGAACCATCCAAGTTTGTGAAGTTTACAGCTATAGAAGAATTGATGGCTGACGTCATTTTATCTACAGCCGCCCCTGCTAGCAAATGTGAACATATCACAACTTTGGATGATTCCTTTCAACCCGCAGGTCGTGTTAAAAATATAGATGGATGTGGTGAAACAAACTTTAGGTAGGCCATGTCATATATCGGCAGGTCATGTCACATATCAGTAGGTAATGTCACATCTAGGTAGGTCATGTCACATATCGGTAGGTCAAGTCAGATCGCGGTAGGTCATATCACATCTCGGTGGGTTGTGTCACATCTCGGTAAGTCATGTCACATCTCGGTAGGTCATGTCACATCTCGGTAGATCATGTCAGATCTCGGTAATTCGTGTCACATCTCGGTAGGTCATTTCATATCTCGATAGGTCCACTACTCGATAGGTCATGTCACATCTCGGTAGGTGAAATAAAAACTTGATAGTTCATGTGACCTCTCAGTAGGACAAGCAAACCTTTGTTGGGTCAAGCGGCAGCTCAGTAGGTCTCTCACACACACACTCTCTTTCTGTAAGCAACATCACCCAACAGCGCGTCAAAGAAACTCTCGGCAGGTCAAGCCACCTCTCATCACGTCACACAAAATATCTGTAAATTACCTGACCTTTCAGTAGGTCAAACAAATTCTCTCTAAACTATTTCACCTCTCACTAGGTCAATACGACTCTCAGTAAGTCATCTCATCTCTCACTAGGTCAATACAACTCTCAGTAAGTCATCTCAACTCTCACTAGGTCAATAAAACTCGTAAGTCATCTCACCTCTAACTAGGTCAATATAACTCTCAGTAAGTCATCTCATCTCTCACTAGGTCAATACAACTCTCAGTAAGTCATCTCGCCTCTCACTAGGTCAATAAAACTCGTAAGTCATCTCATCTCTCACTAGGTCAATAAAACTCGTAAGTCATCTCACCTCTAACTAGGTCAATATAACTCTCAGTAAGTCATCTCATCTCTCACTAGGTCAATACAACTCTCAGTAAGTCATCTCGCCTCTCACTAGGTCAATAAAACTCGTAAGTCATCTCATCTCTCACTAGGTCAATACAACTCTCAGTAAGTCATATCATCTCTCACTAGGTCAATAAAACTCGTAAGTCATCTCACCTCTCACTAGGTCAATACAACTCTCAATAAGTCATATCATCTCTCACTAGGTCAATAAAACTCGTAAATCATCTCACCTCTCACTAGGTCAATAAAATATCAATAAGTCATCTCACCTCCCACTAGGCCAATACAACTCTCAGTAAGTCATATCATCTCTCACTAGGTCAATAAAACTCGTAAGTCATCTCACCTCCCACTAGTTCAATACAACTCTCAGTAAGTCATCTTACCTTTGATTAGGTCAATAACTCTCAGTAAGTCATCTCACCTATCATTAGGTCAAACAAAATTTGTGTAAATCATCTGACCTTTCAGTAGGTCAAACAAAATGTGTGTAAATCGTCTGACCTTCCAGTAGATCAAACAAAATTTGTGTAAATCGTCTGACCTTTCAGTGGGTCAAACAAAATTTGTGTAAATCGTCTGACCTTTCAGTGGGTCAAACAAAATTTGTGTAAATCGTCTGACCTTTCAGTGGGTCAAACAAAATGTGTGTAAATCGTCTGACCTTTCAGTAGGTCAAACAAAATCTGGGTAGGACATTTTATCTCGCACTTTGAAAAAAAAAACTGTTTACAAAATAGAAAAGAAAAACTATCTTTACAACGTTATCCCATTACACGGGTCTGCCAGTATTGAGAGGGGGGAGGGAGGGGGTCTTAACAGAAATGGACTATATACATCTTGTCCTGAGCTGTCGCTGCCAGTTGGTGTTCGGGTTTGAGTTTTTTTTTTTAATTCACCCCACAGATAGAAAAAAAAACACAGAGAAACAAAACATTTGACGCGACCGGAATTGGCAGCCATTGTAAATTATAAAACAGATATATAAGAAGAGACGAAACAAATACTCAAGAAAAGGCCATTCAACAATATTATGATTTGTTATTATTAATCTTTAAATTTTGTCATTGTGCTAGAATATAACAAATTAAAACATAGTTATTCATAAAGAAAATAATAATTAATTAATTAATGTTATCAAACGCAACTATTTCATGGAAATGTAAGGTATAATAATCATCGAGTCGCATATCCTTTGCAAAACGTTGCATTCACCACAGTCCGTCTGAAAGAAACTCTGTCTCTAGCCACATCTCCCACAAAACGTTAAATTCACTACAGCTCGTTTAATGAAAGAAACACTGTCTCTAGTCACATCTCCCACAAAACGTTACATTCACCACAGCTCGTTTAATGAAAGAAACCCTGTCTCTAGTCACATCTCCCACAAAACGTTACATTCACCACAGCTCGTTTAATGAAAGAAACTCTGTCTCTAGCCACATCTCCCACAAATCGTTACATTCACCACAGCTCGTTTAATGAAAGAAACTCTGTCTCTAGCAACATCTCCCACAAACCGTTACATTCACCACAGCTCGTTTAATGAAAGAAACTCTGTCTCTAGCCACATCTCCCACAGACCGTTACATTCACCACAGCTCGTTTAATGAAAGAAACTCTGTCTCTAGCCACATCTCCCACAGACCGTTACATTCACCACAGCTCGTTTAATGAAAGAAACTCTGGCTCTAGTCACATCTCCCACAGACCGTTACATTCACCACAGCTCGTTTAATGAAAGAAACTCTGGCTCTAGTCACATCTCCTACAGACCGTTACATTCACCACAGCTCGTTTAATGAAAGAAACTCTGTCTCTAGCCACATCTCCCACAGACCGTTACATTCACCACAGCTCGTTTAATGAAAGAAACTCTGGCTCTAGTCACATCTCCCACAGACCGCTACATTCACCACAGCTCGTTTAATGAAAGAAACTCTGTCTCTAGTCACATCTCCTACAGACCGTTACATTCACCACAGCTCGTTTAATGAAAGAAACTCTGTCTCTAGTCACATCTCCTACAGACCGTTACATTCACCACAGCTCGTTTAATGAAAGAAACTCTGTCTCTAGTCACATCTCCCACAGACCGTTACATTCACCACAGCTCGTTTAATGAAAGAAACTCTGTCTCTAGTCACATCTCCCACAAACCGTTACATTCACCACAGCTCGTTTAATGAAAGAAACTGTCTCTAGTCACATCTCCCACAAAACGTTACATTCACCACAGCTCGTTTAATGAAAGAAACTCTGTCTCTAGCCACATCTCCCACAGACCGTTACATTCACCACATCTCGTTTAATGAAAGTGTCTCTAGCCACATCTCCCACAGACCGTTACATTCACCACAGCTCGTTTAATGAAAGAAACTCTGTCTCTAGCCACATCTCCCACAGACCGTTACATTCACCACAGCTCGTTTAATGAAAGAAACTCTGTCTCTAGCCACATCTCCCACAGACCGTTACATTCACCACAGCTCGTTTAATGAAAGAAACTCTGGCTCTAGTCACATCTCCCACAGACCGTTACATTCACCACAGCTCGTTTAATGAAAGAAACTCTGGCTCTAGTCACATCTCCTACAGACCGTTACATTCACCACAGCTCGTTTAATGAAAGAAACTCTGTCTCTAGCCACATCTCCCACAGACCGTTACATTCACCACAGCTCGTTTAATGAAAGAAACTCTGGCTCTAGTCACATCTCCCACAGACCGCTACATTCACCACAGCTCGTTTAATGAAAGAAACTCTGTCTCTAGTCACATCTCCTACAGACCGTTACATTCACCACAGCTCGTTTAATGAAAGAAACTCTGTCTCTAGTCACATCTCCTACAGACCGTTACATTCACCACAGCTCGTTTAATGAAAGAAACTCTGTCTCTAGTCACATCTCCCACAGACCGTTACATTCACCACAGCTCGTTTAATGAAAGAAACTCTGTCTCTAGTCACATCTCCCACAAACCGTTACATTCACCACAGCTCGTTTAATGAAAGAAACTGTCTCTAGTCACATCTCCCACAAAACGTTACATTCACCACAGCTCGTTTAATGAAAGAAACTCTGTCTCTAGCCACATCTCCCACAGACCGTTACATTCACCACATCTCGTTTAATGAAAGTGTCTCTAGCCACATCTCCCACAGACCGTTACATTCACCACAGCTCGTTTAATGAAAGAAACTCTGGCTCTAGTCACATCTCCCACAGACCGTTACATTCACCACAGCTCGTTTAATGAAAGAAACTCTGGCTCTAGTCACATCTCCCACAGACCGTTACATTCACCACAGCTCGTTTAATGAAAGAAACTCTGTCTCTAGTCACATCTCCTACAGACCGTTACATTCACCACAGCTCGTTTAATGAAAGAAACTCTGTCTCAAGCCACATCTCCCACAGACCGTTACATTCACCACATCTCGTTTAATGAAAGAAACTCTGTCTCAAGCCACATCTCCCACAGACCGTTACATTCACCACAGCTCGTTTCATGAAAGAAACTCTGTCTCTAGTCACATCTGCCACAGACCGTTACATTCACCATGGCCCATCTAATAGGATCTCTATCTTTAGCCAGGTCTCACAATTCTGTTGTCATGTTCAAGGTCTCCTTAATGTCTTAAAACCACCTTCTTCTTGGTCTGCCCCTGATGCGCCACCCAGGAACCGTGGCTTCTATGATTGTTCTTTTTAGCCCGTTGTGTCTTTTGATGTGGCCATAGTTATTTCATTTCCTCTGTTCAACGGTATTTCTAAGTTGTTTTTTTTAAACGTATCCATCTTTTAATAAGTCTTCATTGCTCTTTTTCATTATCCAAGTTATATTATACATTTTGTTTCGAATGAATCGATTTTCTTCCTTGCTGTTTGCGAGATTGTCCATGATTCACAACCATATGTTGCTATCGGGAAGATGCAATATATATAATACTACACCTTACCAAAAATGCAAAGTAATAAAAGTGATGTAATCAAAATGACGTAATCAAGGTATTTTATGCAAATATTAACACGAGTCTGTGTTTGGGAGATTATAAGCTTGAACAAATTGCGCATTTATGGTGCTGGCAAAGCGGTGCTCGATAAATACAAATAATGGTGTGGTGTGGTTGTGGGATGGTATTAAAAAAAATGACTGCCAGTCTAGGAATGTCCGGACTGACAGGGAGACATGTCACAGTTTGAGTTCAGTCACAAGGAAAGTCCCGAGTCAATGTAAGGAGACCCAACTATACTGTCATGGCTTCACGGCCATAGGTTCCTGGTTCGACTTGCCTGGCTCAGCTTGTCTGTAGATATGTCCATACAACTAGACTAACGACATTCTCATTATCCCGGAATCTTTATCTTCATATCCACACAACTAGACTAACAGTATTATCATTATCCCCATGTTTTTGCCTATATATTAACACAACTAGACTAACAGTATTCTCATCATCCCCATGTTTTCGCCTATATATTAACACAACTAGACTAACAGTATTCTCATCCTCCCCATGTTTTCGCCTATATATTAACACAACTAGACTAACAGTATTCTCATCATCCCCATGTTTTCGCCTATATATTAACACAACTAGACTAACAGTATTCTCATCATCCCCATGTTTTCGCCTATATATTAACACAACTAGACTAACAGCATTCTCATCATCCCCATGTTTTCGCCTATATATTAACACAACTAGACTAACAGTATTCTCATCATCCCCATGTTTTCGCCTATATATTAACACAACTAGACTAACAGTATTCTCATCATCCCCATGTTTTCGCCTATATATTAACACAACTAGACTAACAGTATTCTCATTATCCCGAAATCTTTATCTTCATATCTACACAACTAGACTAACGACAATCTCGTCATCCCCATATCTCCTTCATGTCCACATAAATCGATTAATCCATAATTTATATCGGGGGATATTCATTTTAACTCACTTCTCCCATACTCCTTTGCTCCACACATAACGTTTCATCTTCTTTTACACGTCTATTCTACCTTCAATCTAGACACCGGCGAGGACTAGTTAAACAACATATTGTATGTCCGGAGACATATCATAATAAATGAATATTATTATAGAGGGAAACTTCCGAGGCGATAATCAGCGAATCAATTCAGAGGAAGAGGTATGTTTACAGCACTCGGAAAAAATGACGAATAATCAACAACAGAAAAAAATATGGACCAAAGCAGGATCGAACAAAGATGTAGCAAATGGTAGCAAATATCTTTGGTGTGCTCTATATTTGGTAGCACATATCTCTGGTGTGCTCTATATTTGGTAGCATATATCTCTGATGTGCTCTATATTTGGTAGCATATATCTCTGATGTGCTCTATATTTAGTAGCACATATATCTGATGTGCTCTATATTTGTTCGATCCTGCTTTGGTCCATATTTTTTTCTGTTGTTGATTATTTGTCAATTTTTCCGAGTGCTGTAAACATACCTGTTCCTCTGAATTGATTCCCATTTTGTATGTCCACTACATTGACTCGTTTCTTACAATATTTGTCTATCACAGAACATGTACCAGCTTTTATTTTTACTTTCTTCCATGTCTTCTGATATTGTAGGTAATGCCTGTTACGTGATTTGGGCAAGTGCTCATTCTCTGTGTTAACTCTCTCTAACCACAGCCAACAATAGAGCAATTTAGCCACATATCTCTGATGTGCTCTATATTTGGTAGCACATATCTCTGATGTGCTCTATATTTGGTAGCACATATCTCTGATGTGCTCTATATTTGGTAGCACATATCTCTGGTGTGCTCTATATTTTGTAGCACATATCTCTAGTGTGCTCTATATTTGGCAGCACATATCTCTGATGTGCTCTATATTTGGTAGCACATATCTCTGATGTGCTCTATATTTGGTAGCACATATCTCTGGTGTGCTCTATATTTTGTAGCACATATCTCTGGTGTGCTCTATATTTTGTAGCACATATCTCTGGTGTGCTCTATATTTGGTAGCATATATATCTGGTGTGCTCTGTATTTGGTAGCACATATCTCTGCGAGACAACATTTGCTGCCATGAATCTAATTAAAACCAGGACCAGGAACATAATAACTGATTCATCCTTATCCCATATTCTCCGACTCACTACGTCACAAGTGGACTTCAAATCACTGGTGAAAAGATGAGACAAACCGCAAAGCTCACACTGAAATAAAATCAAGGTAATTTCGAAATAAATAATTAATTGTCTTGTTGCAAATGATAAAGTGTGTGATAAGTGCAAGCATTTTTTAATATATGACTAAATCACACCTTGACATTTAGGACGATACTTTAAGTTTAGTGCTCCTGTCCTGGCCTTGGCTATTAATCCGGGTCTCGCGCAACCTTAGGTTGTCCAGCCACTGATTTAGAGGACTTGTGTGAGACTTTCTATCGATCTGATTCGTGATCTTTCTGACGCGACAACCACTTGTTGCAGGGCCATACCCAACAGTTGACGGTCTAGGTCTCAGAAGTAGAGTTGATAAAGACCTTCTTTCATCTCCCTTAATCGTTCAACAAAGACTACTCATTGCAGCTAAATAAAGAAGGAAGGCACACATCGGTTACAAAAATGTTCTCAACGAAGTCGGATGCGCCAGACCAGAAAGTATGAATATCGCCTTACAATTGTTAGCTTTTATGGGTGTCTTGTGATATCTATGTAGGTTCAAAGAGAGTGTGTGCCTTCCTTCTTTATTTATATAATCCATATATGCGATGTGTTCTTGGTATCTCCTGCAAGGACAAAGTGACAAACGTGGAGGTCCTCATTCACACAGGCTTCCCGAATATCTACACGCTGCTCAAACAACGTAGGTTACGATGGCTTGGTCACTTGCACTGTATGAAAGATGGCCGCATGCCACAAAGATATACTCTACGGACAACAAGTAGATGGCAAAACAACTAGAGGGCGCCCAAAACTTTGATTTGTAGTCGTGTGTAAACGTGACATGAAGACTCTGAATATAAACCCTGCAGCCTGAGAAGAAATAGTTGCAGGTCGCAATGTTCGGAAACACTCTAACGCTACAACTCAAACAATCAGCAGACAGATTCATAGATAAAGAGAATACACGACGAAAGTCAAGAAAAAATAACATTTCCTAGGGGTGCAAAATCCATAGTCAACTTTGACAGATGGAGTCTAATACTATGTAGGATCCATTCTCGTGAAAGAACTGCAGTGACTTATAGTCTGTCTTTGTACTTGTTTCACACCAATTATTATGGACAATAATTGGGTGTCTCCATTTCTCATTCTGACATTAACGAGATGTCCCGGCGTATGTTCTTAATGTTCTCATTTCACATTCTGACATTAACGAGATGTCCCGGCGTATGTTCTTAATGTTCTCATTTCTCATTCTGACATTAACGAGATGTCCCGGCGTATGTTCTTAATGTTCTCATTTCTCATTCTGACATTAACGAGATGTCCCGGCGTATGTTCTTAATGTTCTCATTTCACATTCTGCAATTAAGCCCTCTCTGTTACGCCTTAATTAGATGCCACCATTTCACATTTTGACATTAATGTGATTTCTCGGCTTCTCATTTCAAATTCTCTAATTAATTTCCTGTTGCGCCTTAATTAGAAGCCAAATTGGGAAAAATAGTTAAAAGAGGGGGTTATATTTATGAAGTAATGTGCCTGGTAGCATTGGTCATCAACACAAAAAAGTGGTCACAGAGTTGAGCTACTAAGGGCTGAATTCGATCCTGATCGACGGCTTCCAGATCCACCCAACTGTTAATGGGTACCGGATTTTTCTTGGAAAGAAAGGCAGCACCGGCGTAATACCGACCACATTACCTCAAAAAGTATGTGCCGAAGGTCTATAAAAAAATATGGGCACTAACGCCGCATTCCGTGTGCACCACGTGAGACTTGTCTGTTCTTTCTTTTCTTTAAGTAATCACCTGATGAGGAGATTCAAGACTTGTCGTGTCTAACATAATCACAACTCTGCCATCTTGGTGATTACCTCCACCTGAACTGTGCAATCAGTCTAAAAACAGTTCGACATAACTCGTGGTTGGGTTTGTTTTTTTCTTTAAGCAACGCAATTGCTGCAGCTATAACCACACACACATAGACGTTCAGCTGGTAAACAAAAATAAATTGTGTTCCAATACATTGAGAGATTGTCAGGGTACAAGAATGTAAACACACAAACTGGTGATTAAAGCTATCGTCTAATGAACGCTATCTGATCAGCATGGCCGAGCACGTGACGTCCTCATTCTGGTCTCATGTCGTGATGTCAAAAGCTGAGGTCAGGTGGTGTACTTGTCAAGGTCGTCTATTTATGGAAACTGCAGCAAGACGATGCCGTACGTCAGGTAGATGCCAAACAGCTGCAAGTTGACGGAATAGAGAAAAGTCAACAGATAATGATACAAGTTAATAAATAAACATTATCTATCGGATGACGCGTATGATGGCAATGATGAGTTTCAATGTGGAATTGATAAATTAGCGAAAGTTGTGCTGACCTTTAACCTCTGGCCGACATGCAAACTCTTCTGCTCCACGCTTGACCAGTGAAATACTCTTAATTTTGTAAAGGGTTCTGCTTTTAAAAAAACCTGGCACATCTGCACAATATTATTTTCAACGCCGTCATCGAATTCCTTTCTTAACCCCTGCCTGCTTGTCAGAATTGTTTGTTTTCATCGCCAACAAGAGGATGGTCTCAATCAGTTATGGTTTGTCGATCCTGGCGTCACAATTAATTATGTGTTAATCAATACGTCATTTCCATGAGCTCTGCTTCCACAAATGAAATCTATTAATCTGTTATCCCTTTGGTATAATTAAATCCTCGCAAATGTGTTGTCTATTAATCTTTTAATTCCTTTGGACTAATAAAATCCTAATTGCCCTATTGTCTATTAATCTTTTAATTCCTTTGGCCTAATGAAATCCTAATTGCCCTATTGTCTATTAATCTTTTAATTCCTTTGGCCTAATGAAATCCTACCGGCCCTATTATCTATTAATTCGTTAACCAGACTACGTAAATTATTTCCGCCAGTGTTTAGAACTGTGTCGTTGTGTATTCTGACTTGTATTATTCTGTTCAATGTCTACAGTTTGTTTGCTATACCCAATGAAGGCTTTTGTCGAAACGTTGTAGTTTGTCTTGTCTGTCTGTTGGTCTAGCTGGTAAATACCAGTTTATGTTTATTTCCTTTACTTTCACACACTTGTCACGTGATAGTTAGTTCATCTGCTCATTTATGCAAATGTCAAGTACGAGACTCGAATCGGCGTCTTAGCACGCGAGTTACCTCCCATATGTGCTCGGCCGCCTATCCTGAATTTTCGAAGACTTCTGGGTAGTGTTTCTTCAAGCATCGAAATTCACGATGCGAGGTGGCATTACTCACGTCCCAGAGTACTAACCTGGTATCCTTTTCTGCAAACGGCTGGGTCGACCGCGAGGGTATTTTTTTCTCCCAACAACGAGGACAACTCACATTGTTTCCAGCGGGAATAGAACACGGGTTGTCCGTAAATCGGTTAGCCAGTCGGGTGGTTTTCCCAACTCGGTTACCGAGGCCCCCATTTGTGTCTTTCCACAAATATAAAATACATATGCTTCATCTAACAAGAAAATAAGTTCTTTAATGTTATGTAGAGCCAGTCTTAACATATGGATATGAATCATGGACAATAGGACAACAGACAAGAAAATCACTGGAGTCTGTAGAAATGTGGTTTTACAGAAGAATGTTGAGAATACCATGGACAGCTAAGAAGTGTAATGAAAACGTTCTGAAATAGGCCAAAGCAAAAAGAGAATTAAATTCCAATATTAGGAAGAAACAATCATCATTTTTTGGTCATGTAATGAGAAGAGAACAGCTGGAGTATATTCTGACAACTGGGAAAATTGAGGGATGAAGAGTTAGAGGTAAGCAAAGAGAAAATATATCAGACAGCTTAAGAGAATGGCTTGGCAGAATGTCAACAACAGAGATGATAAATAACTGTCGAGATCGTAAGTTGTGGCGAGGCATGATCACTTACGCCAGCAGGCCCGGTACTTGATGATGATGATTCTTCTGTTACATATTCAAACAAATTAGAAGAAGTTGTACTTTGAAACTTAACAATTGTTGGTGTTACAATTGTTGGTGTTACAATTGTTGGTGTTAGAATTGTTGGTGTTACAATTGTTGGTGTTACAATTTGAATATTATACCCGCCTCAGATTTGTGAATTGTGTTATCTCTTTGTTCAAGCATTCATCATCATCACGTGCCATACCGGTTGGCGTAGGTGATCATGTCCCTCCACAATCTTCTATCTACAGTGCATCGTATCAGTTCTGTTGTTGACTGTTTTCCATGCCATTACACCAAGCTATCCAGTATTTTCTCTCTTTGTCGTCCGCGATCTCTCTTTCTTTTATTTTGCCAGTTGTAACCAAGTATTCCAACTTTCCTCTTCTCATGATGTGCCCGAAAAATGTTGATTGCTTCTTTCTGATGTTTTTTAAGAGCTCCCTTTTTGTGTTGGCCTCTTTGAGAACTTCCTCATTGGTCTTTTTATCTGTCCAGGGAACTTTCAACATTCTTCTGAGAAATTCCATCTCTGTGGCCTCCAATCATCTTTTCATTTGTTTGTCTATTGTCCATGATTCGCTTCCGTAGGTCAGAATTGGTTCTATATAGCACCGATGTACTCTCTTTCTCATTTTTATTGACATAGATTTGTTGCATAAGATATTTTTAACCTTCTGAAATGCTACTTTGGCCTGAGTTATTCTGCTTTTTATTTCTGTGGTACATCTCCCATCTTCAAGCATTAGTTTACTGTAAATGTCAACAATAACTTGAAAATGTAAAATTGAAATAAACAAAAGAATAGGTACGGCAAAAAGTAATGTTAATGCCATGATAAATATATACTAACATCAAAACAAATAACAGCAGGGCTAAAAAAAAGAATAGCAAAATGTTATGTCTTCTCAATATTCCTGTATAGTGCAGAAACAGGGGCATTAGACAAGAAAACAGAACAGAAAATTGAAGCTTTTGAAATGTGGATTTATAGAAGAATAGGTAGAATTAGATGGAAAGAAAAGAAAACAAACGATGAAGTTTTAAAACAACTAAAAATAAAAACAGAACTACTAAATACAATTAAGACAAGACAAGTGAAATTTTGGAGGCACGTTAAAAGACACAACAGCCTACTAAAAGTAATATTGGAAGGGAAAATACAAGGTAAAAGAGGCAGACCAAGACTAACATGGACGAGTAACATCAAAAGATGGACAAGTAAATCTATGACAACCTGCACCATAAAAGCAAGAAGCAGAGTGGAATGGCGATCCATGGTAGCCAACCTTCGTTGCGGAGAGGGCACTCGATGATGATAATGATGATGATGATGACAATGATGATGTCAACAACAAATATCTGCTTTAGTTTAGTTGATATAAACCGTTTTCTGTGTCTGGTGTCACAAACTGAAACCACCTCCACAAAATATCAGTTTTAAGAACGAGGGGGTGTACTAGGCTCAGGACATTTTCATTCATAAACGATACACTTCTAAAGATTAAAACTAATATGCCATTTTTTGATAACAATAAACAACTGTGTCCAACAAAGCTTGTGTCTATTTCTGCGAATCATTTCAGGGGAAGAGCTATGTTTACAGCACTCGGAAAACGATCACAGATAATCAACAACAGAAAAAACAAAGAACAATAGATGTCCCATTGCAGGATCGAACTCCTATTCCTCAGCACAGCGCCTTGTCACGAGAAAACAAACGTTAATAATTTGGTCTAATTTGGTCTAATTTGGCCTAATTTTATATAATTTGGTTTAATTTGGCCTAAATTGTCTAATTTGGTCTAATTTGTCTAATTTGGTCTAATTTGATCTAATTTGGTTTAATTTGGCCTAAAGTGTCTAATTTGGTTTAATTTGGTATAATTTTGTTTGATTTGATCTAACTTGGTTTAATTTGGTCTAATTTGTCTAATTTGATCTAATTTGATCTGATTTTGTTTAATTTGGCCTAAAGTGTCTAATTTGGTTTAATTTGCCTAATTTGGCCTTGACCAACAGACCATTCATTACCTTATGGCTTGGAATACTTCTGATAACTTCGCTGCCCAACAGAAGGGCAACAGACCCCCCAATTATATCTCCCCTCGACGCTGCAAGACAAATGAGGAAGGAAAGGAGAAGAAGAGGATGTCTGCGGCCGGACTTTAACGGAGACGGGAGAGGCATATGTTTCTCTACAACAACAATGTGGAGACACGCCAAAAGACAATACGTACATTTTGTTTTAATAGTGAAAATAATGAAGAAAGTTTGTCCAGTGTTTTGTAGATCCAGTCTTGACTTATGGGAGTGAATCGTGGACAAAAGGAGAAGAGACAAGAAAATCGTTGGAGGACAGAGAAATGTCGTTTGTAGAAGAGTGTTAATGATATCACGAACAGCTAAATAGAGCAATAAGAACATTCTACAAGAGGCACCATTTTTTTACAAATAAATTCTCCGACTTAAGAGGTACCCTCATGTTTTTATCATCGAGAGTATTAATGTTTGTGTAAATCATCGAGGGTTTTAACGTTTTGTGTAAATCATCAAGATTTTAACGTTTTGAGTAAATCGTTGAGAGTTTTAACATTTTGTGTATATCATCGAGAGTGTTAACGTTTTGTGTAAATCGTCGAGAGTTTTAACATTTTGTGTAAATCATCGAGAGTGTTAACGTTTTGTGTAGATCATCGAGAGTTGTAACGTTTTGTGCAAATCATCGAGAGTTGTAACGTTTTGTGTAAATCTTCGAGAGGTGTAACGTTTTGTGTAAATCATCGAGAGTTGTAACGTTTTGTGTAAATCATCGAGAGTTGTAACGTTTTGTGTAAATCATCGACAGTTTTAACGTTTTGTGTAAATCATCGAGAGTGTTAACGTTTTGTGTAAATCATCGAGAGTGTTAACGTTTTGTGTAAATCATCGAGAGTTTTAACGTTTTGTGTAAATCATCGAGAGTGTTAACGTTTTGTGTAAATCATCGACAGTTTTAACGTTTTGTGTAAATCATCGAGAGTTTTAACTTTTTGTGTAAATCATCGAGAGTTTTAACGTTTTGTGTAAATCATCTAGAGTTTTAACGTTTTGTGTAGTTATTTCCCCAATAATTTTTCCCGGACAACGCCATTTTTGGTCTACATTTGCGCTTCAAACTGCGAAGGGTTGTTTAACGTGCGCAGAATGCACACGGGTCCCCATGTTTTTCGCCGTTTTCCGAGCGTGCTATACATAGAATTTCACTACCCAGAAATCAAGGGAGGGTTAAATCCAAAGATGCCATTTTTAAAATTACTTTTCACCGCCTGTGAAAGAGATGAACCCGGGAACTTATTGTCCAGAGGCCGATGTGTTACCTCTTTACCACGGACTCTCTCGTTTGTGATGACGCCACTGTATAACACGCACCGAGGATCTGACGAGAACACATCCTTGCCACAGCGTGGGGCTAATTGATATAAATGTCACGTGACTCGATCGAAGTGATATTGAGATTATAGCAAAAGATGGAGCTGATCACTTATGGAACAGCTGTTGTTAGAAAGAAAAATACAAGCAGTGATTGACTGTAGCCAAGTCTTTTAGATTGATTTAGAAAATGAGAAAAGAAATGGAAAGAGCTTCAATCTTGATTGTAGGTACTAAATGTATGAGGCTACTAGTAGTAGTAGTAGTTGCTGTAATAATAGTAGTAGCAGTAATTGTAGTAGTAGTAGAGTAGTAGCAGTAGAGTAGTAACAGAGTAATAGTAGCAGCAGCAGTAGCAGTAGAAGTAGTTGTAGTAGCATTACTAGTTGTAGTACGGAAGATGTACAAAAGAGGTGAGATGCAGAATGGCTCAGGCAAAAGCAGCTTTCCAAAAAAAAAATGAGGAAGATACTATGCAATCCATTTTTGACAATAGAAACAAGAAAAAGAGTTCTTAAATGTTATGTAGAGCCAGTCTTAACATATGGATGTGAATCATGGACAATAGGACAACAAACAAGAAAATCACTGGAGTATGTAGAAATGTGGTTTTACGGAGGAATGTTGAGAGTACCATGGACAGCTAAGAAGTGTAATGGAAACGTTCTGAAAGAGGCCAAAGCAAAAAGAGAGCTAATTTCCAATATTAGGAAGAAACAATCATCATTTTTGGCCATGTAATGAGAAGAACAACTGGAATATATTGTAACAACAAATGGAAAAATTGAGGGACGAAGAGATAGAGGGAAGCAAAGAGAAAATATACCAGACAGCTTAAGAGAATGGCTTGGCAGAAGGTCAACAATAGAAATGATAAATAACTGTCGAGATCGAAAGTTGTGGCGAGACACGATCACCTACGCCAGCAGGCCCGGTCTTTGATGATGATGATGAGTAGTATCAGTGGTAGCAGTAGTAGAAGCTGTCTCAGTAGTAGCAGTAGCAGTAGTATTAGTAGTAGTATTAGTAGTAGAAGCTGTAGTAGTAGTAGTAGTAGTAGTAGTAGTAGTAGTAGTAGTAGTAGATTCTGTAGTAGTAGCATCAGTAGTAGTAGTATTAACCTCCATCAGTCATAGTTGACTATGGATTTTGCATCGCACCTAGGAAATGTTATTTTTTCTTTACTGTCGCCTTGTTTTCTCTTTTTCTATGAATCTGTCTGCTACTTGTTGGAGTTGGAGCTTTAGAGTGTGTTTCCATAGATACGTCTATAAATCTGAGTTTTGGACGCTCCCTAGTTTTTCACTACCTACTGGTTGTCCATAAAGCATATCTTTTGGTATGCGACCATCTTTCATGCGGTATAAGTGGCCATGTCAGGGTGACCTATGTTGTTTGAGTTACAAAAGACTGACGAACTTCATTTATGGTTTTAGTTAGTTAATATACGTCTTCATCCATGTTTTCCCCATCTTATAGCCTATATGGACTTCCGATCAATATGGCGGATAGGCGGCAAGGAACTGTTGAAGCAATGTCTGAAAGGGTTTCTTTTTGCAGTTTCCTCATATTCCAAGTCTGGCTAGCTGTTGGGACTACTGAGATTAGTACTCTGTGCATACCGTGAGCTGTGTGTTTCATCCGGATGGTGTTTCTAAATTCAGATTGCTTACGATGAATGATGATATCGAATGATGGACAGTTCAGGTGCCTTCACTGTCGGTGCAAATACGCCTTTTGTCTTTTGGCATGTGCTGTGCTTGCTACAATGAGGACTGCAGCTGCCTTTCTTTGTTTGGATATTCGATGAGATGTTAATTTGGATGATATCACTGGCGGTTAAGTAACTATAGATTTTAATTCGTTTGCAGTGATACCGGGGCCTTCGACTAACTATAACTATAGCATATATAATATTAATATTATATGATATATATATAAAGTAAAAAGTAAAGTACTCCCGTCACGCCAAGTGGCGTATAGGTGTTAGTGATAAATATGGTGTTAGTGACCCTACATTTTACAGACCTTCAGTACATGATTTTTGGGGTAATGTGGTCGGTATTACGCTCGTGCTGCTTTACTTTCCCAGAAAAAAATCCTGTACCCATTTAAGGCTGGGTGAACCCGGAAGCCGTCGGTTGAGATCGAACCCTACCCCTTGTCTTTTGTAGTCCTGTTCACTAACCACTGAGCTATCGCGGTTCCCCATGTAAATATACGTTCATGTAAAAACAAAATCTCAATTATGACTGAATAAAGTAAAGAAAAACAGGACAGACCAGACATCACTGTAACTAAATAACATAATAAATACCGTCTGTCAACATGATCTAAACAACAAAGATAACAAAATCCCGAACACTGCACAACATACAACACGGCTGTTCGCTTTAATTTCAATGTGGCATTTTAGTAACAATCATCAAAATGTTGCTACATAATAAAAGAAGATGTCATGAGGAAAGTACATTCCACTCATTTTTGACACTGATCTTTTGTCGGAGTGGTTCACTTTTGTAATACTGGGCACCTATAGGAATATTCTAGAATAGTTAATGTTTATGCTGTTGATATTTTAACCCAATAATATTTATACTGTCGATATTTTAACCCAATAATATTTATACTGTCGATATTTTAACCCAGTAATATTTATACTGTCGATATTTTAACCCAATAATATTTATACTGTCGATATTTTAACCCAATAATATTTATACTGTCGATATTTTGTCATCTGTTATCGAGTGCCGTCTCCACAACGAAGGTTGGCTACCATGGAGCGCGATTCTGCTCTGTCTCTGTTGATATTTTAGCCTAATAATATTTATACAATAACCATATTTTAACCTAATAATATTTATACAATATCCATATTTTAGCCTAATAATATTTATACAATATCCATATTTTAGCCTAATAATATTTATACAATATCCATATTTTAGCCTAATAATATTTATACAATATCCATATTTTAGCCTAATAATATTTATACAATATCCATATTTTAGCCTAATAATATTTATACAATATCCATATTTTAGCCTAATAATATTTATACAATATCCATATTTTAGCCTAATAATATTTATACAATAACCATAATTTAATCTAATAATATTTATACAATAACCCTATTTTAACCTAATAATATTTATGAGAAGAAATATTTCAAAGTTTGACTAATTTGATCCTTTCTGGTGTCAAGTATGTTTATGTTAACCACAACTGTTGTAGGAGTTTACGTTATTGTATCTCTGATGATAATTGTTAGTGTACTCAAGCAAGATTGGGAGCCGCGATAGCTCACTGGTTAGTGTACTCAAGCAAGATTGGGAGCCGCGATAGCTCACTGGTTAGTGTACTCAAGCAAGATTGGCAGCCGCGATAGCTCACTGGTTAGTGTACTCAAGCAAGATTGGGAGCCGCGATAGCTCACTGGTTAGTGTACTCAAGCAAGATTGGCAGCCGCGATAGCTCACTGGTTAGTGTACTCAAGCAAGATTGGCAGCCGCGATAGCTCACTGGTTAGTGTACTCAAGCAAGATTGGGAGCTGCGATAGCTCACTGGTTAGTGTACTCAAGCAAGATTGGCAGCCGCGATAGCTCACTGGTTAGTGTACTCAAGCAAGATTGGGAGCCGCGATAGCTCACTGGTTAGTGTACTCAAGCAAGATTGGGAGCTGCGATAGCTCACTGGTTAATGTACTCAAGCAAGATTGGGAGCTGCGATAGCTCACTGGTTAGTGTACTCAAGCAAGATTGGGAGCTGCGATAGCTCACTGGTTAGTGTACTCAAGCAAGATTGGGAGCTGCGATAGCTCACTGGTTAGTGTACTCAAGCAAGATTGGCAGCTGCGATAGCTCACTGGTTAGTGTACTCAAGCAAGATTGGGAGCTGCGATAGCTCACTGGTTAGTGTACTCAAGCAAGATTGGGAGCTGCGATAGCTCACTGGTTAGTGTACTCAAGCAAGATTGGCAGCCGCGATAGCTCACTGGTTAGTGTACTCAAGCAAGATTGGGAGCCGCGATAGCTCACTGGTTAATGTACTCAAGCAAGATTGGGAGCCGCGATAGCTCACTGGTTAATGTACTCAAGCAAGATTGGGAGCCGCGATAGCTCACTGGTTAATGTACTCAAGCAAGATTGGCAGCTGCGATAGCTCACTGGTTAGTGTACTCAAGCAAGATTGGCAGCTGCGATAGCTCACTGGTTAGTGTACTCAAGCAAGATTGGGAGCTGCGATAGCTCACTGGTTAGTGTACTCAAGCAAGATTGGGAGCCGCGATAGCTCACTGGTTAATGTACTCAAGCAAGATTGGGAGCCGCGATAGCTCACTGGTTAGTGTACTCAAGCAAGATTGGGAGCCGCGATAGCTCACTGGTTAATGTACTCAAGCAAGATTGGGAGCCGCGATAGCTCACTGGTTAATGTACTCAAGCAAGATTGGGAGCCGCGATAGCTCACTGGTTAGTGTACTCAAGCAAGATTGGGAGCCGCGATAGCTCACTGGTTAGTGTACTCAAGCAAGATTGGGAGCCGCGATAGCTCACTGGTTAGTGTACTCAAGCAAGATTGGCAGCCGCGATAGCTCACTGGTTAGTGTACTCAAGCAAGATTGGGAGCTGCGATAGCTCACTGGTTAGTGTACTCAAGCAAGATTGGCAGCTGCGATAGCTCACTGGTTAGTGTACTCAAGCAAGATTGGCAGCTGCGATAGCTCACTGGTTAGTGTACTCAAGCAAGATTGGGAGCTGCGATAGCTCACTGGTTAGTGTACTCAAGCAAGATTGGCAGCTGCGATAGCTCACTGGTTAGTGTACTCAAGCAAGATTGGCAGCCGCGATAGCTCACTGGTTAGTGTACTCAAGCAAGATTGGCAGCTGCGATAGCTCACTGGTTAGTGTACTCAAGCAAGATTGGGAGCTGCGATAGCTCACTGGTTAGTGTACTCAAGCAAGATTGGGAGCTGCGATAGCTCACTGGTTAGTGTACTCAAGCAAGATTGGCAGCTGCGATAGCTCACTGGTTAGTGTACTCAAGCAAGATTGGGAGCTGCGATAGCTCACTGGTTAGTGTACTCAAGCAAGATTGGCAGCTGCGATAGCTCACGGGTTAGTGTACTGAACTACAAAGACAAGAGGTTGGGTTCGGTGCTGATCGACGGCTTCCGGGTTCACCCAGCCTTAAATGGGTACCGGATTTTTTTGGGGGAAAGTAAAGCGGCACGGATGTAATACCGACCATATTTCCCCAAAAAGCATGTGCCGAAGGTCTATAAAAATTATGGTCACTAACACCATATTTCCTAAACGTCACTTGGCGTGACGGGGCTCTTTACTTCTTTTTTTTTTTAGCTTGCTTGCGTTCGCCCGATGACTTAAGGAGTGTACCTCGTCATCATCCGCCCTTAAAAGGACGTTAAGTAGGCGTGTCTGCGTTGTGTTGTTGTTTACAGCATAACTGTGATATTTGCGCCTTTTGGCCCAACACATCCGACTTCAGCACGACATTTTTGAGTACCGAGTTGTCTTCCCTCTTCGATCCCTGCTCGCTTGGCCAGACTAGACAGGTTAGTCTGTTACTAGAGGCACCGCGGAGAGGTGGAGCAGGGTCTGCATGGTTCTGGTTCACCGATCCTGGCGCAAGCCATCAGCTGTGGGTCGCTGATAACTTCCAGCTCTGCTGCTGGGAGGCGCGCCTTCGCCTCCTTTTTTTTTTTTTTTTTAAATAGCAGAATTAGCGTTAAAGAACAGTGCAGAAATACGAGATATGATGTTGTTGTTGAGTTCGCCAGCTTTCAACTCTGACGAAGTCCCTAGAGACTAGGAACTGAATTTTGCGTGTTAATCCATTTTCCCCTGGCTGCCGTGTGCACAGGGGTTCCTCGCCGCACAGGCAGATAACTCCGACTTCGGAGGTACTCATGTTTTTTTCCGTCGATGAGTAACTGACGTTTCAAGCCGGGCCTCGCTGCTGAGTCCAGCGGTGGTTGTCGCAAAGAGAAATCATAAATAAAAATTCCAACTGGTGTAGCCGAGATTTGAACCCACAATCTCTCTGTCCCGAGGCCACCGTCTTGCCTCGAGACCAAACAGTCCCCCAAGGACTTGGAATATGAGGAAACTGCAACAAGGAACACTTTTCATGCATAGCCTGCAATGGTTCCTGCCGCCTATCCACCATATACCAGAAGTTCACGTCCTCCCGAAAGTGATGATCGTCATATTTCTTTAAAAATGTATAGCGCTTGATGATGTTAGGCCATTGTTGTTGACTCCAATTTCGAACATACAAACACACAGTTAGTCGTCAGATTATCCCCGTCGCACATCAAACAACAGACCGTAAGATTAGCGTAAAGCCGGTCTAGGGATTTACTATGAGCCATTACGATGACGTAGCACACATAACAATGTCGGACGCACTGCAATGACGCGCCCTTTAGAATCCTGATTATTCTAGGGAATGTAGCCTACGACGAACAGAACACGGTGCAAATTCCCTAAAGAGATAAAACTGCGGCTGACGAAGCATTTCACATTAATAAGTAACATGGAAATAACTTGCGTCAAGCAAATCCATCAACGGTCATGAACAGCACCAATGTAACGTAAAGCGCAGAACAAGCCTAGACGATGGAATGTCGCATTCACAACACTTGATTTGTCGAAAATGGAATATCGCCGGCGTACGACATTGTTTTATCAGCGCAGATGTAATAAGTAGATCATTATCTTGACTTTAACACTTAGGAGTGCGATGGAGAACCGAAATTAATCAGATATCGAATGCACTTTTTGCAGCGATCGAGAGAACGTGGACTAGGTCCGCCATCTTAGAAACGGAAGTCCATATATACGAGATATGACAAAGCATCCAAAAATATCAACTATAATCAAGAGAAGAAGGTGGTCAAGGTAATAGGGTAGGGAATGCCTGCCCATACAGCCCAATTAGAAGACATTGAAGCGGGGCAATTGTTTGCCCTTCCCAGGTCTTAGAGCCTGAAGATTAATCCGCGGGAGTTTATAGAAGATAGCTTGAACTGACCAATCAGTGCCACGTTCAGCTGAGCGGCTACCAATGGAACAAGAGAAATAAAATAGTCCGGACTGGGGAAAATTTGGAAAAGGTAGAAGAGAGAGGAAAGGATTCAGAGGAACACTTTAGGACCGGCAGTCGACCTGGCAAGTCGATATGTATGACGAGACTTTTAAACGCTGCTAGAGACTCACAGTATAGTTCTATCAGAACCTGGTCATGATCATCCATCGGGCTGTCGCCCAGATCCACTAGTTTAGAACAGAATTAATAGACGGCCACTTGACCAGACTGAGCGATTCATATTAAAGTTGTTTGTATTCGATAACGAGAAGTTCTTGTTTTACTTTGCTCACGTGTGTGCTGTCCGAAAGATTGAAGGTGTGTCTGTCCATGCCTGTCGGTGAACCAGTCTGAGGTACGGGGGATGCAGGTCAGTTTTGGAAGTCTCTTCCTATGATGAGTTTGCAGATAGATGAATGTATGTGGTCTGTCACTGCCCCATCATATGTTGACCATGTGATGAGAAGGGACAACAACAAAAATCCCAAAGCAGGCCCTCAAATGAGAACCGGGGGGTAACAGAAAAAAAGAGGTCGACCTGGAAAAACACTAAAAAAAGAACATTAAAGCTAGAGGCAACAACAGCAGGCATCAGATCTCTCGCTGAGATTGAGCAACTCGCTCAGAACAGAACCATGTAGCGAGATATAATACAGGCCATGTAGCGAGATACAATACAGGCCCTGTGCAAGGTCTGACACTTGAAAGATCGTCGGACACAAGAGTACAAGAATCTAGATTGTCTGTCCTATGTGCCGTCTTCGGCTTGAAAGGACGATAGGCAGACAGACAGACGGACAGACAGACGGACAGATAGACAGACAGACAGACAGACGGACGGACAGACAGACAGACGGACGGACGGACAGACAGACAGACGGACAGACAGACGGACAGATAGA
>JAVIAB010000124.1:107546353-107585949 GCA_032433765.1 Megaustenia siamemsis
GCTCTAACAGCTGCTGTCGACATTCTAACTGTTCGCTCTAACAGCTGCTGTCGACATTCTAACTGTTCGCTCTAACAGCTGCTGTCGACATTCTAACTGTTCGCTCTAACAGCTGCTGTCGACATTCTAACTGTTCGCTCTAACAGCTGCTGTCGACATTCTAACTGTTCGCTCTAACAGCTGCTGTCGACATTCTAACTGTTCGCTCTAACAGCTGCTGTCGACATTCTAACTGTTCGCTCTAACA
The DNA here is from genome assembly GCA_032433765.1 of Megaustenia siamemsis. NCBI lineage: Eukaryota > Metazoa > Mollusca > Gastropoda > Stylommatophora > Ariophantidae > Megaustenia > Megaustenia siamemsis. The sequence continues at coordinate 107,546,601 of JAVIAB010000124.1, forward strand.
GCTGCTGTCGACATTCTAACTGTTCGCTCTAACAGCTGCTGTCGACATTCTAACTGTTCGCTCTAACAGCTGCTGTCGACATTCTAACTGTTCGCTCTAACAGCTGCTGTCGACATTCTAACTGTTCGCTCTAACAGCTGCTGTCGACATTCTAACTGTTCGGTCTAACAGCTGCTGTCGACATTCTAACTGTTCGGTCTAACAGCTGCTGTCGACATTCTAACTGTTCGCTCTAACAGCTGCTGTCGACATTCTAACTGTTCGCTCTAACAGCTGCTGTCGACATTCTAACTGTTCGGTCTAACAGCTGCTCATATTTCTTGACATATTCTATACACATAATGATGTGTGTATCATTGTCTAATCTATACTTATATCGATATGTTTATTACCTTCTAATCTATACTTATATTGATATGTTTATTACCTTCTAATCTATACTTATATTGATATGTTTATTACCTTCTAATCTATACTTATATTGATATGTTTATTACCTTCTAATCTATACTTATATTGATATGTTTATTACCTTCTAATCTATACTTATATCGATATGCTTATCACCCTCTAATCTACACACAAACTGATGGGACATTATCGTGTATTGTCACACTCGACAAGAAATGTAGGGAACAGAACTCAATGATCATTGTCGTGGTCAATGCTGAGGTCAACAGTCTCATCTGGGATAACACCGATGAGAAAGATGCAGTCATCGCTACAGACGGATCTGTAATACGACACCAAAGGAGTGCATGGCGTTTACATCACGCTCGGCAGGCAGAATAGTCAAGGAGGACAGTGACGCTTACGTTAGACCACGAGTAGCATGACGATGGAGGTGGTGACAGTGACCAAGGCATTCATCTGGCTAAAGTCACAAGACTACACCCACGGCTGTATACTGAGTTATTCGATGAGCATGATACGAAAAGTGGAGGCGGGCTCTGTATTCATGCAATGGGTAGAGTCGTTGCAGAAGTCAAAAATACGTAAGGTCACCTTTGTCTACGTCCCAGGACATGCCCCAGAGTACGGAAAGGTTGGCGGAACGGGATGGAAGATCTGTGTTCGACTACAAATTTACCAACAGCTGGACTGTGGTCGGATCGAGTGTTTCACGGAAGTGGAGGCCTAACTTCATATGTTGGGACAACAATTCTTGGGCACGCTTACTGATCATTATGTCTTTACCGGAATTGGTGAGGGCGTATGGATATTATGCTACCCGTTTCAACGACCGGAATCGTCCATTTTGTGCAGCGCACCATCTGTACAGTTTAGTGTGCACGTTCAATAGAATAGTTTTTATGAGTGAAAAAAGTGCAATTTTACAGAACGCAACAGGTTCAATAGAACAGTATGGACGATCGAGATGAACACTTTGTTGGTTCCTGGAACGAGATGCTGAGAGGTTATGGGAATGACCCGCCTCCAGTTCATGATACCCTTTCGTTCTAAATTCTAAACTCTACATTTTAAAAATACAATTTATATAAGAAATGGGCATATTTGCCAAATTTATTTTGCCTTTGAGTTTAATCTTTACAAACTTTTAAGGCTCATGAACATCTAAGACTGCATGCTAAAAATGACGATATTATGCCAAACAGTTTCTGAGAAAAATGATGTTGAATTTGGGCATAAATTTGTGAATGGACTACAGAAGCTGTCATGGGAACCACCTTCAAACAATGACAAGCAGTGGAATGATGCTATTTTCAACCCTACGCAATGGTTATATGAAGCTTTGTTATTTATCTATATATGTTATTAATCTATATGTGTTATTTATATATATATAAGTTATTTATTTATCTATATTTTTATTTATCTATGTTTGTTATTTATTTATCTATATTTGTTATTTATCTATGTTTGTTATTTTTCTATATTTGTTATTTATTTATATTTCAAATTTATTAATATTTTTCTATTTATTTATCTATATTTGTTATTTATCTATGTTTGTTATTTTTCTATATATGTAATTTATTTATATTTTAAATTTATCGATATTTCTTATTTTTCTATATTTGTTATTTATCTATATTTTTTATTTATCTATATTTCTTATTTATTTATTTATTTATATGTGTAATTTATCTATATTTCTTATTTTTCTCTATTGTTATTTATCTATATTTGTTATTTATGTATCTATATTTGTTAATTATCTATATTTTTTATTTTTCTCTAATTGTTATTTTCACTGCATGTGTTGTTCCACCTTGTTAAATTTAACTCATTTCACATACCTGTTGCTAGATCACACATGCATCAAGATTATCTCCCCTTTATAATGATTGTTGCTATATTTATCTTTCCATATACACATCCATCTATATTTTTACTAAGGCAACTGGGCTGAAAGAGAAATCCCGGAATCACCCCAAGTTTGTGACGTCTTCAGCGACACGAGTTTTTGACGGTTGACGTCATTTTATTTGCTCGCAAAGCTGAAAACGTCACAAACTTTGGGTGATTTGATTCAGCCCGCGGGTCTGTTTACACTATAAATGTATGTTGTCTATACTTCTCTTGTCAGTTTATATTTCTACAATCTATAAATTAGATCTATATATGTTCTCATCATGGACACATCTATTGCTATTTATATATTCTCTTAATCTAGCATGTTTTGTTAACTTACTTTTCTTACAATCGACACATATGTTACTATAATTAATCTTTTCTTAATCCAAAACCTGTAGCTATATTTTAATATATTTTCACATGTGGGCTGGGTGGTCTAGTGGTATGACGTCGGCCTCTGAACCATAAGGACATAGGTTCGGTTCCCACCACAGGCGGCGAAAAGATTTTTTATTTAAATCGACTACGTAGTTTTACCCTCCCTTGACCTTTTGGTAGTGAGATCTGATGTCTAGCCCTCTCTGGGTAGTGAGATCTGATGTCTAGCCCTCTCTTGGTAGTGAGATATGATGTCTAGCCCTCTCTGGGTAGTGAGATCTGATGTCTAGCCCTCTCTGGGTGGTGAGATCTGATGTCTAGCCCTCTCTGGGTAGTGAGATCTGATGTCTAGCCCTCTCTGGGTAGTGAGATCTGATGTTTAGCCCTCTCTGGGTAGTGAGATCTGATGTCTAGCCCTCTCTGGGTAGTGAGATCTGATGTCTAGCCCTCTCTTGGTGGTGAGATCTGATGTCTAGCCCTCTCTGGGTGGTGAGATCTGATGTCTAGCCCTCTCTGGGTAGTGAGATCTGATGTCTAGCCCTCTCTGGGTGGTGAGATCTGATGTCTAGCCCTCTCTGGGTGGTGAGATCTGATGTCTAGCCCTCTCTGGGTGGTGAGATCTGATGTCTAGCCCTCTCTGGGTGGTGAGATCTGATGTCTAGCCCTCTCTAGGTAGTGAGATCTGATGTCTAGCCCTCTCTGGGTGGTGAGATCTGATGTCTAGCCCTCTCTGGGTGGTGAGATCTGATGTCTAGCCCTCTTTAGGTGGTGAGATCTGATGTCTAGCCCTCTCTGGGTGGTGAGATCTGATGTCTAGCCTTCTCTGGGTGGTGAGATCTGATGTCTAGCCCTCTCTGGGTGGTGAGATCTGATGTCTAGCCCTCTCTGGGTGGTGAGATCTGATGTCTAGCCCTCTCGAAAGACGGCGAAGAAAAAGGAAGGTCCCGTGTGCACTCTGCGCACGTTAAAGAACCCTTGGTAGTTGGAAATCGAAATGAGTTGGCCAAAGATAGCCACTGTTCAGGAAAGATTAGTAGCAAAAAAAATATACCAAAAAAAAGTTAAAACTCTTGAAAATAAAAGAATATAAGAGTACTAATGAGCTCGGAGGATATCTGCCTGTATGGCGGGGGACGCATGGGCACACTGCTGTCGGTGTGAAAAATAGAAAAAAAGTGATATTTATACAAAATTCAGTCCCTCGGGGATTCGCTAAAGTATAAAGCTTGCGAACGGAAAAAAACAAAAACAACATATCTTTTCACTACCTGTGCAAATGTTGGACATTATAGTGAAAGAAAGCAAAAATAAAGGACTCAGTATAATAGCAAGAAAATACAGAAGTAATGGTAACAACAAAGAAAAAGACATCACCTCAGTGCAATATACAAACAAGTGGAACAATATTAAAACAGGTAACTGAATTTAAATATTTGGGAACTTTGTTAACCTCAGACGGAAGATGTACAAAAGAGGTGAGATGCAGAATGCCTCAGGCAAAAGTAGCTTTCCAAAATTGAGGAAGATACTATGCAATCCATATATGACAATAGAAAAAAAGAGTTCTAAATGTTATGTAGAGCCAGTCTTAGCATATGGATGTGAATCATGGACAATAGGACAATAAACAAGAAAATCACTGGACTCTGTAGAAATGTGGTTTTACAGAAGAATGTTGAGAAAACCATGGACAGCTAAGAAGAGTAATGCAAACGTTCTGAAAAAGGTCAAAGCAAAAAGAGAGCTAATTTCCAATATTAGGAAGAAACAATCATCATTTTTTGCCCATGTAATGAGAAGAGAACAACTGGAATATATTGTAACAACTGGAAAAATTGAGGGACGAAGAGATAGAGGGAAGCAAAGAGAAAAAATAACAGACAGCTTAAGAGAATGGCTTGGCAGAAGGTCAACAACAGAAATAATAAAGAACTGTCGAGATCGAAAGTTGTGGAGAGACATGATCACCTACGCCAGTAGGCCCGGTACTTGATGATGAAGATGATTTATGCATAATTATTACCACGCACCAGATTTGTTTAATATTTATAGTGAGATTATTTTAAGATACATAAGGGACATGCCTGGAATAACAATTGGATGTCATAATATAAATAATCTAAGGTATGATGATGATATTTTCTTAATCGCTAAGACTGAAAATGAGTTACAAGAAATGTTGGACATTATAGTGAAAGAAAGCAAAAATAAAGGACTCAGCCTTAATAGCAGAAAGACAGAAGTAATGGTAACAACAAAGAAAAAGACATCACCTCAGTGCAAAATAAAGACAAGTGGAACAATATTAAAACAGGTAAATGAATTTAAATATTTGGGAACTTTGTTAACCTCAGACGGAAGATGTACAAAAGAGGTGAGATGCATAACGGATCAGGCAAAAGCAGCTTTCCAAAAATGAGGAAGACACTATGCAATCCATTTTTGACAATAGAAACAAGAAAAGAGTTCTTAAATATTACATAGAGCCAGTCTTAACATATGGATGCGAATTATGGACAATAGGACAACAGACAACAAAATCACTGGAGTCTGTAGAAATGTGATTTTACAGAAGAATGTTGAGAATACCATGAACAGCTAAGAAGAGTAATGAAAAATGTTCTGAAAGAGGTCAAAGCAAAAAGGGAGCTAATTTCCAATGTTAGGAAGAAACAATCATCATTTTTTGCCCATGTAATGAGAAGAGAAAAACTGGAATATATTGTAACAACTGGGAAAATTGAGGGACGAAGAGATAGAGGGAAGCAAAGAGAAAAAATAACAGACAGCTTAAGAGAATGGCTTGGCAGAAGGTCAACAACAGAAATGATAAATAGCTGTCGAGATCGAAAGTTGTGGAGAGACATGATCACCTACGCCAGTAGGCCCGGTACTTGATCATGATGATAATGATTACCATGCATATAATTATCACCTCCTAATCGGTATATATATATATGTAATCTGTATGTTGTTGTATCTATCATTATGGATGAAAACCCATCCCGTATATTCTTACATTCTTGTACAGCGAGCACACACTTGATAGCTCCAGGTGCAGCATCGAACCAAAGTCTTGTATTTTAGTCTCCCTTGAAGATAACGAGATGTGCCAAAAGTCAATTACTGCACGCCGATAACACGTTGATAACTCACAAATGTTGGTGAATACGTTTGTGTGTGGTTGTTTGAATTGTCCATTACTGATATCACAAGGGCTGATATCAAGCTATTACTCACAAACATTAAATTCTTTATCCAAAGGCCATTGTTATCAGTGCAGCTGAACCAATAATGACTACATCTTCATCATAATCATGTACCCTGCCGGTTGGCGTAGGCGATCATGTCCCTCCACAATCTTCTATCTACAGTGCATCGTATCAGTTCCGTTGTTGACTGTTTTCCATGCCATGACACCAAGCTATCCAGTATTTTCTCTCTTTGTCGTCCGCGATCTCTCTTTCCTTTTATTTTGCCAGTTGTAACCAAGTATTCCAACTTTCCTCTTCTCATGATGTGCCCGAAAAATGTTGATTGTTTCTTTCTGATGTATTTTAAGAGCTCCCTTTTTGTGTTGGCCTCTTTGAGAACTTCCTCATTGGTCTTTTTATCTGTCCAGGGAACTTTCAACATTTTTCTGAGAAATCCAATCTCTGTGGCCTCTAATCGTCTTTTCATTTGTTTGTCTACTGTCCATGATTCGCTTCCATAGGTCAGAATTGGTTCTATATAGCACCGATGAACTCGTTTTCTCATTTTTATTGACATAGATAAAGGTAAGGTAAAGTACGAGACATGAACCGGCGTCTTAGCACGCGAGTTTCCACCCATATGTGCTCGGCCGCCTATTCAGAAATGTTCGGATATTTCTGTATAGTGTTGTCTCAAGCATCGAAACTCAGATGCGAAGCGACATTCCTCACCTTCCCAGGATAATACCCTGGTACCCATTTCTGCCAACGGCTGGGTCGACCGTGGGGGTAATTTTTAATTTAAATTTCCAACCACGAGTACAACTCACACTGCTCCCAGCGGGAATTGAACACGGGTTGTCCGAACGTCGGTAGTCTAGTCGGGTGGTTTTCCCAACTAGGCTACCGAGGCCCCCTAACATATATTTGTTGCATAAGATATTTTTCATTTTCTGAAATGCCATTTTGGCCTGAGCTATTCTGCTTTTTATTTCTGTGATGCATCTCCCATCTGATGTTATTATTGTGCCCAAGTATTTGAAACGTTGCACTTGTTTCAGATTTGTCTCGTTTATTTGTATGCTGCATGATGGTGATGATTGTTTCTTCGATATAACCATTACTTCTGTTTTCTTACTATTCAGACTGAGACCTTTCTTGTTGCTTTCTTTTACTATTATGTCTATCATTTCTTGTAGTTCGTTCTCAGTCTCTGCTATTAAGACTGTGTCATCCGCATATCGCAAATTATTTATGTTGTGACCGTTGACTTCAATTCCTTTTTTTGTCTACTATTGATCTCATAATATATTCGCTGTAAAGTGAAAACAAATCCGGTGACAGAACACAGCCTTGTCTGACTTCTTGTTCTATATATTGGAATTGTCCTGTTTGGTTGTTAATTCGTATAGCTGCTATTTGTTGCCAGTACATGTTTTTTATGATTCGCAGATCCTTGCCATCAATGTTTAATTTCTCCAGCATATTTATTATTTCCACATGCATTACTTTGTCAAATGCTTTCGTGTAGTCTATAATGCACATATATACATCTTTCTTTACCTCTGTAGATCTTTCTATCAATGTTCTTAAGATGTATATTGCATTATTGGTGCCCTTTCCTTCCATAAATCCACATTGTTCCTCACTTATTTCTGGTTTTATTTTGTTCCTTACACGTCTCATGATTATTCTTAGTAATATTTTAGTCATATGGCTCATGAGACTAATAGTGCGATGGTCTTCACAATCAGTGGCGCCTGACTTCTTCGGTATGGCTACAAAGATAGATTTTAGTAGATCTTCGGGTATGTGTCCAGTGTTATATATGTCATTGAATAATTTTGTTATGACTTGCAATCCCAACTCTCCTAATGCATTTATCTCTTCGATTGTTATATTGTCAGGACCTGGAGCTTTGCCTCTTTTCATGTGTTGAATTGCGTCCTCCACTTCACTCTGCATTATTGGTGGTCCTGTGTCTTCATTTGAATTGTTTAATTCTGGTCTTTCATCATCATAGAGTTGACTGATATATTCTGTCCATCTTTCCATTGTCTTCTCCTGTCCCATCTTTATATTTCCTTCCTTTGATTTCACACATCCTGAAACTTTGGCTTCTTTTCTTCCTGTTAATTCATGTAACTGATTGTGCATACATTTTGGGTCTTTCTTTTGTTGTTTTCCCATTTCTTCACATTTCTGTTTTAACCATCCTTCCTTTGCTTCTCTGCACTTGTTTTGGATCTCTTTGTGCAATATTTTGTATGCTCGTTCTTCTTTCTTGTGTTTTCTTCTTTCGTCCATTAGTTGTAATATTTCTTCTGTCATCCATTTCTTTTTGTTGGTTCTTTTAGTCACTGGTATTACTTCTTTTGATGTTTGCTGAATCGATTGTTTGAGCATTTCCCACTGATCCTGGATGTCCTGTATTTTCTCAATAGCATTATATCTATTTTGTACTATCGTGCTGTACTTATCACTCATCTGTTTATCTACTCTTAGCATATCTAGTTCTAATTTTATATTTCTTGGTGATTTCTGTGCCTTCCGCAGTTTTATTCTTATCTTTCCAACTACTGGTACATGGTCACTATTACAATCTGCTCCTGGCCTTGTTTTAGCAGACGTTAGCCCATTCCTAAATCTTCTCTGTACCAGTATAAAATCAATTTGATTGTGTACTTTTTTGTCTGGGCTTTGCCATGTCCATAGTCGCCTAGGGTGTTGTTTGAACCACGTGTTACCTATAATCATTTCATGTGTCTTTACCATGTCCATAGTCGCCTAGGGTGTTGTTTGAACCACGTGTTACCTATAATCATTTCATGTGTCTTTTCCCAATCTATCAATCTATTCCTCTGTCATTCGTCTCGCCAAGGCCTTGCCCCCCAGTCACAATTTGCACTTTAGCTGTTCCTACCTTTGCATTGAAATCCCCTAATACAACAGTTATTTCTTGGGATTTACACTGTTCCATAGCCGCCTCTAGCTCCTCGTAAAAAGTGTCAATGTCTTCTTCTTCGCTATTACTTGTTGGTGCATAAACTTGAATTATGTTGATATCCATTGGTCTGCCACTCAATTTTACTAGCAGAATTCTGTCTGATACTGGTCAAAATCCTTTCACTGTTTTTTCTTCTTTCTCTATCTAACATGATGCCTACTCCTCTTTCGTGTGTGGTTCCACCAGAGTAAATTACATTTCCACTGTCGCGTTGTAATAATCCTGCCCCTGTCCATCTCATTTCACATGGTCCCAAGATGTTCAATTTCATTCTCTTCATTTCTTGACTGATGTTTTCTAGTTTTCCAACCTGGAATGCTGATCTAATGTTCCAAGTTCCAATTGCTAGTGTCTCTTTATTTTTTTATCTTGCATACAGTTGCTTGATGACGATCGGGTGTCACCTGTAGTACATGACGCTCCCTACCAGACAAAGTGGCTGTGAAGCCCCCATTAACGTCGTTAGCTGTAAATAGAAGGTTGTGATTTATCATGATTATTCCAGTCAATTTAAGAAGGTAGTTTGCCATTCCTTTCCTTCTTGGCAGTGACTGTACTTGTCGGAGATCGCAGCCATTGTCTCCATACATGAGATCCTCTGCCTGCCATCGCGGTGTGGGGACCATAACCGGCACTACTTGTCGACTGCTCCCACAACACCATCCACCACCTGCTCCAATGGCTTCACATAACCCTGATAGGGGGGCTAAACGAGAGCTCCACCTTGCCCAGGGGTGTCCCGAAGACTAGTGGAGGAAAGGAGACGTCTTACTCCTCCTTTGGTAGGGCAGAACTCTACCCCGCTCACCTCGGGTGACTACACTTACTTAAGACTACATCTTAAGGCACACAAAAAAAACAGGTCCTATCTAAACTTGCAGGCGATGACCATCATTGTGCTAAAGACAAGCTCACCATCTTTGGACAGTTCAAATCACGAGTAGCTTGTGTGGCTATAATGGCAGTAGCCACGGTTAGGAGAGAAATAAATAGAGCCGCTGTCACCTGCCACGTCCGTGTAGCTATCAGGGCAGTAGCCACGGTTAGGGGTGAAAAGAATAGAGCATCTGCCACCTTCCACGCCTGTATAGCTACGTGTAGCCACGGTTAGGGGTGAAAAGAATAGAGCCGCTGTCACCTGCCACGCCTGTATAACTACGTGTAGACACGGTTAGGGGTGAAAAGAATAGAGCATATGTCCCCTGCCACGCCTGTATAACTACGTGTAGCCACGGTTAGGGGTGAAAAGAATAGAGCATCTGCCACCTTCCACGCCTGTATAGCTACGTGTAGCCACGGTTAGGGGTGAAAAGAATAGAGCATCTGCCACCTTCCACGCCTGTATAGCTACGTGTAGCCACGGTTAGGGGTGAAAAGAGTCAAATCTTCCACGACACTTACAGGAAGAAGACTACATGCGTAGATCGTTACTGACAGAGATTGACACTTAATTGACTTTGTGGTTGCCTGTAGGAAAGATCATGAAGGCATAACTGGGACAAATGATGTATGTGAAGCAGAGGCCGCGACATTAATTGAACATCACTTAGTTGACTCTTTTTATTCCCTGTCCCATAGATGACTAAATGGTTTCAGAATTATTTCTCAGGGTGGTCTAGAAGTAAGACGTCGCCGTCTGGACAAGAAGGTCCCGGATTCGATTCTTATCAGAGGCGGTGATCATTTTACCCAATTCTAACCCGGTGTTTCCGTGGCTTTACCCTCCCCTGGTCTCTGGGTAGTGAGATCCTATGTCTAGCCTTCTCTGTGTAGTGAGATCAGTTGTCTAGCCCCCTCTGGGTAGTGAGATCCGATGTCTAGCCCTCTCTGTGTAGTGAGATCTGATGTCTAGCCCTCTCTGGGTAGTGAGATCCGATGTCTAGCCCTCTCTGTGTAGTGAGATCCGATATCTGGCCCACTCTGAGTAGTGAGATCCGATGTCTAGCCCTCTCTGGGTAGTGAGATCCGATGTCTAGCCCACTCAGGGTAGTGAGATCCGATGTCTAGCCCTCTATGGGTAGTGAGATCCGATATCTGGCCCTCTCTATGTAGTGAGATCCAATGTCTAGCCCACTCTGGGTACTAGCCCTCGCTGGGTAGTGAGATCTGATGTCTAGCCCTCTCTGTGTAGTGAGATCCGATGTCTAGCCCTCTCTGGGTAGTGAGATCCGATGTCTAGGCCTCTCTGGGTAGTGAGATCCGATGTCTAGCCTTCTCTCTGGTTAGTGAGATCAGATACCTAGCCCTCTCTGGGTAATGAGATCCGATGTTAGCCCTCTCTGGGTAGTGAGATCTGATGTCTATCCTCTCTGGGTAGTGAGATCCGATGTCTAGCCCTCTCTGGGTAGTGAGATCCGATGTCTAGCCCTCTCTGGGTAGTGAGATCCGATGTCTAGCCCTCTCTGGGTAGTGAGATCCGATGTCTAGCCCACTCTGGGTAGTGAGATCCGATGTCTAGCCCTCCCTGTGTAGTGAGATCCGATGTCTAGCACACTCTGAGTAGTGAGATCCGATGTCTAGCCCACTCTGGGTAGTGAGATCCGATGTCTAGCCCACTCTGGATAGTGAGATCCAATATCTGGCCCTCTCAGATAACGACGAAAAATAGGACGTATCGCGTGCATGCTGCGCACGTTAATGAACCCGTAACAAGTCCATAAGAGCAGCCCAAAAAATGGCCGCTGTACGGGCAAAAAATTGGTAAGCAAAAACACCCATCCATGTCGGAGACGGATGTGTCGGGTCGAAAGGTGCAGATATCGCGACGGGTGAACGCTAAGAGGAAGATTTCTCATGGTCTGCCATGACTTAATAGGACATTTGACGTCTGTTGACAGTTGACGTCTGTTAACATTTGACGTCTATTGATATTTGACGTCTGTTGACATTTGACGTCTGTTGACATTTTACGTCTGTTAACATTTGACGTCTGTTAACATTTGACGTCTATTGACATTTGACGTCAGTTGATATTTGACGTCTGTTGACAGTCACGAAGATACAAACCTTCATTAATGGATCCTTGTGTAGAATGGAAAGATTGAAAAGGGAGGACAAAATCACTAACGTAGAAGTATGGGAAAGTACCAATCAAATACCAGTGGACAAAGAGATACAGTGAAGACGATGGTACTGGATAGGACACACACTGTGAAAGCAAACTGAAAGTATTAAACGACAGGTCCTTTTTTGGAATCTCCAGGGGACGAGACAAAGTGGAAGACCAACATATTCTTGGAGAAAACAGATAGAAGCAGAGATGAAGATGATGGGGAAAGACATGGAATGATCTTAAAAGAATGGCAAGAAACCGAACGGTTTGGAATGTGTTTGTTGAAGACCTGTGCTCCTCAGGGAGTTTAAAAGGAAGAAGAAGAAAACTGCGCCATAGTGAGTATTACCCAGGTGTATGTCTGTTAGACAGGGACAATATAAAACAGTATACGCCAGAAAACTGAACACCGCCCCCACGAGTTACTGCCTGCTAACAATAAACATCAGACCACAGATACAGATATGGTCACTTTATGATGGGGTATGATCAGTCGCTGAACTAATTATAGCAGACCTTAGTGACGTACCAAGTATATTTGGAAGGGCTGTTGTTGATAATGAATGCACCTTTCTCGGTACGTGCCTGCTCATCTCAAGTCTGGCTCACACTGTACTCTCTTCTGTCACCCATCAGATTATCTTGTCCGGAATTTTCATTCCCATCTTTTCTTCTACTTCTTATTCTATCCATCCTCTGCTGCCGTTGGCGTCGAGGGGAGAAACAATCTGCGATTCTTTGCTCTTCTGTTGGCCTCTTCTGATGTTATTCCTCCTAGTGACTCTAGTATCATTCCCTTCAGATGCTATATAAACATGGACATTAGACAAAAGAAAACAGAACAGAAAACTGAAGCCTTTGAAATGTGGATTTATAGAAGAGTACGAAGAATTGAATTGAAAAACAAAAAAGAAAATAAGCGACGAAATCTTATAACAACTAAAAATGAAAAGAGAACTACTAAACACAATTCAAATAAGGCAAATTTGATACATTTTTGGTGCATGTTAAAGACAAAGCAACCTACTAAAAGTAATCTTGGAAGTGAAAATACAAGGTAAAAGATAGACAGACCAAGATTAACATGGATGAGTAACATCAAAAGTTGGACAAGTCAGCCCATGACAATCTGCACCGTCAAAGCAAGAGACAGAGTGGAATGACGCTCCATGGTAGCCAACCTTCGATGCGGAGACGGCACTCAATGGTGATGATGATGATGATGATGATGATGATGGTGATAATATTCTACACTTAATTATCTGCTCATCGTTCACTGCGTGATCAGATATTGACAATTTAATCATCTGCACGTTTACATGTGTCGTTGTAGAGTCGCTACTGTTTACATGTGTCGTTGTAGAGTCGCTACTGTTTACATGTGTCGTTGTAGAGTCGCTACTGTTTACATGTGTCGTTGTAGAGTCGCTACTGTCTACATGTGTCGTTGTAGAGTCGCTACTGTTTACATGTGTCGTTGTAGAGTCGCTACTGTTTACATGTGTCGTTGTAGAGTCGCTACTGTTTACATGTGTCGTTGTAGAGTCGCTGCTGTTTACATGTGTCGTAGTAGTGTCGTTACTGTTTACTTGTGTCGTTGTAGAGTCGCTACTGTTTACATATGTCGTTGTATAGTCGCTATTGTTTACATATGTCGTTGTAGAGTCGCTAATGTTTCATATGTCGTTGTAGAGTCGCTAATGTTTACATATGTCGTTGTAGAGTCGCTATTGTTTACATATGTCGTTGTAGATTCGCTATTGTTTACATATGTCGTTGTAGATTCGCTATTGTTTACATGACAAAAATTCTTTAGAAACCATAAACATAGACAGCAAAGATCTAAGAATAATAAAGACCATGTACTGGCAACAAACAGCGGTCATAAGAACTGGAAACCAGTCGGGAATGTTTCAACAAATAAAACAGGGTGTTAGGCAAGTTTGTGTGCTGTCACCAGATTTGTTTAATATGTATAGTGAGATTATTTTAAGATCCGTAAGGGACATGCCTGGAATAACAATCGGAGGTCAATGAATTACAAGAAATGTTGGACATTATAGTGAAAGAAAACAAAAATAAAGAACTCAGCCTTAATAGCAGAAAGACAAAAGTAATGGTAACAACAAAGAAAAAGACATCACCTCAGTGCAAAATAAAGACAAGTGGAACAATATTAAAACAGGTAAATGAATTTAAATATTTGGGAACTTTGTTAACCTCAGACGGAAGATGTACAAAAGAGGTGAGATGCATGGCTCAGGCAAAAGCAGCTTTCCAAAAAATGAGGAAGATACTATGCAATCCATTTTTGACAATAGAAATAAGAAAAAGAGTTCTTAAATGTTACGTGGAGCCAGTCTTAACATATGGATGCGAATCATGGACAATAGGACAACAAACAAGAAAATCACTGGAGTCTGTAGAAATGTGGTATAACAGAACAATGTTGAGAATACCATGGACAGCTAAGAAGAGTAATGAAAACGTTCTGAAAGAGGCCAAAGCAAAATGAGAGCTAATTTCCAATATTAGGGAGAAACAATCACCATTTTTTGGCCATGTAATGAGAAGAGAACAACTAGAATATATTGTAACAACTGAAAAAATTGAGGGACGAAGAGATAGAGGAAAGCAAAGAGAAAAAATACCAGACAGCTTAAGAGATTGGCTTGGCAGAAGGTCAACAACAGAAATGATAAATAGCTGTCGAGATCGAAAATTGTGGAGAGACATGTTCACCTAAGCCAGCACCCCCGGTACTTGATGATGATGATATTTTTCATGGCATTAAAATTACTTTTTGCCATTCCTATTCTTTTGTTTATTTCAGTTGTACATTTTCCATCACATTTACTATTACCGCAGCATTTTGTGATTGTGTAATTGTCTTGTCGTTGTACGTCAGTGGTTTGTCATTGCCTTCTGACGGTAGGCGCAGTCCTGGGGACTGTAAGTAATCCCACGAGTTGAGATTTCTTTAAAAACCGGGTTATGCCGGACTTTAGAGTTGGGAAATCGAGTTAACTACCAAGTCACTGACGCCTACATCGTCTATTTCCTGATGTTTGTTCGAGTTGTTTCCCTTAGACTGTTACGTTAAGCCAAAGTTTGTTCTCTCACTTGCATATCAACTTTACTAACTCCTGTCTTTGTGATCTCCTGTTATCATTTCACTTCTCACATTTATTATTTATATTTATATTTAATAGAAACAAGAACAAGAGTTCTTAAATGTTATATAGAAGCAGACTTAACATATTGATGTGAATCATGGACAATAAGACAACAGACAAGAAAAGCAATGGAGGCTGTAGAAATGTGGTTTTACAGAAGAATGTTAATACCCGGGACAGCTAAGAAGTGTAAAGAAAACGTTGTGAAAGAGGCCAAAGCAAAAAGAGAGCTAATTTCCAAAACTTGGAAGAAACAATCATCATTTTTTGGCCATGTAATGAGAAGAGAACAGCTGGAATATATTGTGACAACTGGGAAAATTGAGGGACAAAGATATAGAGGGAAGCAAAGAGAAAAAATACCAGACAGCTTAAGAGAATGGCTTGGCAGAAGGTCAACAACAGAAATGATAAATAACTGTCGAGATCGAAAGTTGTGGAGAGACATGATCATCTACGCTAGCAGGCATGACACTTGATGATGATTTGCATTTAAATAACGATGGGTACAGCCAGAAACGAGAAGCTTAGTCGCTGGACGGGACGTGTCAACTAACACAGAACTGGAGTCGTCAATCGCTGGACGGGACGTGTCAACCAACACAGAACTGGAGTCGTCAGTCGCTGGACGGGACGTGTCAACCAACACAGAACTGGAGTCGTCAGTCGCTGGACGGGACGTGTCAACCAACACAGAACTGGAGTCGTCAGTCGCTGGACGGGACGTGTCAACCAACACAGAACTGGAGTCGTCAGTCGCTGGGCAGGACTTATCAACCAACATAGAACTGGAGTCGTCAGTCGCTGGACGGGACGTGTCAACCAACACAGAACTGGAGTCGTCAGTCGCTGGACGGGACGTGTCAACCAACACAGAACTGGAGTCGTCAGTCGCTGGACGGGACGTGTCAACCAACACAGAACTGGAGTCGACAGTCGCTGGACAGGACTTATCAACCAACATAGAACTGGAGTCGTCAGTCGCTGGACGGGACTTATCAACCAACATAGAACTGGAGTCGTCAGTCGCTGGACGGGACTTATCAACCAACACAGAACTGGAGTCGTCAGTCGCTGGACGGGACTTATCAACCAACACAGAACTGGAGTCGTCAGTCGCTGGACGGGACTTATCAACCAACACAGAACTGGAGTCGTCAGTCGCTGGACGGGACTTATCAACCAACACAGAACTGGAGTCGTCAATCGCTGGACGGGACTTATCAACCAACACAGAACTGCAGTTGTCAGTCGCTGGACGGGACTTATCAACCAACACAGAACTGGAGTCGTCAGTCGCTGGACGGGACTTATCAACCAACACAGAACTGGAGTCGTCAGTCGCTGGACGGGACTTATCAACCAACACAGAAATGGAGTCGTCAGTCGCTGGACGGGACTTATCAACCAACACGGAACTGGAGTCGTCAGTCGCTGGACTGGACGTGTCAACCAACACAGAACTGGAGTCGTCAGTCGCTGGACGGGACGTGTCAACCAACACAGAACTGGAGTCGTCAGTCGCTGGACGGGACGTGTCAACCAACACAGAACTGGAGTCGTCAGTCGCTGGACGGGACGTGTCAACCAACACAGAACTGGAGTCGTCAGTCGCTGGACGGGACTTATCAACCAACACAGAACTGGAGTCGTCAGTCGCTGGACGGGACTTATCAACCAACACAGAAATGGAGTCGTCAGTCGCTGGACGGGACTTATCAACCAACACGGAACTGGAGTCGTCAGTCGCTGGACTGGACGTGTCAACCAACACAGAACTGGAGTCGTCAGTCGCTGGACGGGACGTGTCAACCAACACAGAACTGGAGTCGTCAGTCGCTGGACGGGACCTGTCAACCAACACAGAACTGGAGTCGTCAGTCGCTGGACGGGACGTGTCAACCAACACAGAACTGGAGTCGACAGTCGCTGGACAGGACTTATCAACCAACATAGAACTGGAGTCGTCAGTCGCTGGACGGGACTTATCAACCAACATAGAACTGGAGTCGTCAGTCGCTGGACGGGACTTATCAACCAACACAGAACTGGAGTCGTCAGTCGCTGGACGGGACTTATCAACCAACACAGAACTGGAGTCGTCAGTCGCTGGACGGGACTTATCAACCAACACAGAACTGGAGTCGTCAGTCGCTGGACGGGACTTATCAACCAACACAGAACTGGAGTCGTCAATCGCTGGACGGGACTTATCAACCAACACAGAACTGCAGTTGTCAGTCGCTGGACGGGACTTATCAACCAACACAGAACTGGAGTCGTCAGTCGCTGGACGGGACTTATCAACCAACACAGAACTGGAGTCGTCAGTCGCTGGACGGGACTTATCAACCAACACAGAAATGGAGTCGTCAGTCGCTGGACGGGACTTATCAACCAACACGGAACTGGAGTCGTCAGTCGCTGGACTGGACGTGTCA
This sequence comes from Megaustenia siamemsis, assembly GCA_032433765.1. NCBI lineage: Eukaryota > Metazoa > Mollusca > Gastropoda > Stylommatophora > Ariophantidae > Megaustenia > Megaustenia siamemsis. The sequence goes on from JAVIAB010000124.1 coordinate 107,564,168, forward strand.
ACCAACACAGAACTGGAGTCGTCAGTCGCTGGACGGGACGTGTCAACCAACACAGAACTGGAGTCGTCAGTCGCTGGACGGGACGTGTCAACCAACACAGAACTGGAGTCGTCAGTCGCTGGACGGGACGTGTCAACCAACACAGAACTGGAGTCGTCAGTCGCTGGACGGGACTTATCAACAACACAGAACTGGAGTCGTCAGTCGCTGGACGGGACTTATCAACCAACACAGAAATGGAGTCGTCAGTCGCTGGACGGGACTTATCAACCAACACGGAACTGGAGTCGTCAGTCGCTGGACTGGACGTGTCAACCAACACAGAACTGGAGTCGTCAGTCGCTGGACGGGACGTGTCAACCAACACAGAACTGGAGTCGTCAGTCGCTGGACGGGACGTGTCAACCAACACAGAACTGGAGTCGTCAGTCGCTGGACGCTGCGGGACTTGCTGAAGAAGGGATCTCAGCAGCTATCACAGCTGTTTGTTTTCATCCCAGAGTGATATTTTAGTTCAAGTCTTGTAAATATAGCAACGTTTATGGAGAAAGAAGTCCCGAGCCTAGTACATTGCCCTTATTCATAACACTTATATTTTATGGGAGTGGTTTCAGTTTCAAACACCACACACAAAATGTAACGTTTCTAGGCAAAGATGTTTTTTTTCTATGAATTATATTTTAGAATGTAATGTTCTTATATATTTAAAAGAGAGTAAAAATGATCAAATTTGAAAGTTTTGAGAAATGCAATATTCAATTTGTAACCACAGAAGTGTTTACTTTTGAAGATTGATCTGCTCCTCATCACTTTGAATGTGTAATAACAGAATTATGTATTATTTACCTTCACGGAAAGAAACCAAATACCAAATCATCTATAAATAAAAGTGATAAACAAATGTTATATAGATATGTTCAGAGTGCAATGATGATGACCCACAAACAACTGTTATATGGATATGGCGAATTATAGGAGGAAAAGGTTTTACAGCACTCAGAAAAATTGACAAATAAACAAGAACAGAAAAAAAACAAAGAACAATATATGGTCCGGACCTGTTGTTTATTTGTCCTTTTTTCTGAGTGCTGTAGTACATACCTCTTCCTCCTATGATTCGCTGAATTATCGCCTCGGAAGTTTCCCTCTATAATAATATTCATTTATTATTATTTATCTTTGTGATATGAATATGTTCGGAGTGCAATGATGATAACTCACAAACAACTCAGTTTATTTTGAAGGTCTTCAGTGTTACACACCCCCCCCCCCTCGCCCTTCGTCTCCTAATACCTCCACCTTACGTGCACACCACAAGTAGCACCACATGTGGTAAGTCACTGCCAACCACATCCTTACCGTCAACATGAGTTCCCGTGTGACAACCACAAGGCCAAGGACGGTGAATCCCATGGTGGGGCCGTTGACCTTGGCCAGGAACAACTGCAACTGAGGATGGACAAGGTGGCAATGAGAAAGTTAAAGGTTAATGTCGGTTTAAAGGTCATAGGGTCAAGGGTTAGTTAATAGGACAGATAAATATGTCTCACGACATGCCCAACGATGTCTGTCATTTGTCTGGCATGTCATTAATGTCTGTCTGCCCATGAATAAGCGATAAACTCGCTGGCAGCTCTGGCACTGAGTATGGCTGAATCTGGACAAAGAGGACATTGCCAAGTTTGTTCTTCACTCCTTAAGAAAAGAGGAGGAGAATGGGTGGGAGAATTATGGATACATTGAGAGACTGAGGAGAAGAATGGGTGGGAAATTATGGATACATTGAGAGACTGAGGAGAAGAATGGGTGGGAAATTATGGATACATTGAGAGACTGAGGAGAAGAATGGGTGGGAGAATTATGGATACATTGAGAGACTGAGGAGAAGAATGGGTGGGAGAATTATGGATACATTGAGAGACTGAGGAGGCTAAAGTTGGAAAAGGGGCCCGGTCGATCCTGAGTGCTTAGTGGGAAAAGCAGATGTCTCTATAAATGGCATATATTCCTTACAGGAACAGTCAGTTTTCAAGAAATGCTGCGACGGGCGGTGGAGCGGATTTGGACATGCGGATTATATCTCAATGTCTATTTGTCCACGGATGTCTCTCTGATTATATCTCAATATCTATTTGTCCACGGATGTCTCTCTGATTATAGCTCAATGTCTATTTGTCCACGGATGTCTCCCTGATTATAGCTCAATATCTATTTGTCCATGGATGTCTCTCTGGTTATAGCTCAATATCTATTTGTCCACGGATGTCTCTCTGATTATATCTCAATATCTATTTGTCCACAGATGTCTCTCTGATTATAGCTCAATATCTATTTGTCCACGGATGTCTCTCTGGTTATAGCTCAATATCTATTTGTCCACGGATGTCTCTCTGGTTATAGCTCAATATCTATTTGTCCACGGATGTCTCTCTGATTATATCTCAATGTATATGTGTCCACGGATGTCTCTCTGATTATATCTCAATGTATATCTGTCCACGGATGTAACTCTGATTATATCTCAATGTCTATTTGTCCACGGATGTCTCTCTGATTATATCTCAATATCTATTTGTCCACGGATGTCTCTCTGATTATAGGTCAATGTCTATTTGTCCACGGATGTCTCCCTGATTATAGCTCAATATCTATTTGTCCATGGATGTCTTTCTGGTTATAGCTCAAAATCCATTTGTCCACTGATGTCTCTCTGATTATATCTCAATGTATATGTGTCCACGGATGTCTCTCTGATTATATCTCAATGTATATCTGTCCACGGATGTCTCTCTGATTATATCTCAATGTCTATTTGTCCACTGATGTCTCTCTGATTATATCTCAATGTCTATCTGTCCACGGATGCCTCTCTGATTATAGCTCAATGTCTATTTGTCCACGGATGTCTCTCTTATTATATCTCAATGTCTATTTGTCCACTGATGTCTCTCTGATTATATATCAATGTATATTTGTCCACTGATGTCTCTCTGATTATATCTCAATGTCTATTTGTCCACGGATGTCTCTCTGATTATATCTCAATGTCTATTTGTCCACGGATGTCTCTCTTATTATATCTCAATGTCTATTTGTCCACTGATGTCTCTCTGATTATATCTCAATGTATATTTGCCCACTGATGTCTCTCTGATTATATCTCAATGTATATTTGTCCACTGATGTCTCTCTGATTATATCTCAATGTATATTTGTCCACTGTTGTCTCTCTGATTATATCTCAATGTATATTTGTCCACTGATGTCTCTCTTATTATATCTCAATGTATATTTGTCCACGGATGTCTCTCTGATTATATTTCCATGTCTATTTGTCCACGGATGTCTCTCGGATTATATTTCAATGTCTATTTGTCCACTGATGTCTCTCTGATTATATTTAAATGTCTATTTGTCCACGGATGTCTCTCTGATTATATCTCAATGTCTATGTGTCCACGGATGTCTCTCTTATTATATCTCAATGTCTATTTGTCCACTGATGTCTCTCTGATTATATCTCAATGTCTATTTGTCCACTGATGTCTCTCTGATTATATCTCAATGTATATGTGTCCACGGATGTCTCTCTGATTATATCTCAATGTATATCTGTCCATGGATGTCACTCTGATTATATCTCAATGTCTATTTGTCCACGGATGTCTCTCTGATTATATCTCAATATCTATTTGTCCACGGATGTCTCTCTGATTATAGCTCAATGTCTATTTGTCCACGGATGTCTCCCTGATTATAGCTCAATATCTATTTGTCCATGGATGTCTCTCTGGTTATAGCTCAATATCTATTTGTCCACGGATGTCTCTCTGGTTATAGCTCAATATCTATTTGTCCACGGATGTCTCTCTGATTATATCTCAATGTATATGTGTCCACGGATGTCTCTCTGATTATATCTCAATGTATATCTGTCCACGGATGTCTCTCTGATTATATCTCAATGTCTTTTTGTCCACGGATGTCTCTCTGATTATAGTTCAATGTCTATTTGTCCACGGATGTCTCTCTTATTATATCTCAATGTATATTTGTCCACTGATGTCTCTCTGATTATATCTCAATGTATATTTGTCCACTGATGTCTCTCTGATTATATCTCAATGTCTATTTGTCCACGGATGTCTCTCTGATTATATCTCAATGTCTATTTGTCCACGGATGTCTCTCTGATTATATCTCAATGTCTATTTGTCCACGGATGTCTCTCTGATTATATTTCAATGTCTATTTGTCCACGGATGTCTCTCTGATTATATCTCAATGTCTATCTGTCCACGGATGTCTCTCTGATTATAGCTCAATGTCTATTTGTCCACGGATGTCTCTCTGATTATATCTCAATGTCTATTTGTCCACTGATGTCTCTCTGATTATATCTCAATGTATATTTGTCCACGGATGTCTCTCTTATTATATCTCAATGTCTATTTGTCCACTGATGTCTCTCTGATTATATCTCAATGTATATTTGTCCACTGATGTCTCTCTGATTATATTTCAATGTCTATTTGTCCACTGATGTCTCTCTGATTATATCTCAATGTCTATTTGTCCACGGATGTCTCTCTGATTATATTTCAATGTCTATTTGTCCACGGATGTCTCTCTGATTATATTTCAATGTCTATTTGTCCACTGATGTCTCTCAGATTATATTTCAATGTCTATTTGTCCACGGATGTCTCTCTGATTATATCTCAATGCCTATTTGTCCACGGATGTCTCTCTGATTATATCTCAATGTCTATTTGTCCACTGATGTCTCTATGATTATATCTCAATGTATATTTGTCCACTGATGTCTCTCTGATTATATCTCAATGTCTATTTGTCCACTGATGTCTCTCTGATTATATCTCAATGTCTATTTGTCCACGGATGTCTCTCTGATTATATCTCAATGTCTATTTGTCCACTGATGTCTCTCTGATTATATCTCAATGTCTATTTGTCCACTGATGTCTCTCTGATTATATCTCAATGTCTATTTGTCCACGGATGTCTCTCTTATTATATCTCAATGTCTATTTGTCCACTGATGTCTCTCTGATTGTATCTCAATGTCTATTTGTCCACTGATGTCTCTCTGATTATATCTCAATGTCTATTTGTCCACGGATGTCTCTCTGATTATATCTCAATGTCTATTTGTCCACTGATGTCTCTCTGATTATATCTCAATGTCTATTTGTCCACGGATGTCTCTCTGATTATATCTCAATGTCTATTTGTCCACTGATGTCTCTCTGATTATATCTCAATGTCTATTTGTCCACGGATGTCTCTCTGATTATATCTCAATGTCTATTTGTCCACGGATGTCTCTCTGATTATAGCTCAATGTCTTTTTGTCCACGGATGTCTGTCTATCGATGTCTGCCTGTCTCTTTGTCTTGTGAACAAAATAATTTTATTCAACCACTTCAAACATTGCACTAACCGCTCACCGTCTGCGATTCAATAACCCCCCCCCCCCCAATCACCCAAACCGTAACCTCCTCCCCCCCCCTATACCACATCTATACAAACGTACCTGTCCGAACTGCTCCAAGGTCATGTGACTGGTCTGTAGCGCGAAGAGGTTATCACTGCAAGAATGCATCTGTCAAGAAATAAACCACCAAGATGACGTCACAGTTAATCTCGTTCAAGCTGTTTATGAACCACATACGTCTATAGCAGCAAGGCCAGCAGGCACATAGGAATGACCCCAATTTTGTGATGTTTTCAGCTTTACGAGTGCGGTTGTGGGCAGAATGAGGTATCAAATGGTATAGAGTAGCTAAACTAATAGAAAGACAAGACAACTACAACGTTTTGGCAATAGCCTTCATCAGGTACAACAAACAATGTGGTGGGTAGAATGACATCAGCCGTCTATCGCCCCTCATAGTTGAATACGTCAAGATTGTGTGAATTTTATGGAGATTCACCCTCTGCCCGCTGGTCTTACTGCTGTACATTACTGTGATATGAACCAAAGCTATTTTGGCACAGTTATTCATTCGAAGATATCCGTCTTTCTATCATTTACACATTCTGTATCTATGTTTTACTATTCAAATCTTCATGATTTTATTTACTTGCCATTATTTCTTTCTCGTCAATTTTTTTGTCCACTGTGACCATTCGTGTCCTACCGTCGTTGTCATTAAAATGACGTCAATGAATTTTCTTTAATGGACTTTTATTTCAAGTTGTTGAAGATCTGTCAGTATTAGCAACTTTATAAAGTTGCTTAATTGGTAGTGTGTTAAAATATAGGTCCCTCGGGAAAGGCGTTGAGACGAGGATTAGAGGTTCAAACATAGTTTAGTTCCTTTCGCTGTTTGTTTTCTGTTTTTGTTGTTTTGTTGTAGATTTTTAATATGTAAGGAAACACCAGATTAAATGGTTTGGCCACGTGACAAGGCAGAAAGAACAAAACACAGCACAACGAGCCTTCAACAAACGTTGTGAGAACACCAGACCCAAGGGTCGACCACGAAAAAGATGGGTCGATGGAATATTAGAAGCACTAGGAAACATAACAGCAGCAGAGGCGAACAGAAAAGCAAAAGACCGCAAATTATATCTCCCCTCGACGCTGAAAGGCAGATGAGGAAGGAAAGAAGTAGAAGATGAAGTTGTAGATTTTGTCAAGTTGTGAAACAAAAATGACCCTGTCTCCGTACAATGTACCTCCATTATTAGAAGCTTCCATTCGTAATAAACGTTATTTTTGTTCTTGCTTTCTATAGAGCAATCAATATTGGCACTGGGATCAACAACAGATTCTCACCAAAAAATTTGTATTTTCAGAAAACTTCGCAACAAAAAAGTTGGATCAGAATCAAGTTAGACTTGGCATAAAACTGACAGTATAAAGTTCCATAGAATTTACTGTTTTCTAAAACTAGATAGTAGTGACAGTCTAAAGTTCCATAGAATTTACTGTTTTCTAAAACTAGATAGTAGTGACAGGCTAAAGCTCCATAGAGTTTACTATTTCTGAAACGGATAGTAATGACAGTCAACGACGCCATAGAGTTTACTACTTTGTAGTGTGTCAGTGAGGCATGGAGACTACATAGCAGACACGCGCGGATATTGAAGCATTTCCACACTAGCTGGATGCTCTTAACTAGTGAGCATAAAGTGAAAGTCTACGTCACCAGCCACTAAAGTCTTTCTACAACTAAAACCTGCTCATGTACGTTGTTTCCAAATGTTCAGATATGAAGGTCGCAGAATGTGGTCCCCAGGACAGATTCGAGAACAATCGCTGTAAGGTGAGCTCAGATAGGACAAACGCTCAACTGGTAATAGAAATCACAACTTTCCAAACTCTCGAGGCCTCTAAATGGCTCAAGTATGACGTCACTTCTCCTCCCTCCAAAAATAATTGCGCATGGCAACCTTTTATGGCACAGTAACATCAATGTAATCACGAGACACTTGGCGGTCTTAGACAGGACAGAACAACTTGTTCAGCCTTAAGGTGATGTTCACTTTCATTTTTGGATCGCGATTGGAGGTCTAATATAACCTGGAGGACAGTCCGAAGTTTGTCCGTCATCGGCTGGGCCTTCTGACCCCATCTCACACTCAGTTTGCTAAGTTGGAAAGGGTAGAGAACGAAGCTATGCGAGCCCGTGTTGGGATGCACCAGAGATACGCCATTACCAGCCACGCGATTCATGCTGGACTTTCCAAGTATTCAAGCGCGCCACAAAGACACGCAAGAGCGACACAAGTAAATGCAAGCGCAATATAAGTACATGCAAGGGCGATATAAGTACATGCAAGGACGATATAAGTACATGCAAGGACGATATAAGTACATGCAAGGACGATATAAGTGCATGCAAGGGCGATATAAGTACATGCAAGGGCGATATAAGTACATGCAAGGGCGACACAAGTACATGCAAGCATGACAGAAGTACATGCAAGGGCGATATAAGTACATGCAAGCGCGATATAAGTACATGCAAGCGCGATATAAGTACATGCAAGGGCGATATAAGTACATGCAAGCGCGATATAAGTACATGCAAGGGCGATATAAGTACATGCAAGCGCGATATAAGTACATGCAAGCGCGATATAAGTACATGCAAGCATGACAGAAGTACATGCAAGGGCGATATAAGTACATGCAAGCGCGATATAAGTACATGCAAGGACGATATAAGTACATGCAAGGGCGATATAAGTACATGCAAGGGCGATATAAGTACATGCAAGGGCGATATAAGTACATGCAAGGGCGATATAAGTACATGCAAGGGCGACACAAGTACATGCAAGCATGATAGAAGTACATGCAAGGGCGATATAAGTACATGCAAGAGCGATATAAGTACATGCAAGTGCGATATAAGTACATGCAAGCGCGATATAAGTACATGCAAGGGCGATATAAGTACATGCAAGGGCGATATAAGTACATGCAAGGGCGATATAAGTACATGCAAGGGCGATATAAGTACATGCAAGAGCGACACAAGTACATGCAAGCATGATAGAAGTACATGCAAGGGCGATATAAGTACATGCAAGGGCGATATAAGTACATGCAAGGGCGATATAAGTACATGCAAGGGGCGATATAAGTACATGCAAGCGCGATATAAGTACATGCAAGCGTGACATAAATACATGTAAGCGCGACAAAGGTACATGTAAGCGCGACACAAGTACATGTAAGCGAAAGTGTACCTGTGGTTGGCATGTAACAAATTACATCCACTGCTACCAGAACTACAGTCAATGAAAGGCAGTCGCATGAAGCGCCACTGGCAGAGATTGAGACAACACTACAGGACATATGTAACAAGGCAGACATACCTACTGGCAGAGATTGAGACAACACTACAGGGCATATGTAACAAGGCAGACATACCTACTGGCAGAGATTGAGACAACACTACAAGGCATATGTAACAAGGCAGACATACCTACTGGCAGAGATTAAGACAACACTACAGGGCATATGTAACAAGGCGGACATACCATACCTACTGGCAGAGTTTGAGACAACACTACAGGGCATATGTAACAAGGCGGACATACCTACTGGCAGAGATTGAGACAACACTACAGGGCATATGTAACAAGGCGGACATACCTACTGGCAGAGGTTGAGACAACACCACAGGGCATAAGTAACAAGGCGGACATACCTACTGGCAGAGATTGAGACAACACTACAGGGCATATGTAACAAGGCAGACATACCTACTGGCAGAGGTTGAGACAACACTACAGGGCATATGTAACAAGGCAGACATACCTACTGGCAGAGGTTGAGAAAACACCACAGGGCATAAGTAACAAGGCGGACATACCTACTGGCAGAGATTGAGGCAACACTACAGGGCATATGTAACAAGGCGGACATACCTACTGGCAGAGACTGGATGTGCATTACAAACGTGGGCTATCATAAATCATCATAAACGTGGGCAGGAAATGACGTAACTGGGCGCAAGGTGATTGAATACTACATCAGGGAGGTACTGCAACTTTACTCCCAACATCAAAACCCGAACACCTACACTGATGGCTAGGTCACAAGTGGTGTGTAGAGCGGCTTGAGTCTTGTTGTGTATTCTAATAGAATCAGTTGATAGATAAAGTGCAGGAACCTATACGGACTACTACAATCAGCACACACATGGAGATTGAGGCTGTGACAGAAGTTATCACATGGCTGGTTAAAAGACCAACAACACATGCGGTCATTTTGACTGACTCACAAATGCGCTTCACGTATTAGCAAGAGCATACTCCGCAGGGAACGTGTGCACCTACACATGTCTCACGTCAACAGCCTAATTTGGACATATTGCCCTGGACACGCGGAAGTTCGTGACAATAAGATGGCTGACAGGTTGGCGGGGTCTGCCATTGCGCAGGAAACCTTAAAATTGGACACGGCTAGACATTGCCAAGGATTTAAAAAAAGACCTCTCACGTGATGGTGAAGATGAAGCTGATGATGATCCACGTGTCAATGGAATGGTGGAATATGGCGTCAAGAGGGGCGGGTGGCGAATTCAGGAAAAGCATCTTCGGCGGATAAGAAGGCAACGCGTTCAGTCAATTCTAGACAGGAACAATCAGTAGACAAACACATCGGTGGTTGCTGAAACTGACGGCGGAGCGGATATGGGGATGCACCGGATGCTGTGACACCAGTCCCAACTAAAGACTAAAAAAAGACTAGTCTGAAGTTTAACGGATCGTGCCTGGATAAGAGGTAGACAAAACCATCAAGACAACAGTTGAACAAACTCTGACCGTACGGGGTCGACCTGTGACAGGAGTTGACGTCAGAGCTGACATTTAAGCAACCTCACAAACGTCAGGCTGCTCTGAAGAGCTGTTTTCATTACCGCTCCCGACGGGCACTTATTATTACGCCCCTTGTTAACCCATGTGTCACTTCAAAGCGAGCGCCACCTACACCCTATTGTGATGTCCAAATGCCACGCAGAGAGATCACGTTATTTGATTGTCCTGCTCCTGACGACACGAACTACATCATGAAAGGTTCATTATTTTCTGCTATTTTTTATTCCATGTTTATTGTTATGTGATCAGTGACGTCACAGAATGACGATTATTTCTTTTACTAATCGCCTGGCTCGGAAGGTTAGAAAAGGTCATCGAAAAGTAATTTCTCTCTCTCTCTCTCTCTCTCTCTCTCTCTCTCTCTCTCTCTCTCTCTGCGATCAACACTCAATCAGAGTAGGATTCCAGACTCTCTCATGAAATCAGCTGTCTGTTTAAGCGAATCGATTGTCCCATATAGTTTCTCTTCCAGGGAGGTGGGCGTGGACCACATTGCTCTTCTCAGGTCTGTGTACTGATGGCAGTCCTGTAGAACATGTTTTGTTGTCATATTGTCCAGTGTACAGTGGCATAGGCTGGTTGTACCTATTTTGAATTTGGTGAACATGTGATTTCTCATTCTATTGTGGCCAGTGCGTAGGCGAAGTATGATGACTTGATCCCTCCTTGATAGTTGGTGGTATCCGTCACTCTCGTTATGCTTTGGGTGTTCTAGTTTCCATTTTTCATGAAACTGACCTTTGAGGGTGGATTTGGCTTCCTGAGCGGATGGTTCTCATGTGGTAATCTCCCTCCCTCTTTAGCTAATTTGTCTGCGCGTTCGTTCCCGTGTATATTACAGTGTGATGGTATCCACTGAATGACCACTCTCTGGAAGTTATTGCATAGTTGGTCCAGGGTTGTTCTCAAGTCATCTAGTTCATTGTTCTTGGGGCTTTTTAGAGCTGATAGTACTGACAGTGCATCAGTCAGAATCACCAATTTATTGTGTATGTTATTTTTGTGTTGAGTAGCCAGTGTTGCAGCATCTCTGGTGGCCTCAGTTTCTGCTTTAAAGTTGTTTGAGAATTTTCCAGTAGCTATTGACTTGGTGATCTCATTCTGGTTATTCAGCCTCATGAACACACCTCCCCCTCCATTTCTGGTGGCATTTGTAGCAGAGCCACCTGTGTATAAGTGGGACCAAGAGTCCTGTGGGTAGGTATCGTGTATGTGTTTTTCTGCTACGTGTTTTCTTTCTGTGTCTGATTTGGGCGCCTTTTTTCATGATTCCTGTTATATTTTCATTAAATTCTGGTATTGTATGTTTTCCATGAGGAAACATATCAGATGGGCCCAAGGGTTTCGATATTGTTTGGGAAAGTACTGGGTCTCCAGTAGTTTGTTCATTGGCAATTGCAGCGAAGTTGCTCCTCTTTAGTCGTACAATTCCGGAACCAGTTATTCTTTGGTGTATGGGGTGGCTAAGGAGCCTTCTATATTTCTCCGCTTGTTGCAATACTTTAGTGACCCGTCTGTCATCTAAGAGTTGTAAACATGTTACTGTTTCTAGAGTCTTGATAGGTGTAGATTTCATAGCACCAGTGATGATACGGGCAGCATGCTTCTGTGTTCTGTTAATTTTGCTTAGGTGTGATTTGGAAGCCAGGCTGTGACTCCATACTCTAGAACTGATCTGACTCTTCCTACGTATAGTCTTTTCAAAACATTACTGTCTGCCCCCAGTCCGTTCCTGCCAATTTCTTCATAATATTTGTTCGTTTTCTGGCTTTTTTCCTTGCTCTGTCTATCTGATTTTTCCAAGTCATTCTGCGATTCATGGTGACACCAAGATATGTTGTGTTTTGGTCAATAGGGAGTGTATGGTCTTTTATCTTCAAGTTTGCAGAGAGTGTGTTTCTTGATAGGCTGAAAATTGTATATGTAGTTTTTTTCCGTTGATTGGTAAGAACCAGGTGTTCGTCCATTTTTCAAGTTCACCTAGGGCATCTTGCATCCTGGGTCCAGCCACCGACATACTTTCCTCGCGAGCCCATAACGCCAGATCATCTGCGTATATTGCTGAGCGTATCCTGGGTGGAATGTCCATTACGATGTCATTTATGAGAATTAAAAAGAGTGTTGGGGACAAGACTTCGCCTTGTGGGACGCCTTGCTCGATAGAGACCTTCTTACTTAGTTGACCTTGAACTTGTACTCTGGCCGTTCTATCCTGGAGGTATTGAGAGACCCAACTAAATAAACGACCCTGGATGCCAAGTCTAAAAAGTTTGTTCTTTAAACCCTCTCGCCAAACCCTATAAAAAGCCTTCTCCACGTCGACCCACACTGCCAGTGTGTGTTTCTTTTCTTGTAGAGCATCCTCTATTTCCTGTGCAAATGTAGGTGACCAGGTCTTCAGTTGATCTGTGCTGTGGAAGCCACTTTGTTGTGGTACGATTTGTTGTTTTGTCTCCAAATGCCACATAAGTCTTCTGTTAACCAGCCTTTCCATGAGTTTACTCAGGCAGCTCAGTAGGCTAATTGGTCTATAGCTACTTGGGTCTAGTGGGTCTTTTCCACGCTTGAGAATGGGCACCATAATAGCTTCTTTCCAGATTTCTGGCACATGACCTCTCTTCCAGCTAGCATTTATTATCCTTAGAAGCTGGCTCTTGGCTTTCTGCCCCAGATGTAGGAGCATTTCGTTGGAGATTCCATCTTTACCAGGGGAACTTTTGAGCTTCAATCCTTTGAGGGCAACATCTAATTCAGTTGGGGTAAAGATGGTCGTCTGATGCTCTTCTGGTGCTAAAGCCATGTGTTTTGCATCTTGGTTTTCCCGCCTTGCAGCTTTCTGTTTGTCTATTGGAATGTTTGTTCTACTAATGTTTTTGTAAGTCTCTATCAGTAGATTTGCTGCCCTTTTGCCTGTGAGGATGTTCTGATTTTCTGATGTTCTGTTTCTTTTTTAAGTGAAGTCTTTTTCGCTCGTCGTTTTTCTACATTATTCTCTGAATATACTTCACTGTAGCACTGGTGTTGTGCCGACAAGTGTCTCTGTCTGCTATGTATTGCTGTCTCGTCATGCTGTTTGGCTCTCGCTATTGCATTGAAGTGTTGATATTATTACAATTTTCTATTCACAAGATGCATGTTCTTTTCCACCTCGGCGGCTGTCTTTGTTGCTGCAGATCTGTGAATGTTTTCTATAAATATAAAATCTGTCTGCCGTGTCGGTGTGTGGGAGTGTTTGCTCTTGACACCTCCAAAAGGTGAATAGAAGGAAGCGTTCATAGCTTCGCATTCACCAGGTGTTGTGGTTACTGAATGACAGGACAGGATCGTCTCTGTGGTACTGATGGCCTGAATAGGATACCACTTCACTACTGCGCCCAAGACTACACCTACACGTGGTCCCCGATGTTAGCGGGAAGTTGGTCTTGGGTACGACCGAGTTACTGGGCAGGGAGGAGGTGAGCCCCTATAGATGCAGAACCAGAGCCCACCGGCACATGGTACACGCCACGCTCCACTCACCCTCACTCTCTCTTGAGTGAGTGTCATGTTCTCCTGTTTTATTACTACCTCTGTAGGAACGACATGCCAACATTTTACATGCGATAACGACGTGACAACATTTTACATGTGATAACGACGTGACAATATTTGTGATAACGACGTGCCAACATTTTACATGTGATGATGGCATGCCAATATTTTACATGGGATAACGACGTGATACTTTACATGTGATAACGACGTGACAACATTTTACATGTGATAACGACGTGACAACATTTTACATGGGATAACGACGTGATACTTTACATGTGATAATGACGTGCCAATATTTTACATGCGATAACGACGTGACAACATTTTACATGGGATAACGACGTGATACTTTACATGGGATAACGACATGACAACATTTTACATGGGATAATGACATGACAACATTTTACATGTGATAATGACATGCCAATATTTTACATGGGATAACGACGTGATACTTTACATGGGATAACGACATGACAACATTTTACATGGGATAATGACATGACAACATTTTACATGTGATAATGACATGCCAATATTTTACATGGGATAACGACGTGATACTTTACATGGGATAACGACATGACAACATTTTACATGGGATAATGACATGACAACATTTTACATGGGATAACGACATGACAACATTTTACATGTGATAACGACGTGCCAACATTTTACATGTGATAACGACGTGCCAAAATTTTACATGTGATAACGACGTGCCAACATTTTGCATGTGATAACGACGCGTGACAATATTTTACATGGGATAACGGCATGACAACATTTTACATGTGATAACGAGGTGAAATTGTACGTGGGATAACGACGTGACAATATTTCAGATAGAATAACAACGTAAAAACATTTTAAATGGGATAACGAGGTGATAACATTCTACATGGAATAACGACGTGATATTTTACATGGGATAACGACGTGACAATGTTTCCGTTGGAATAACAACGTGACAACATTTTTTAATGGGCTGACGACCTGACAAGCTTGTCATTCATAATTGTCAGCTAAAAATCTTTCAACACGTCCTTGGGCTATGGGACGACCAAGTAAGTGTCCAGTGGATAGCGCGCCTGGTTGCGGTTATTGGACAGCGACTCAAACTCTTTATCTACCTCGGAATATGGTCATCATTCGCAGAGTGCGCCGTGTCAGGCTCAAATCTACAAACCCTTTTTCCATTGTTTTCTAGTAAAGGTTTACATATCTTTGCTTTTGTCTCTGCTCTGTGTCGGATTCGTTGATTGATGGAATCTCGAGATGAGCAAACATGGCCGCTGGAGTGGTTAGTGAATGTATATTCCATGCGTTGATTGACGTGTTTACTGTGCACAGATTGCATTCGAGCTGTAAATATTGCTAATTTACACACATTTGCATTTACAGAGATTTCAACATAAGGTCGGCTCAGATCATTAGCTTCAAATATAAATAATCTGGCACATGGTGATGTTGTGCCGAGCTCTGATGGCGGTCGATAATGTATCCATTTGTTGCAAGTATGTGTTGCTAATTGTGCACATCGATACCGTCTCGGATGGTTGCATTTGTGATCTAGTTGAGTGCTCTAACTCATTTATGAGGCGTCAGTGACGCAGGCTTTGACCCAGTGATATGATTTGAATAATGTTGTGATGTCGGGTCAGTGACTCCAAAATATACAGGGCACATTCATCTTTGTTGAAACTACCATAACTACTACTACTACTACTACTACTACTACTACTACTACTACTACTACTACTACTACCGCTACTACTACTACTACTACTACCGCCACTGCTACCTACTACTACTACTACTACTACTACCTATACTATTACTACCGCTACTACTACTACTACCACTACTACCTGCGCTACTACTACTACTAACTACTACTACCGCTACTACTACTACTACTACTACTACCGCTACTACTACTACTACTACTACTACCGCTACTACTACTACTACTACTGCTACTACTACTACTACTACTACTTTACTACTACTACCTCTACTACTACTACTACTACTACTACTGCTGCTGCTGCTGCTGCTGCTACTACTACTACTACTACTACTATATTGCTACCACTACTATTTCGGTCACAAACAACAACTACTACTACCAGTGATACTATTACTACAACTGCTATTACTACTACTACTACTACTACAACCACAACACTACTACTAGTACTCCAACCAGCACTACCAATGTTTCCTTACATTCTTCTATCATCAACACATCTACTTCCAACTACCACTACTACCTGTACTACTGCTGCTACTGCCATTGCTATTACCCCCACAACAACAACAACTACTACCACTACCAGAAGTACTACTACAACAAGTATTACTACTAGTACCAGTATTACAACTACTACCAGTATTACTACTACTACCAGTACAACTACTACTACCAATATTACTACTACTACCAGTACAACTACTACTACCAATATTACTACTACTACCAGTACAACTACTACTACCAGTATTACTACTACTACCAGTACAACTACTACTACAGTATTACTACTACTACCAGTACAACTACTACTACCAGTATTACTACTACTACCAATACAACTACTACTACCAGTACAACTACTACTACCAGTAATACTACTATTACCAGTACAACTACTACTACTAGTATTACTACTACTACCAGTACAACTATTACTACCAGTACAACTACTACTACCAGTACAACTACTGCTACCAGTATTACTACTATTACCAGTACAACTACTACTACCAGTACAACTACTACTACCAGTACTACTACAACTACTTCTACCACAACCAACAGTAGTACTAGTGCCCCTACCAGTACTACTAATGTTAGCTTTAATGTTCTATCAGTAACACATTACTTCCAACTACCACTACCACCTCTACTACAACTACCACTACTACTACCACTACCACTACTACTACAACTACCACTACTACTACAACTACCAGTACTACTACATATACCAGTACTACTACCATACAACTACCACTACTACTACCACTACCAGTACTACTACAAATACCAGTACTACTACCAATACCACTACTACTTTAACTACCTCTACTACTACAAATACCAGTACTACTACCAATACCACTACTACTACAACTACCTCTACTACTACTACTACACTACTACTACTACAACCCGTACTACTACCAGTAGTACTACTACTACAACCAACACTACAACTACTACCTCTACCAGTACTACCATTGTTACATTTAATTTTTCTATCAGTAACACAACATATACTTCCTACTACCATTGTTACATCTAATTGTTCTATCAGTAACACAACATATACGCCCTACTACCATTGTTACATCTAATTGTTCTATCAGTAACACAACATATACGTCCTACTACCATTGTTACATCTAATTGTTCTATCAGTAACACAACATATACGTCCTACTACCATTGTTACATCTAATTGTTCTATCAGTAACACAACATATACTTCCTACTACCATTGTTACATCTAAGTGTTCTATCAGTAACACAACATATACGTCCTACTAACATTGTTACATCTAATTGTTCTATTAGTACACAACATATACGCCCTACTACCATTGTTACATCTAATTGTTCTATTAGTAACACAACATATACGCCCTACTACCATTGTTACACCTAATTGTTCTATTAGTAACACAACATATACGTCCTACTACCATTGTTACATCTAATTGTTTATTAGTAACACAACAATACGCCCTACTACCATTGTTACATCTAATTGTTCTATTAGTAACACAACATATACGCCTACTACCATTGTTACATCTAATTGTTCTATTAGTAACACAACATATACGCCCTACTAACATTGTTACATCTAATTGTTCTATTAGTAACACAACATATACGCCCTACTACCATTGTTACATCTAATTGTTCTATTAGTAACACAACATATACGCCCTACTAACATTGTTACATCTAATTGTTCTATTAGTAACACAACATATACGCCCTACTACCATTGTTACATCTAATTGTTCTATTAGTAACACAACATATACGCCCTACTACCATTGTTACATCTAATTGTTCTATTAGTAACACAACATATACGCCCTACTACCATTGTTACATCTACTTGTTCTATTAGTAACACAACATATACGCCCTACTACCATTGTTACATCTAATTGTTCGATTAGTAACACAACATATACGTCCTACTACCATTGTTACATCTAATTGTTCTATTAGTAACACAACATATACGCCCTACTACCATTGTTACATCTAATTGTTTCTATCAGTAACACAACATATACGCCCTACTACTATTAACCTTCCTATGGATCTAAATGTCGCTAAATGGAAACACAGCAACTGAAATCATGACTCCATATCACGTTGTCATCGAGGGCTTTTAACAACTTACACGTATTTTGAATTCTAAAAACCTTGGTGGATAGATGGGTAGATAGGTAGGTAGGCAGGCAGGTGGGTAGGTAGGCACGCAGGCAGGCAGGTAGGTGGGTTGGTAGGTAGGTATGCAAGCAGGTAGGTGGTGGGTAGGTAGATAGGTAGGTAGGCAGGCAAGCAATGGTAGGTAGGTGGGTAGGTAGGCATGCAGGCAGGCAGGTAGGTATGCTTGCAGGCAGGCAGGTAGGTAGGCATGCAGGTAGGCAGGTAGGTAGGTGGGTAGGTAGGTAAGCAGGTAGGTAGGTAAATAGGTAGGTAGTAAGCTTGCAGGCAAGTAGGTAGGTGGGTAGGTATGCAGGTAGGTAGGTAAGTAGGTAGGTAGGTAAGTATTAGGTAGGTATGTAGATAGTAAGTAGGTAGGTATGTTGGTAGGTTGGTAGGTTTGTAAGTAAGTAGTCAGGCAGGTAGATGTTTTTGTAACATCATGTTCCCCACCCGCCATATAAGTGTATGTATGTAGCCAGTGTAGTAAAACATTGACAGATTGGCTACGATAGATGTATCTCTTGGATGGCTCTAAATCCTTGGTTCTCAAACTGGGGTCCGCGGCGCCATAGTGCATCGCGAAGCGGTTTCACGGAAAGGGATCACTTATTTTCCTGAAACTTCAAGAATGTTTAAAATACGAGCTTTCAAAACAATGTTTAAGGGACCGCCACGCAGGAAATCATACACATTTTGAGAACCACTGATAAAAAGTGAACGCATTAACCCGGGAGCTACTGTCCAGGGCACGCTCTATACACGCCAATGAAATAGCCGACGAGCTCGCTGGCAGCTCTGGCACTGAGTGGGACCTTACTCTAGACAAAGAGGACATCGTCAACTTTGTTCTTCATTCCTTCAGAGAAGAGGAGGAGAATGGGTGGGACAAGGACTATATAATGAGAGACTGAGGAGACCCAGGTGGAAAAGGGATCTGGTCGATCCGGTTTGTTTATGGGGACAGCAGATGCATTTATAATCAACACCTTACCGGAACAATCTGTCTGTGTACGCTTCGATAAATGATGGGGCGAGAGGTGGGGGGTGGGGGTGTGTGGAGCGGATATGGGAATGCCGAACTGCAATAAAACTAGAATAGCAGTAAAACAATGCAATATAACACAGAAGAGGAAGAATACAATACAATACAATACAATACAATACAATACAATACAATACAATACAATACAATATACAATACAATACAATACAATACAATTTACCATGAAATTATAATGATTTATTGACATGATGATTGTTAGATGTCCTGATAACTTGATTGTTACAGTAATTACCGTCATTGTTCACTTCACGTGAGTGGACGGTATCATTGTACAACTGCTGTCAATGTCACGGCTGCCTACCTACAACTCGATGCTGTCATGACGACACACAAGTTGGCAGGAAAATCTCCAGTGTCCAATAAGCTCTAACAGAACCGAATCTCTGATGTGTTGTTGACAGGGCCGTGTGAAGACACAATAATCGATAAAGTGGCAGTTTGAGATAGTAGGAACAGGCAAATAATTGCAATGCTGCGGTAAAGCTGGTAGCAAGGAGCCAGTGGTAGGGTGTGCTAACACTCCAAGGTATGGTGACAGCTTTACAAATAAAGACCACAACCAATACTGACGTTTCGGCCTGTGGCCTTCTTCAGAATACAGGGACAACGACAACAAGCGGTGAAGAACAATTACTACATGTTAGATGATCAAGTGGAGGGAGAGGAAAGTAGGATGCAGAAATAAGAAAAGAGAGAAATGAATATTACATGATGAGAGGTATGATGGGCGTCAAAATATATAAAATAGAAAAAGAGATGTATAATAAATTGTACTTAGCTGAGCTCAGAGCAGGAAATCTGTAATCCGTTCTGAAACAAGACAGAATGACTAGAAGCGCAAAGAATTTATATAGAAAGCAACCCGTGACCAAGACAGGTCAGTATAGAGGGCGAACGGATCTAATATCGGGAAAACCAAGGGGGGGGGGGAGAAAAGGGGATAGACGAAGACACTCCTGGGACACAACAAGCAATACATATATAAATCACTCAACAATGGAAGTGAGAGATCACGCGAAAGGTTAAGAGAAAGAAATTGAATGACACGACAAAGTAGTGAACTAGACAATGGGTGAGAGAGATGGACTCTACAGAATGGATGGCCTCGAACTGAAAGAGTTGAGAGGTAGGTCAACGAAAGGTAGGATTGGGTACTGGAGGAAGAGATAAGGAGAGGAAGAATAATAAAGCCGGTATAATGAGAAGGCGATAGAGGGGAGGTCCGGAGGAAGTTAGTCTATCGGAGGTAGGAAGTATTAGAGGAGGAGGTATGGAGAGGAGGATAAGAAGCAGGTATGTGAAAACTGGATAGGGGGGAGACGGTAGGTCAGAAGTGAATGGAAAAAGAGAAAGTCTGGAAGAAGTGGAGCAATAGGGGATGGTGTGCAAGAGGTATGAACCATAGGAGGTAAAGAAGTAGGGAAATGATAGAACAAAGGGGGGAATGAAAGTGGGCATCAGGATAAGGGGGATACTGGAATAGTAGGTATAGATGAGTAGTGACTACAGTGAATAGAGAGGAGAGGGTGAGCTAGGAGTAGATCAGCAGAGGGGTGGTAGGAAGGACGATGAACAATAGAGGTGGGCAGAGAGATTGTACGTACAGTCCAGGTTGAGAGGTGATATAGTGATAAGAGGTGAAGGACATGAAGGTAGTCAGAAGAGAAAAAAAGGTGGGGGGGGGGGTTAGGATGAAGAAGGCAAGATGGGGGTTACTCAAAGAGGATATGAAAAGCAGGGATGGACGAGGAGTAGAGGACCCAAGAAGAGAAATAGGAAGAGAGGTCCATAGGTGGGAGGGTGGAGTCGGAGGCAGGAGGGTCCTCAGAGGGACAGGGATACATTGATGCCACGAGGGTGAGGCAGCCCCAACGAGCGATCAGACGGTGCTCAGAGTGAGCCGACTGTGGTGATCAGAGGAGCATGATATTAGGCCAGTTACCAAGACATCAGTCTTACCTCGATGGCCCCTCGAGTTAAAGTGGGCTGCTACAGGAGTGTCCGCTTCTCGGGTGATGTCATTCAAGTGTTCACGGGCACCTATCGCCGATTCTTCGACCAGACTGACCGATGTAGGTCAACTTGCATCGCTTACAGATGATGGCATAAATGATGTTCCGCGATGTGCAAGTGAATCCCTCTCTGATCTCGAAAGGACCATTAGGGAAGAGGACAGTGTCGGTCTGGAGAACGTGGTCACAAGTTTTACATACTCTCCGGTTGCAGCGGATAGTGCCTCGATGGCTGAAGTGGTCAGCAGGAAGACGACCCCTGACAAGAAAGTCTCGGAGGTTCCGGTCACGTCTAAAGGCCACTAGTGGCGGGTCAGGAAGAGCAGACGAGTAGTAT
>JAVIAB010000124.1:107586049-107603549 GCA_032433765.1 Megaustenia siamemsis
TACGAGTGCCGTCAGAGTGCAGTACGTCCTTTCTCGCGACGTCACACTGGATATAGAATTAGACATTGTAGACAAGAAAACCCATTGGTCGTTGAGACAGAGGTCAAGGTCTGTGTCTTCGAGATCTCTTCTAACAGGTACGCAGTTATTTACACAGATAGGTGTGTTATTTACACAGATAGGTGTGTTATTTACACAGATAGGTGTGTTATTTACACAGATAGGTGTGTTATTTACACAGATAGGTGTGTTATTTACACAGATAGGGTGTTATTTACACAGATAGGTGTGTTATTTACACAGATAGGTGTGTTATTTACACTGATAGGTGTGTTCTTTTCACAGATAGGTGTGTTATTTCACAGATAGGTGTGTTATTTACACTGATATGTGTGTTATTTACACTTATAGGTGTGTTATTTACACTGATAGGTGTGTTATTTACACTGATATGTGTGTTATTTTCACAGATAGGTGTGCTATTTACACAGATAGGTGTGTTATTTACACAGATATGTGTGTTATTTACACTGATAGGTGTGTTATTTACACTGATAGGTGTGTTTTTTTACACTGATATGTGTGTTATTCGGCACGTACGGAGCTCGTGGGCTATCGCGGTTCATGTTGGTGGTAGTGATGTAATGGAAGACAGTTATGCTTTCGCATTGACTACAAGTAGTTTGACCATGGAAATTATGGCGGTTACTAAAGCATTGGCATGGTTTGAGACACAGCCTTATACACGTGTGTTTTCTCAGTGACTCAATGATTATGCTCAGAAAGATCACAAGTGGCTGTGCTCGACGGCAGCGGTTTAGAGTCTCTTTGGAGGTCTATTCTTAACGTGTCTGGTAATTATCGTTCCAGGGCGTGAGGTCAGAGGTAATGGATACGCTGACAGTATGTCGGTTTGGCTGATGCTGCATGTGGAGGAGCAATAGACGACCTTGACATTCTGAATGTCCTCAGGGATGCTGGACGAAAAAAAAAACTACTAAAGATATGATCCTGAATCAGAAGCCATGAACAGACTTCACGAACATCATGTCAAGGTGGGAGATGCCGGACGAGAGTTCGGGAATCCAGAGAAAGCTTATCAACAAACACAACACCTGTGTCGTCAGTCGCTACACGTTGAGGGATATTCTTTGGAGGAGATCTGAGCTCTTATGGGCTTATTCGATGTGAGAATTGCCTGTCGGATAAACTAAACTAAACTAAACTAAACCAAACCAAACTAAACTAAACCAAGCCAAGCCAAGCCAAGCCAAGCCAAACCAAACTAAAACTAAACCAAACCAAACAAACCAAACCCAACCAAACTAAACTAAACTAAACTAAACTAAACTAAACTAACCAAAACTAAACTAAACTAAACTAAACTAAACCAAACCAAACTAACTAAACTAAACTAACCAAACCAAACTAATAAACTAAACTAAACTAAACAACTAAACTAAACCAAACCAAACCAAACTAAAATAAAATAAACCAAACAAACAAACTAAACTAAACCAAACCAAACCAAACTAAAATAACTAAACTAAACCAAACCAAAAAAACCAAACCAAACTAAACTAAACTAAACAAACCAAACCAAACCAAACTAAACTAAACTAAAACGAAACTCCTATTGACATGACTTCTATTGTTTCAACACTTAGTATCATGTTATTCATTTTATATCATTTAATCAAGGACAACACATATGTTGAAGTTCTGTTTCTTGTGTGCTTTGTAATCGCTTAAATTAATTACATACTCAATCATTGTGACTATGTTATGGGTTTACTTATTCAAGTCATTATGTCGCATATACTCGTAAATTGTGTCTGCAATTAGGAATTTGTTTTAGAGAAATGCTTAAAGTACCTAGAGCAAGGGGTTGGCCAGACGGACTAATGGATACGGTAAACAATAAACTTGAATCAACGATCTGAGCAAACAATTCGTGGAGCATTATGGGAATTGAGGGCAGTTAATCGCGGACAGGCAAAGTGTTTAATGATTTCTGTCGCTTTGTCGTTTTACATTACGTTTATGCATCATTGATTTCTTTGATTGAATATCTAACATTTTCATCTACAAAATGTTGAATATCGAAAAATGTCATCTACAAAATGTTGAATATCTAAAAATGTCATTTACAAAATGTTGAATATCTAATAATGTCATCTACAAAATGTTGAATATCTAAAAATGTCATTTACAAAATGTTGAATATCTAATAACGTCATATACAAAATGTTGAATATCTAAAAATGTCATCTACAAAATGTTGAATATCTAATAACGTCATCTACAAAATGTTGAATATCTAAAAATGTCATCTACAAAATATTGAATATCTAACATTGATCTACAAAATGTTGAATATATAAAAATGTCATCTACAAAATGTTGAATATCTAACGTTATCATCTACAAAATGTTGAATATCTAACGTTGTCATCTACAAAATGTTGAATATCTAATAACATCATCTACAAAATGTTGAATATCTAATAACGTCATCTACAAAAATGTTGAATATATAACGTTGCCATCTACAAAATGATGAATATCTAACAATGTCATCAACAAAATGTTTAATATCTAATAACGTCATCTACAAAAAGTTGAATATCTAACATTGATCTACAAAATGTTGAATATATAAAAATGTCATCTACAAAATGTTGAATATCTAACGTTGTCATCTACAAAATGTTGAATATCTAACAATGTTATCTACAAAATGTTGAATATCTAACAATGTCATTTACAAAATGTTGAATGTCTAATAACGTCATCTATAAAATGTTGAATATCTAATAACGTCATCTACAAAATGTTGAACATCTAATAACGTCATCTACAAAATGTTGAATATCTAACAAATGCTATCTACAAATTGTTGAATATCTAACAATGTCATTTACAAAATGTTGAATATCTAATAACGTCATCTACAAAATGTTGAACATCTAATAACGTCATCTACAAAATGTTGAAATCTAACAATTTCATCTACAAAATGTTGAACATCTAATAACGTCATCTACAAAATGTTGAATATCTAACAATTTCATCTACAAAATGTTGAATATCTAACAACGTTATCTACAAAATGTTGAACATCTAATAACGTTATCTACAAAATGTTGAATATCTAAAAAAAATTATCTACAACATGTTGAATATCTAATAATTTCAGCTACAAAATGTTGAATATCTAACAACGTTATCTACAAAATGTTGAATATCTAATAATTTCATCTACAAAATGTTGAATATCTAACAAGGTTATCTACAAAATGTTCAATATCTAATAATTTCATCTACAAAATGTTCAATATCTAACAACCTTATCTATAAAATAGTGAATATCTAATAGCTTCGTCTATAAAATATTGAATATCTAATAACGTCATCTACAAAATGTAGAATGTCCAAACAACATTATCTACAAATAATAGACTAAGATGCAACAAACCCGAACACCTCGTGGCGACTGTACTGGACATGCCATCTTTATTCTCCGATCCGACAATTCCCCCTCGGCAGGCCCGAGTGATGAGAAAATGCCGTAAAGATAGTTTCATTTTTTAACGCGGACCTATCACATCAGCGCGCCACCTATCACATCAGCGCGCCACCCATCGCATCAGCGCGCCACCTATTGCATCATCACGACATCTATCGCATCAACGCGTAACCTATCACATCAACACGCGACCTACCACATCAAACACGCGACCTACCACATCAACGCGCCACCTATTGCCTCAGCACACCTATCACATCAACGCGCCACCTATTGCCTCAACACACCTACACATCAACGCGCCACCTATTGCATCAACACACCTACCACATCAACGCGCCACCTATTGCATCAACACGCCACCTATTGCATCAACACACCTATCACATCAACACGCGACCTACCACATCAACGCGCCACCTATTGCCTCAGCACACCTATTACATCAACGCGCCACCTATTGCCTCAACACACCTATCACATCAACGCGCCACCTATTGCATCAAACACACCTACCACATCAACACGCCACCTATTGCATCAACACGCCACCTACCAAACAACACGCCACCTACCACATCAACACGCCACCTATTGCATCAACACGCCACCAACCACATCAACACGCCACCTACCACATCAACACGCCCCCTATTGCATCAACACGCCACCTACCACATCAACACGCCACCTATGTATCAACACGCCACCTACCACATCAACACGCCACCTATTGCATCAACACGCCACCTACCACATCAACACGCCACCTACCACATCAACACGACACCTACCACATCATCAACACGCCACCTATTGCATCAACACGCCACCTCCACATCAACACGCCACCTACCACATCAACACGCCACCTATTGCCTAAACACACCTATCACATCAACGCGCCACCTATTGCATCAACCCACACTACCACATCAACACGCCACCTATTGTATCAACACGCCACCTACCACATCAACACGCCACCTACCACATCAACACGCCACCTACCACATCAACACGCCACCTACCACATCAACACGCCACCTACCCACATCAAACACGCCACCTACCACATCAACACGCCACCTACACATCAACACGCCACCTACCACATCAACACGCCACCTATTGCCTCAACACATCTACCACATCAACACGCCACCTATTGCATCAACACGCCACCTACCACATCAAACACGCCACCTATCACAATCAACACGCCACCTATTGCTCAACACGCCACCTACCACATCAACACGCCACCTACCACATCTACACGCCACCTACCACATCAACACGCCACCTACCACATCAACACGCCACCTACCACATCAACACGCCACCTATTGCCTCAACACACCTACCACATCAACACGCCACCTATTGCATCAACACGCCACCTACCACATCAACTCGCCACCTATTGCATCAACACGCCACCTATTGCCTCAACACACCTATCACATCATCGCGCCACCTATTGCCTCAACACACCAACCACATCAACACGCCACCTATTGCCTCAACACACCTATCACATCAACGCGCCTCCTATTGCCTCAACACACCTATCACATCAACACGCCACCTATTGCCTCAACACACCTACCACATCATCACGCCACCTATTGCATCAAAACACGCCACCTACCACATCAACACGCCACCTATTGCATCAACACACCACCTATTGCTTCAACACACCTATCACATCAACACGCCACCTACCACATCAACGCGGCACCTATCACATCAACGCGCCACCTATTGCCTCAACACACCTACCACATCAACGCGCCACCTATTGCCTCAACACACATACCACATCAACGCGCCACCTACCACATCATCACGCCACCTACCACATCAACACGCCACCTATTGCATCAACACGCCACCTATTGCTTAACACACCTACCACATCAACACGCCACCTACCACATCAACGCGACACCTACCACATCAACGCGACACCTATCACATCAACGCGCCACCTATTGCATCAACACGCCACCTACCACATCAACGCGACACCTACCACATCAACGCGACCCCTACCACATCAACGCGCCACCTATCACATCATCGCGACCCTACCACATCAACGCGCCACCTATCACATCAACACGCCTCCTACCACATCAATGCGCCACCTATCACATCAACGCGACCCCTACCACATTAACGCGCCACCTATCACATCAACGCGACCCCTACCACATTTAACACGCCACCTATTACATCAAACGCGACCCCTACCACATTCAACACGCCACCTATCACATCAACGCGACCTTACCACATCAACGCGCCACCTATCGCATCAACGCGCCACCTATCACATCAACGCGCCACCTATCACATCAACGCGCCACCTATCACATCAACGCGACCCCTATCACATCAACGCGCCACCTATCACATCAACGCGCCACCTACCACATCAACGCGACCCCTATCACATCAACACGCCACCTATCACATCAACGCGCCACCTATCACATCAACGCGCCACTACCACATCAACGCGCCACCTATCACATCAACGCGCCACACTATCACATCAACGCGCCACCTATCACATCAACGCGCCACCTATCACACCAACGCGCCACCTATCACATCAACGCGCCACCTATCACATCAACGCGACCCCTACCACATTCAACGCGCCACCTATCGCATCAACGCGACACCTATCGTATTCATTAATCTGGATACTGACACATAAGTCAGATTCATTGAACGCTATTCCCTGGAATAATGGCTGGTCACGGGGAAGCTGCTGCCACATTGTAATAAGTAAATGCACAAGCACACTCAAGGGCATTCCTGCCTCATTGAATGATCAATTATTGGGACAGATTTAGTCAATGCTTTGGAAGTCCACGATTGGCAGTCATGGTTAACATTTGGAAGTTTCAAAACTTGAAAATCATATGTTGGACATGCAAGAGTTAAGTGGAAGGTTGGTCTCGTGTGTTGGACATGCAAGAGTTAACTGATAGGTTGGTCTCGTGTGTTGGACATGCAAGAGTTAACTGATAGGTTTGTCTCGTGTGTTGGACATGCGGGAGTTAAGTGATAGGTTGGTCGTCTCGTGTGTTGGACATGCAGGACTTAAGTGAAGGTTGGTTTCGTGTGTTGGACATGCGGGGGTAAGTGATAGGTTGGTCTCGTGCGTTGGACATGCGGGAGTTAAGTGATAGGTTGGTCTCGTGCGTTGGACATGCGGGAGTTAAGTGATAGGTTGGTCGTCTCGTGTGTTGGACATGCAGGACTTAAGTGAAGGGTTGGTTTCGTGTGTTGGACATGCGGGGGTTAAGTGATAGGTTGGTCTCGTGTGTTGGACATGCGGGGTTAAGTGATAGGTTGGTCTCGTATGTTGGACATGCAAGAGTTAACTGATATGTTGGTTTCGTGTGTTGGATATGCGGGGGTTAAGTGATAGGTTGGTCTCGTGTGTTGGACATGCGGGGGTTAAGTGATAGGTTGGTCTCGTGCGTTGGACATGCGAGGGTTAAGTGATAGGTTGGTCTCGTGTGTTGGACATGCGGAGGTTAAGTGATAGGCTGGTCTCGTGTGTTGGACATGCGGAATTAAGTGAAGGGTTGGTTTCGTGTGTTGGACATGCGGGAATTAAGTGAAGGGTTGGTCTCGTGTGTTGGACATGCGGGAATTAAGTGAAGGGTTGGTCTCGTGTGTTGGACATGCAGGAGTTAAGTGAAGGGTTGGTGTCGTGTGTTGGACATGCAGGACTTAAGTGAAGGGTTTGTCTCGTGTGTTGGACATGGGGGAGTTAAGTGATAGGTGGTCTCGTGTGTTGGACATGCGGGAGTTAAGTGATAGGTTGGTCTCGTGTGTTGGACATGCAAGAGTTAAGTGATAGGTTGGTCTCGTGTGTTGGACATGCGGGGGTAAGTGATAGGTTGGTCTCGTGTGTTGGACATGCGGGAGTTAAGTGAAGGTTGGTCTCGTGTGTTGGACATGCAGGAGTTAAGTGAAGGTTGGTTTCGTGTGTTGGACATGCGGGAGTTAAGTGATAGGTTGGTCTCGTGTGTTGGACATGCGGGAGTTAATTGAAAGTTTGGTCTAGTGTTTTGGACATGCAGGAGTTAAAGTTAAAGTTGGTTTCGTGTGTTGGACATGCAGGAGTTAATTGAAAGGTTGGCCTAGTGTTTTGACATGCAGGAGTTAAGTTAAAAGTTGGTCTCGTGTGTTGGACATGCAGGAGTTAATTGAAAGTTGGCCTAGTGTTTTGGACATGCAGGAGTTAAGTTAAAAGTTGGTCTCGTGTGTTGGACATGCAGGAGTTAAGTGATAGGTTGGCCTGTGTGTTGGACATAGTGTACATGCGAGAGTTTAGTGAAAGGTTGGCTCATGTGTTGGTCATGCGAGAGTTTAGTGAAAGGTTGGTTCATGTGTTGGACATGCGAGAGTTTAGTGAAAGGTTGGCTTCATGTGTTGGTCATGCGAGAGTTTAGTGAAAGGTTGGCTTCATGTGTTGGACATGCGAGAGTTTAGTGAAAGGTTGGCTTCATGTGTTGGACATGCGAGAGTTTAGTGAAAGGTTGGCTTCATGTGTTGGACATGCGAGAGTTTAGTGAAAGGTTGGCTTCATGTGTTGGACATGCGAGAGTTTAGTGAAAGGTTGGCTTCATGTGTGGACATGCGAGAGTTTAGTGAAAGGTTGGCTTCATGTGTTGGACATGCGAGAGTTTAGTGAAAGGTTGGCTTCATGTGTTGGACATGCGGGATTGTCCTCACTATAATTGGCCATTCACAAATGATTTAGCAAGGAATCGAAGAAAGTAAAACGCTCTGGGTTAATGCCAGACTATGTCATCTGTTTCATCAGTTCCCGTGACTAGTTTGACGCTCTCAGCTCGTTAGACTGTCTTTTGCGACACAGAAAGTTTCAGTAGAGCACTGAGTAAAAGGTGAGGTGAGGTCTTTATCAATTGTGAGTCGCTGACTCAGTTGATCAAAGATCGATTATCTCTTGCTTATAGATTAGTGATGTCTCAAGACGCCAAACATCTGAGAGCGGTTTACAATTCAACACTGGTTCTTCATATGTTGTTATGATCATCATCACTGCACACTGGACGAACCCATAGGTGCATCAATATCCCATTCGAGAATCTCTAGAAAATCCGAGGAGAATCCTGACCCACATTCACGAACTCCGTACCACGGCATGAGATCAATGTGTGGGTAGGTTTCTACTGAGGATTTTGCCCTGACAGATACCATACTTATGGCTACGTTTTTCGATTTTAACTGACAAGGGATCTTTAACGTGCGCGAGTGCACACGGTACCTTCTGTTTATTGCCGTTATTCGAGAGGCCTAGACATCGGATCTCATTACCCAATAGATAACGTTATAAAGGAGCCAGCGATTATGTTTTCCTGTTAATAACAAAAAAAAGTGTAGTGCGTTCCGAACCCAGGTCCTTCCAATCTGGAGGACGACATCGTACCACTAGACCACCAAGCCCCTCCCACTCCCCTGGGAAATGGGAGCTACCTGTTGAAATGGCCTACCTAGTTCTCGTACACATTATAAGGTCGATAGATGCCGTTGTACGGTTGTAGTAGGTTTGGCCTCCATTGACGTTGAAGCTTATTCATTAGTAACAGCTTGAGCTATTTGAGCTATATCACAGCTATACCAGTGAATACTTTAGCTGGTTGTGCACTGATGTTTAACTCATTGAACTGGAATGTGATTATGCTATATATGTGTGATACAATATTAGAGGAACCGGGGCATCCATTGCCTCATTCTGAACATCCGTAGCTGATCTTGTCCGGCGGGCGAAGCAGAAAAAGAAATATTTTAAAATGATTTTTAACTGCTTCGTTCTCTTTCATTGCTTCTGCTAAGATCTAAATCTGGTTGTTTTATGTATGTTTTATATTAAAGCGTCTGTGCAGAGTTACAAGAGTTAACCGAAAATCCAAGACTTGGAAGATGTCTTCTCAGGGGACATAAATCATAGTTGGCTGTTCTCAGGGGAAATCATCGTTGTGCAAAAATAGATTGTTACCAAAGGCTGGAAGATGCAAACAACTACAGCTTTCTATTTGTCTTCTTATTTCCTTCCTCATCTGCCTTTCAGCGTCGAGAGGAGATATAATTTGCGGTCATTTGCTCTTCTATTGTCCTCTGCTACTGTTATGTCCCCAAGTTTTTCTAATATTCCATCCATTCATCTTTTGGTGTTCTCGTAGCCGAGCCTTTATTGAAAGCTCGTTGTGTTGTTGGGCTCAAACATTCATTCTATTTTGATTGTTCTCTCTTATCACGTGGACAAGCCATTTCATCTGTTGAATTGTTTGTACTCAATGATGGAAATTGTTCCACTCAATGATGAAAATTGTTCCATTGAATGATGGAAATTGTTCCACTCAATGATGGAAATTGTTCCACTGAATGATGGAAATTGTTCCACTCAATGATGGAAATTGTTCCACTCAGTGAAAAAATTGTTCCACTTAATGATGGAAATTGTTCCACTCAATGATGGAAATTGTTCCACTCAATGATGGAAATTGTTCCACCCAATGATGGAAATCGTTCCACTTAATGATGGAAATTGTTCCACTCAATGATGGAAATTGTTCCACTCAATGATGGAAATTGTTCCACTCAATGATGGAAATTGTTCCACCCAATGATGGAAATTGTTCCACTGAATGATGGAAATTATTCCAC
Source organism: Megaustenia siamemsis (assembly GCA_032433765.1). Lineage (NCBI taxonomy): Eukaryota > Metazoa > Mollusca > Gastropoda > Stylommatophora > Ariophantidae > Megaustenia > Megaustenia siamemsis. The sequence continues at coordinate 107,596,305 of JAVIAB010000124.1, forward strand.
TCAATGATGGAAATTGTTCCACTGAATGATGGAAATTATTCCACTCAATGATGGAAATTGTTCCACTCAATGATGGAAATTGTTCCACTCAATGATGGAAATTGTTCCACTCAATGATGGAAATTGTTCCACTGAATGATGGAAATTATTCCACTCAATGATGGAAATTGTTCCACTCAATTATGGAAATTGTTCCTAGCTTTTCTCCCCAGTCCTTCATTTCTGATCTCATCCCTCAAACTGTTTCCTGCCATGCGTCTAACACATTTCGTTTCGCTAGTGGTATTTTCCTTACTGGTGGAGAAGCAACAGCTGCGACATAACTGATAAGGTAACAGTTATTTCATTTTTAAGAGGCTACAAGAAAATGTTCTTATCATATACAAATGGGTCTTGGATCGGGAGAAGTGAGAGAAAGCGTCAAGGTGTATTGTCGTGGATCTAAGCACAACAGGTTGGGCTAGAAAGTGCAGAAACAAACAAAAACCGCAACATATAAACTGAACTGTATTTCCTAAAGGAACGAAGTATCAAGATAATTATAATAACTATTCTTAGAAACCCTTTATCGATATCCGGTTCAGTAGTGTAGTGGTTATCACGCTCGCCTCACACGCGAGAGGTCCTGGGTTCAATCCCCAGCTGAACCAAAAAACCTCTATTTTTTGTTCTTTTTATTTATTTAATTTGTTATAGTTATTTAACTTTGGCCCGGTATATCTGATTCTAGAAGCGACTTACATTTTATTAGTACCGTTCTAATTGTGTTTTGTGCCAGTACTTGTTCATAGCCGCGAAGGGGTCCAAGATTTGCCAGGGCTTATACGGGATACAAGAGACAAAGAAACTACAGGGAGAGGGGGACAGTCTAACTTGGTTCTTGTCCTTCCTTTCTTCCTCATTTGCCTTCCAGCGTTGAGGGGAGATATAATTTGCGGTCATTTGCTCTTCTGTTTGCCTCTCCTGCTGCTATGTTTCCTAGTGTTTATTATTTATCAATCCATCATTCTCGCGGTGTTCTCGCAACGTTTATTCAAGGCTCGTTGTGTTTTGATATTTTTGCTTTATGACGTGGTCAAACCATTTATCTGTTGTTGCGTTATATATTCTGTGGCGTGGATTATTCCTAGCTTTTTCTCAGTTCTTCATTTCTGATCGTATCTCTTAGGCTGTTTCCTGCCATTCGTCTAACACATTTCATCTCTGTAGAGGTTATTTTTCTTATTGTTCTTGTTTCTAGGGTCCAGGACTGGCATTGGTAGCACTACGTTGGGATAAAGATTGTATTGTAGAGTTGCTTAAATGGAGCATAATAAATACACAAGACGAAGGAAATCACTGATATATCAATAAGCTACAGATATCTGCCATACACACTCATCATCATCATGTACCATGCCGGTTGGCGTAGGCGATCATGTCCCTCCACAATCTTCTATCTATAGTGCATCGTATCAGTTCTGTTGTTGACTGTTTTCCATGCTATGACACCCAGCTATCCAGTATTTTCTCTCTTTGTCGTCCGCGATCTCTCTTTCCTTTTATTTTGCCAGTTGTAACCAAGTATACCAACTTTCCTCTTCTCATGATGTGCCCGAAAAATGTTGATTGCTTCTTTCTGATGTTTTTAATAGCTCCCTTTTGTGTTGACCTCTTTGAGAACTTCCTCATTGGTCTTTTTATCTGTCCAGGGAACTTTCAACATTCTTCTGAGAAATCCCATCTCTGTGGCCTCTAATCGTCTTTTTATTTGTTTGTCTACTGTCCATGATTCGCTTCCATAGGTCAGAATTGGTTGTATATAGCACCGATGAACTCTCTTTCTCATTTTTATTGAACTCTCTTTTTTCATTATTATTCGTTGCATAAGATATTTATCATTTTCTGAAATGCTATTTTGGCCTGAGCTATTCTGCTTTTTTTATTTCTGTGGTGCATCTCCCATCTGATGTAATTATTGTGCCCAAGTATTTGAAACGTTGCTCTTGTTTCAGATTTGTCTCGTTTATTTTTATGCTGCATGATGGTGATGATTGTTTCTTCGATATAACCATTACTTCTGTTTTCTTACTATTCAGACTGAGACCTTTCTTGTTGCTTTCTTCCACTATTATGTCTATCATTTCTTGTAGTTCGTTCTCTGTCTCTGCTATTAAGACTGTGTCATCCGCATATCGCAAATTATTTATGTTGTGACCGTTGACTTCAATTCCTTTTTGTCTACTATTGATCTCATAATATATTCGCTGTAAAGTGAAAACAAATCTGGTGACAGAACACAGCCTTGTCTGACTCCTTGTTTTATATATTGTAATTGTCCTGTTTGGTTGTTAATTCCACACACTAGTTACATTAAAATAGAACTATTTGATGAAGATGTTACCAGTGATCAAGAAATGCAACTATCTATTAATGATCTGGCTGTATATCTATAATGTGTTTGAGATACATTGTTAATAACGAGACATCCATACCTCAGCGCTACGCCAATGGCAACGCTCATATAACGGTCCAGCACTGCCACGTGGTCACACATCGCTAGGTGGCGCTCTCGCAACAAGTTCAAGGCCGGGGGAAACTCCGTTCCGGCAGCAGCGATCTGAAACCCAACACAAACCTCATCGCAAACATCGAGATGTTTTATCTCATCGCAAACATCGAGATGTTTTATCTCATCGCAAACATCGAGATGTTTTATCTCATCGCAAACATCGAGATGTTTTATCTCATCGCAAACATCGAGATGTTTTATCTCATCGCAAACATCGAGATGTTTTATCTCATCGCAAACATCGAGATGTTTTATCTCATCGCAAACATCGAGATGTTTTATCTCATCGCAAACATCGAGATGTTTTATCTCATCGCAAACATCGGGATGTTTAATCTCATCGCAAACATCGAGATGTTTTATCTCATCGCAAACATCGGGATGTTTTATCTCATCGCAAACATCGAGATGTTTTATCTCATCGCAAACATCGGGATGTTTAATCTCATCGCAAACATCGGGATGTTTTATCTCATCGCAAACATCGAGATGTTTTATCTCATCGCAAACATCGGGATGTTTAATCTCATCGCAAACATCGGGATGTTTAATCTCATCGCAAACATCGAGATGTTTTATCTCATCGCAAACATCGGGATGTTTTATCTCATCGCAAACATCGAGATGTTTTATCTCATCGCAAACATCGGGATGTTTTACCTCATCGCAAACATCGAGATGTTTTATCTCATCGCAAACATCGGGATGTTTTATCTCATCGCAAACATCGGGATGTTTTATCTCATCGCAAACATCGAGATGTTTTACCTCATCGCAAACATCGAGATGTTTTATCTCATCGCAAACATCGAGATGTTTTATCTCATCGCAAACATCGGGATGTTTTATCTCATCGCAAACATCGGGATGTTTTGTCTCATCGCAAACATCGAGATGTTTTATCTCATCGCAAACATCGGGATGTTTTATCTCATCGCAAACATCGGGATGTTTAATCTCATCGCAAACATCGAGATGTTTTATCTCATCGCAAACATCGGGATGTTTTATCTCATCGCAAACATCGAGATGTTTTATCTCATCGCAAACATCGAGATGTTTTATCTCATCGCAAACATCGGGATGTTTAATCTCATCGCAAACATCGGGATGTTTAATCTCAACGCGGATGGAGTGGCCGCGCTGGACAAAGTGACCAGGTAGTTGCCACCGAGATCGCTGGACGTAATTGTTTGTGAGTTAGAAAAAAAGTCAAAGTCACAGTTAGGTCTGGTGATCTCGGTGGCCACTACCTGGTCAGTTTGTTCAACGCGGCCAGCGTATTTCCTTCCTTCCTTCCTTCCTTCCTTCCTTCCTTCCTTCCTTCCTTCCTTCCTTCCTTCCTTCCTTCCTTCCTTCCTTCCTTCCTTCCTTCCTTCCTTCCTCCTTCCTCCCTCCCTTCCTTCCTTCCTTCCTTCCTTCTCTGTTCATTCATTCATTCCTTCTGTCAAGGAGAGATATGTTTCGTGATTTTTACTCTTCTGCTGTTATACCTCCAAGTGTTTCCAATATTCCTTTTATCCTACGTTTTCTTGGTCGGCCACTTGGTCTGGTGTTCTCGTATCGTTTGTTGATGACTTGTTGCATTAGATTTAGTTCTTTATGTCATATTACGTGCCAGAACCACTTGGTCTATCGTCTCTTGAAGTAGTCAATAGCTAGTTCATTTCCTAATCTTTTTCGTGAATCTTCATTTCTGACCTTATCTATCAGGCTGTTTCCTGTCATGCGTCTGACACGTTTCATTTCTGACCTTATCTATCAGGCTGTTTTTTGGTCATGCGTCTGACACTTTTCATTTCTGACCTTATCTATCAGGCTGTTTCCTGTCATGCGTCTGACACACTTCATTATCTCTGAGGTGGTTATTTTTATAATAGTTCGTAAGCCTATGGCTCGTGTCTGACACTGGTAGCACAACGTTGGGATAAAATAAAGTCTATAAATAGCCCGCCTGGTTTCTAAAGTTACTTCCTTGTTAGAACTTCCTTCACCTCGCAGTCGACCTGCATGACCTTCAGGAACGCATCACTGAAGCTGTAAACTCGATTATGCCAGATAAGCTGCAGAGAGTCTGCTCCGAGCCAGGTAATAGCATCGATTTTTGCTCAGTAACTGTTGGGGCGCACATCGACTGCTAATGTGATTCAACTAATACCACAAGAAACTTTGCGAGTTGATGCATCTGTTGCCACCGATGTGTAAAAGTCATCTATGTGTTGATGAGAGAAATCAAATACCGGCGTGGTTTTGTGGATAATCTGTAATTGAATCAACTTATAGACTATGTATAGATAAGTTTGTATATGATTGTTTGTATGTGTGATTTTTTGTATCATCTTCTTCTTCTTTCCTTCCTCATCTGCCTTTCAGCGTCGAGGGGAGATATAATTTGCGGTCTTTTGCTCTTCTGTTCGCCTATGCTGCTGTTATGTTTCCTAGTGCTTCTAATATTCAAATGATCCATCTTTTTCGTGGTCGACCCTTGGGTCTGGTGTTCTCACGTTTCTTGAAGGCTCGTTGTGTTGTGTTTTGATCGTTCTGCCTTGTCACGTGGCCAAACTATTTTATCTGTTGTTTCCTTATATATTATATGGCGGGGGCTATTCCTAGCTTTTTTCTCAGTTCTTCATTTCTGATCTTATCTCTCAGACTGTTTCCTGTCATTCGTCTAACACATTTCATCTCTGTAGAGGTTATTTTTCTTATTGTTCTTGCATCTAGGGTCCAGGTCTGGCATTGGTAGCACAACGTTGGGATGAAGATTGTATTGTATAGTGCTCGTTTTGCCTCCAGAGTTTTTCCTTGTTGGACAACAGTGGTGATAACTGTCCAATGATTTGACAAGCTTGGTTGCATCTTGATTCTATCACTACTGTTTGAGAATTGTCGTTTGTCATTAGACTTCCTAGGTATTTGAATTCCTCTACTTGTTTTAGTTGCCTTCCTTCTATAGTTATGTTGATGTTCTGTTTATTTTTGGCGACATTCATGACTTCTGTTTTGTTGATGTTGATTTTCATGTTGTATTTTGTGCCTGAGATGTTGAGTTTGTTTAAGTGTTCTTGTAGGTCTTCTATTGTTTCATGTATTTATGTATGTATATATATATTTATGTTTAATTAGCTTTTAAAATATTAATTTAATGAATACAATACATTAATAAAAATGTATATTTGTTTATACCAGTATGTGTTTATGTATAATATGTATATATACTGTGTTATATATATATATATATATATATATATATATATATATATATATATATATATATATATACATTAATTTATTTATACACTTTGAAAAATGTGTTTTACTATGTTCACTCTAAAGAGTTGATATTTTACAACGTCTACACTTTAAAAAGTGGAATTTGTACTGTACATACACTTGAAGAGTTTATATTTTGCTGCGTCAATACTTTAAAGATGTTTTACTGTGTCTACACTTTAAAGAGTTGATGTTTTACTGTGTCTACACTTTAAAGAGTTGATGTTTTACTGTGTCTACACTTTAAAGAGTTGATGTTTTACTGTGTCTACATTTTAAAGAGTTGATGTTTTACTGTGTCTACACTTTAAAGAGTTGATGTTTTGCTGTGTCTATACTTTAAAGAGTTGATGTTTTACTGTGTCTACACTTTAAAGAGTTGATGTTTTACTGTGTCTACACTTTAAAGAGTTGATGTTTTACTGTGTCTACATTTTAAAGAGTTGATGTTTTACTGTGTCTACACTTTAAAGAGTTGATGTTTTACTGTGTCTACACTTTAAAGAGTTGATGTTTTACTGTGTCTACACTTTAAAGAGTTGATGTTTTACTGTGTCTACATTTTAAAGAGTTGATAATTTACTCACGTGGAGATGAAGAATGCGATTAAACTCATGAAAGTGCTTGTTGATGTGGTGGCAGAGGAGGGCGATGAAGCAGATGGTGCCGATCCAGGATGAGGTGGCGAAGAACATGAACATGGCGGAGACGACGATCGACGTGATGGAGCGCTCCCCAGTGAAGTAGAAGAGATAGTTCATTCCGGCAGAAAAGCTGTCCCTCATGCACATCATGAAGATTAGACAGGACATGTTGACCACAGTCGTCGGCCATTTAACCCACAGGCAGACTTTAGTGGCTGTACAAGTGGACACACCTCTTAGACCTAGGGCGCGTGTGGTCGGATCCTTTTGATGACGCATAGAGACAACGACAAGTGTTTGGGTAAAAGAGGTTGATGAGATCACATTTTATGTAACTGTTTTTTTTCTCTTCAATTTAATTATACAACAGTTTTACAAATATTCACATAGACATTAATGCAGCTTCTTCTCCTTCTTCTTTTTCTTCTTCTTTTCTTCTGCTCCTTTTTCTTCTTCTTCTTTTCTTCTTCTTTTTCTTCTGCTTCTTCTTCTTCTTCCGCTTCTTCTGCTTCTTCTTCTTCTTCTGCTTCTTCTTCTTCTGCTTCTTCTTCTTCTGCTTCTTCTTCTGCTTCTTCTTCTGCTTCTGCTTCTTCTTCTTCTTCTGCTTCTTCTTCTTCTTCTGCTTCTTCTTCTTCTGCTTCTTCTTCTGCTTCTTCTTCTGCTTCTGCTTCTTCTTCTGCTTCTTCTTCTTCTGCTTCTTCTTCTTCTGCTTCTTCTTCTGCTTCTTCTTCTTCTGCTTCTTCTTCTTCTGCTTCTTCTTCTGCTTCTGCTTCTTCT